>OZ024741.1:156922632-156950132 GCA_964016885.1 Eledone cirrhosa
CCATCTAACTGTATCATTTCGCCCAGAATCCAATCTTTGCTTTGTCTATTCGATAATTCTGTCGTAATCTTTAAAACAAATCTTCTTATATTTTTTATGCTTGTTAAATTATGCCCAAAATACGTGGATTTTATTTAAACCTTAACCTCTGCTCCCTCCTATTCTTCACACCCCCTCCCCCTCTATATCATGCTGGTTCGCCCACAATCCCTTCCTCTCTCTCTAAATATAAAATAAATCCTTTGCAAGTACGAAAATTAGAAATCGCCAACCCTTGCAAATGCTTGCACGGTGAAATGTCACGTACTAATTGCTATTTCTTCACTCTTCTCTCCCATATTTTTATTCCCTGGTCCATTCATCTATCTGTATCATTTCGCCCTGAATCCAATCTTTGCTTCTTCTATTCGGTAATTCTGTCGTATTTTTCAAAACAAATCTTGTATTTTTTATGTTTGTTAAATTAAGTCCAAAATATGAGGATCTTATTTAAACCTTAACCTTCTCGTCAATTCTTCACGCTACTCTCCATTTGTTATTCCCTGGTCCATCTAACTGTATCATTTCGCCCAGAATCCAAGCTTTGCTTTTTCTATTCGAAAATTGTATCGTATTTTTCAAAACAAATCTTGTATTTCAAAACAAATCTTGTATATTTTATGCTTGTTAAATTATGTCCAAAATACGAGGATCTTATTTAAACATTAACCTTCTCGCCATTTCTTCACTCTTCTCTCCATTTTTTAATCGCTGGTCCATCTAACTGTATCATTTCGCCCAGAATCCAATCTTTGCTTTGTCTATTCGATAATTCTGTCGTAATCTTTAAAACAAATCTTCTTATATTTTTTATGCTTGTAAAATTATGCCCAAAATACGTGGATTTTATTTAAACCTTAACCTCTGTTCCCTCCTATTCTTTACCGCCCCCCTCTATATCATGCTGGTTTGCCCTCAATCCCTTCCTCTCTCTCCAAATATAAAATAAATCCTTTGCAAGTACTAAACTCAGAAATCGCCAACCCCTTTTCAGGCTAGGCTGCTCGCATGGTGAAATGTAACGTACTAATTGCTATTTCTTCAGTCTTCTCTCCATTTTTTTATTCCTTGGTCCATTTATCTATCTCTATCATTTCGCCCAGAATCCAATCTTTAATTTTTCTATTCGATAATTCTATCGTATTTTTCAAAACTAATCTTGTATTTTTTATGTTTGTTAAATTATGTCCAAAATACTTGGAACTTATTTAAACGTTAACTTTCTTGCCATTTCTTCACTCTTCTCTCCATTTTTTATTACCTGGTCCATTCATATAACTGTATCATTTCGCCCAGAATCCAATCCTAGCTTTTTCTATTAGAAAATTCTGTCGTATTTTTCAAAACAAATATTCTTATATTTTTTATGCTTGTTAAATTATGCCCAAAATACGAGGATTTTATTTAAACCTTAATCTCTGCTCCCTCCTATTCTTCACACACACACACACCCTCTATATCATGCTGGTTCGCCCTCAAACACTTCCTCTCTCTCCAAATATGAAATAAATCCTTTGCAATTACGAAAATCAGAAATCGCCAACCCCTTTTCAGGCTAGTCTGCTCGCGCGGTGAAATGTAACATACTAATTGCTATTTCTCCACTCTCCTCTCCATTTTTTGATTTCCGGGTCCATTCATCAATCTGTATCATTTCGTCCAGAATCCAATCTTGGCTTTTTCTATTCGATAATTCTGTCGTATTTTTCAAAACAAATCTTGTATTTCAAAACAAATCTTGTATTTCAAAACAAATCTTTTATTTTTTATGCTTGTTAAATTATGTCCAAAATAAGAGGAACTTATTTAAACCTTAACCTTCTCGCCATTTCTTCACTCTTCTCACCATTTTGTATTCCCTTGTCCATTCATATAACTGTATCATTTCGCCCAGAATCCAAACTTTGCTTTTTCTATTCGATAATTCTGTCGTATTTTTCAAAACAAATCTTCTTATATATTTTATGCTTGTTAAATTATGCCCAAAATACGAGGATTTTATTTAAACCTTAACCTCTGCTCCCACCTGTTCTTCACCCCCCCCCACCCCTCCCCCTCTATATCATGCTGGTTCGTCCACAATCCCTTCCTCTCACTCTAAATATAAAATAAATCCTTTGCAAGTACGAAAATCAGAAATCGCCAACCCTTGCAAATGCTTGCACGGTGAAATGTCACGTACTAATTGCTATTTCTTCACTCTTCTCTCCAATATTTTTATTCCCTGGTCCATTCATCTATCTGTATCATTTCGCCCTGAATCCAATCTTTGCTTCTTCTATTCGGTAATTCTATCGTATTTTTCAAAACAAATCTTGTATTTTTTATGCTTGCTAAATTAAGCCCAAAATATGACGATCTTATTTAAACCTTAACCTTCTCGTCAATTCTTCACGCTACTCTCCATTTTTTATTCCCTGGTCCATCTAACTGTATCATTTCGCCCAGAATCCAATCTTTGCTTTTTCTATTCCATAATTCTGTCGTATTTTTCAAAACAAGTCTTATATTTTTTATGCTTGTTAAATTATGTCCAAAATACGAGGATTTTATTTAAACCTTAACCTCTGCTGCCTCCTATTCTTCACCCCCCCCCCCCCCTCCCCCATATCATGCTGGTTCGCCCTCAATCCCTTCCTCTCCCTCCAAATATGAAATAAATCCTTTGCAAGTACGAAACTCAGAAATCCCCAACCCCTTTTCAGGCTAGGCTGCTTGCACGGTGAAATGTCACGTACTAATTGTTATTTCTTCACTCCCCTCTCCATTTTTTTAATTCCCTGGTGCATTCATCTATCTGTATCATTTCGCCCAGAATCCAATCTTTGCTTCTTCTATTCGATAATTCTATCGTATTTTTCAAAACAAATCTTGTATTTCAAAACAAATCTTGTATGTTTCATGCTTGTTAAATTATGTCCAAAATATGAGGATCTTATTTAGACCTTAACCTTCTCACCATTTCTTCACTCTTCTCTCCATTTTTTATTCCCTGGTCCATTCATCTAACTGTATCATTTCGCCCAGAATCCAATCTTTGCTTTTTCTATTCGATAATTCTGTCGTAATTTTTCAAAACAAATTTTCTTATATTTTTTATGCTTGTTAAATTATGCCCAAAATACGAGGATTTTATTTAAACCTTAACCTCTGCTCCCTCCTATTCTTCACACACCCTCCCCCTGTATATCATGCTGGTTCGCCCTCAATCCCTTCCTCTCTCTCCAAATATAAAATAAATCCTTTGCAAGTACGAAACTCAGAAATCACCATCCCCTTTTCAGGCTAGGCTGCTTGCACGGTGAAATGTTACGTACTAATTGCTATTTCTTCACTCTTTTGTCCTTTTTTTATTCCCTGTTCCATTCATCTAACTGTATCATTTCGCCCAGAATCCAATCTTTGCTTTTTCTATTCGATAATTCTGTCGTATTTTTCAAAACAAATCTTCTTATATTTTTTATGCTTGTTAAATTATGCCCAAAATACGAGGATTTTATTTAAACCTTAACCTTCTCGCTATATCTTCACTCTTCTCTCCATTTTTTATTCCCTGGTCCATCTAACTGTATCATTTCGCCCAGAATCCAATCTTTGCTTTTTCTATTCGAAAATTCTATCGTTATTTTCAAAACAAATCTTGTATTTCAAAACAAATCTTGTATTTTTCATGCTTGTTAAATTATGTCCAAAATACGAGGATCTTATTTAAACATTAACCTTCTCGCCATTTCTTCACTCTTCTCTCCATTTTTTATTCCCTGGTCCATCTAACTGTATCATTTCGTCCAGAATCCAATCTTTGCTTTGTCTATTCGATAATTCTGTCGTATTTTTCAAAACAAATATTCTTATATTTGTTTATGCTTGTTAAATTATGCCCAAAATACGAGGATTTTATTTAAACCTTAACCTCTGCTCCCTCCTATTCTTCAAACACACACACACACACTCTTTATATCATACTGGTTCTCCCTCAATCCCTTCCTCTCTCTCCAAATATAAAATAAATCCTTTGCAAGTACTAAACTCAGAAATCGCCAACACCTTTTCAGGCTAGGCTGCTCGCACGGTGAAATATCACGTACTAATTGCTATTTCTTCAGTCTTCTCTCCATTTTTTTATTCCCTGGTCCATTCATCTAACTGTATCATTTCGCCCAGAATCCAATCTTTGCTTTTTCTTTTCGATAATTCTATCGTATTTTTCAAAACAAATCTTGTATTTTTTATGCTTGTTAAATTATGTCCAAAATACGAGGATCTTATTTAAAACTTAACCTTCTCGCCATTTCTTCACTCTTCTCTCCATTTTTTATTCCCTAGTCCATTCATCTAACTGTATAATTTCGCCCAGAATCCAATCTTTGCTTTTTCTATTCGATAATTCTGTCGTATTTTTCAATACGAATCTTCTCATATTTTTTATACTTGTTAAATTATGCCCAAAATACGAGGATTTTATTTAAACCTTAACCTGCTCGCTAACGACCCCATATCGCTTCCATCCGCCCCCACGCACCACCATTATACGTGGGCCAATCATAACTCAGCGGCCTACGCTATCACTTAAGTTTAGACCTGGTTGCCTTTCGTTATGATGGATGCACTACGGAATTCTGGAGCGTTTGAAAAGAAAACATCTGGACACTCAGTGCCAATGCCAAAGATAAAGACAAATTCACCTCATGCTGTTGGACGAGAATGCAAGAACTCCTCCTCTTTATTTCGGCCGCGGATGGCTAACATAACCCCATCTTCAGAGTTGGTACCATGAATGTAGGTACGTTAAAAGGTCGCTCTAACGAGGTTGTAGAAATTCTTGAACGTAAGGAGGTCGATGTTTGCTGTATTCAAGAGACCAGGTGGAGGGCTGGATCTGCTAGATTCATTGTGGGTAAAGAACGATGCTATAAGCTTTTCTGGGCCGGAAATGACAATGGGCTGGGTGGAGTAGGAATCATGGTAGCTGAAAAGTGGGCAGATAAGATAATAGACGTAAATAGAGTGAACGACAGAATAATTAAAATAAGACTTGTCCTCAATAGAACTACTGTGACAATAATATCTGCATATGCACCACAATCCGGACTGCCTGGCGTTATAAAAGACAGATTCTATGAGACTTTAATGCTCACTACCTCCCAAATAACCGACAGTGACTACATAGTTATCGCTGGCGACCTAAATGGTCATGTTGGACAACATTGTGACGGCTATGACGGAATCCATGGAGGCTATGGGTTTGGTACTAGAAACGAGGAAGGCTCCAGAATCCTGGAATTCTGTGACACAAATAACTTAACTATCTGTAACACTAACTTCAAAAAACGAGACAATCACTTGATCACCTATAGATTAGGGGAACACACCAGCCAGGTAGATTATATCCTTACCAAAAGACGTGACAGAGAGTCTGTTGTAAACACTAAATCCCTCCCCCATGAAGAATGCACCTCTCAACATAGACTCATAATTAGCGACCTCATAGTCAGGACGAGACGTACTCGACAACAGAAGAGGACTATCCTCAGGAGAAAAATATGGAAGTTAAAGGACCCCACAGCCAGTAATAAATTTAAAAGCATATTACTTGATGCTTTTGATAGTAAGGAAGAGCAATTAGAGTCGTACAATATAGAGGAACAGTGGGAATTCCTGAAAGCTAGCCTGCTGAAGGCGACAAATCAAACCTGTGGCTGGAGCAGACCTATAGGCAGGAGGAGAGTAACTTGGTGGTGGAACAGTAAGGTGGAGGGGTCAATCAAGACCAAAAAGCAGGCTTGGAAAGCATGGCGGGATGGGGGAAGTAGAGAAGACTATCAAGTGGCCAGGAGGGAAGCTAGGAGACAAGTGTACTTCGCAAGAAGGGAAGCAGAAGAAAGAAAGTTCAAGCATGTTCTACAACGCGGGGACCAAAAACGTGAAGTGTTCAGGATTGCTAGGCAATGTGTCAAAGAAAACCGTGATATTGTCGGGGAGAAGTGTGTACATCGATCCAATAGAGGGACCAGCAGTGCAAGTTGAAGGTAGTATAATAAGTAAGGCGATCAAAGACATGAAGACGGGCAAGGCGGCTGGGCCTTCGGAAATAGTTGCTGAAATGCTGAAAGCATCTGGAACGGTGGGACACACTATGGTCACCCGGAGAGTAAACCAAGTCATACAGAATGGGGTCGTTCCAAAGGACTGGCGCAGCAGCATCATCATTAACTGCTACAAGGGTAAAGAGATGCCCTAGATAGGGGAAACTATAGAGGCATTAAATTAATTGACCAGGTCATGAAGGTCACAGAAAAAGTAATAGCGCAACTAATCAGAGAGCGAATTGATCTAGACGAAATGCAGTTCGGGTTTGTGTCAGGTAAAAGTACCACAGACGCTCTTTTCATTGTACGACAACTACAGAAGTACCTAGCTAAAAGTAAACCCCTATACTTAGCTTTTGTTGACTTGGAGAAAGCCTTTGACAGAGTACCCCGCTCGATTATCTGGTGGGTCCTTAGAAAACTAGGTGTTGATGAATGGCTTGTGAGAGCTATACAAGTCATGTATAAAGAAACAGTCAGCAAGGTTAGAATTAACAACGAATATAGTGAAGAGTTTAGCGTAAAAGTTGGTGCTCATCAGGGCTCCGTCCTTAGCCCCCTACTATTTATTATTGCCCTTCAGGCTATAACAGAGGAGTTCAAGACCAGCTGCCCATGGGAACTTCTATACGCAGATGATCTAACGCTCATAGCTGAATCAATGGCTGAACAAAAGAAGAAATTCCAAACATGGAAGCATGGCCTAGAATCAAAAGGCCTTAAAATTAACCTGGCTAAGACTAAAGTTCTAGTTTGTAGGAAAGAAAATAGGGCACTGGTCCCATCTGGGAAATGGCCATGCTCAGTGTGTAGGAAAGGAGTAGGCAGAAACTCTATTGTATGTCCCAAATGCAAAGTATGGGTGCATAAAAGATGTAGTGGGATCACAGGTAAGCTAACTAAGAATATAGATTTTATATGTGGCCGGTGCTCAGGTGCAATAAGTAGCAGCAAGTGCCCACAGAATACTAGTTCATTCCATTGCACAGATGGTTCTATAGAAATAGTGGACACCTTCCGTTACCTGGGTGACAAAATCAGCAGTGGTGGAGGGTGCTCTGAAAGTACAGTAGCTAGAGTCAGAACGGGATGGAAAAAGTTCAGAGAGCTTATACAACTATTGGCCGCTAAAGGGTTCTCTCTAAAAATGAAAGGCAAGCTGTATGATGCCTGCATAAGTACGGCAATGTTACATGGCAGTGAGACTTGGGCATTGTGTGCAGAGGATATACGCAGACTGGAGAGGGACGAAGCTTGCATGCTCCGCTGGATGTGTAATAGTAATATACGTGAACGGCAAAGCATAAACGAACTAAGGGACAAATTAGGAATAAGAGGAATCAGATGTTGTTTTCTCGAGAGAAGACTACGTTGGTATGGTCACGTGATGCGCATGAAAGATGACAGCTGTAAAAAAAAGTGCAGGGCGATAAAAGTAGACGGTAGCCACGGAGTAGGCAGACCCAGAAAAACCTGGGACAACTTGATAAATTCCGACCCCACACACTTACACCTCTCCAAGACAATGTCACTGGACCGAGATCTTTGGTGCTACACAGTAATACAGAAGACCTGCCTTGCCTAAGTACAAAGCGAAACCTACAGTCAGTAGGCACCCCTAACAAAAATACACCACCGTCCCACTAGCCCCACCCCATCCACACCACCCCTTTCAATGTAAAGTTAAGTTGGTACCAAAACATCCAGGCCGAAACAAATGAGGTTGAGTAGGTGTCACGACAAAAAACACATACAGTCCACGCTGTAATGTGGCCGTGAGGTAACACGGTAACCCCCCAGTCCACACTGTAAACGTGGTTGGTGTTAGGAAGGGCATCCAGCCGTAGAAAACCCGCCAGACAGTCCTATACGAGCAAGTCAACCAATCTTGCCTCAAGTGGGAAAATTCCCGTCCAAACCCATGCAAGCGTGGAAGATGGACGTTAAACGATGATGTTGATGATGATGATGATGATGATATATATATATACATATATATATATATATATATATATATATATATATATATATATATATATATATATATATATTAATATTAAATTCAAAGGGTTATATGTATATAATTAGACATAGTCACAGATACATATATGAGCTACCTTTCACGGTGTGGCTCAATACAGACTGGGAAGAGTAAATACTGTATATATTTTATCTAATAATTCTTCAAACTTGCAATTTTATATATATATTTATATATATTTATATTTGTATATATATATTTATATATATATTTATATTTGTATATATATTTATACATATATATATATATATATATATATATATATATATATATATATATATATATATATATATATATATATATATACAAATATATATAAAAAAAAAGGATTGATTGACTTTCGTCAAATCGAACCGAGGAAACAATGTTTCCATTGGTCTTTCCAGTTGCTAATACTATCTATCGGTCGCAACTCCAGGTAGAAGGGGCAACGTGAAATAAAGTGTCTTGATCAAGGACATAACGCATCGCCTGGTCCAGGAATCGAACTCTCAACTTCAAGATTGTGAATCCAATTCTCTAACCACTCAGTGGCGGGGGTCGAAATTTTATATTCTGATTCCACATATTGCTTGGTGTTCATTTTGGTGTGAGAAATAAATTAACAGATTTTAAAAAGTATGTGATCACCCTTACACCTTACATAGCCCACCCCCTTATTCCGCGTTTTGAATACTGAAAGTTTAAGGAACTGTAAACTTGTTTTAACTTTGTATTGGTTAAATATTACTTATATAACTTTTTCTAAATTATATGCAACACCCCCCCACATGAAAAAAATACTTGTTTGAATCTATGTATTTATATAGTTTGTATAAATAAATAAATAAAACTATATTAAGAAAAGCACTTTCAACATATAAACAATGTAAATTCTTAATGACTATTATGACATGCAATAAAAACATCTATGCTCGAACCTCAAACGAAATACATGAACAGTGAACACCATAAAATAAGCATTAATAGTATTTACTATTTAATTAAACGACTGTAGTCTTTTCCAGTCAAAGTGAGGTAGACTTTGTCTTGATTTCTGTACATTTAATATGAATTGTAGCCTATTCTGACTTCAGAAGCTTTTGTCACGAAATTGAAAGGATGCTCGACTCCTTGGCTATGACAGGAAAAAGCTATTGCTATTAATAGTCCTGAACGAGCTTTAAGATCAACATTTGTAAAGTTCCGTAAAACTGGAGGGGATGTTATAACTTCATCTTCCCAGTTAATCAATTCAACATAATCCTGTGCTTCAAAATTAATTTTGCTTGGTAGCTTGGAATTTCTTAATTCTTCACGGGGCATTTGCGGAAAGTTCTTGCTTTAATAATTTGCTGAATTGTCACTTCCCTAATTTGTCTTTTTCCATCATTCAGCAGAGTCAGTAAAATATTCTCCGGGTGGGCAAAATATGAATTAGTTTTTTACGATTTCTCCATAACTTATTTATGATTTTGGTTCATATCTTGCATTAGATGTGCCATATACCAAACAGTACTTGCTCCTTCATGTGACTTTGGGTGAGATTTAATCCAGAACCAGCTTGGAGCATAAACTTGCGTTATGATTTTAACAAGATCCCTAATATTCTTTTGAGGATTTTTTCCGAAACATACAAGCGAAGAATTCTGTTTGCACGTGTTAACCAGCTTGCATGGTGGATTTTACCAGGTGATCTTGCTGCTAACTGCTCAGAAACAAACCCTGTCTCAATACTGAGGCGCATTTTATACAGATATTTTTGATCTGAGCTTTAAGTATCGACAACTTTTAATGGCAATTCCTTCACTTTAGTTTTTACTGGAGAAAATTTGATTATCTTTAAGTTTGTTATATCTTTAATTTTATTGCCAATTAAGTCTTTTGATGTTCGTTGTCCTGTTGTTTTTTCATCTATGGATTCAAATACGTCTCGAAATGGAAGCTCATTTGTATGTAGCAGGCCATATTAGCCACTGAAGTGGTTTATTTATGTATAATGCAATTATTTTGATTACCCCTCCTAAATGACCAGTATTTACTGGAGTGCCATCACATAATTCAGCCTTTAAACTTTCTTGACTGTCAGAATCAATTAAAAGTGTAATAATTTCTTCTACAATGCAACGAACTGTTCTATTATCTGGGGAAACGGGATCTAAATACTTATCACCGGACTCTTTCACAATAACATAGTGCTCTTCACTTTCCATCCCTCTTGCTTTTTTAGCTTTATCCTTTCTGCCATCAAAACCGATGCAGTGGAGCTTTGTATTTTCTGTTTTCATTGTTATAATATTGTTTTTTTCCAACTCTTTTCTTTCTCTTTCAACTTTCTTTCTTATCTAGCATATTTGTATAATTTAAAATTCCTATATTTCTCAAAGCTGCATTAACAATGGCAGCAGCAGCTCTGGAACTTACCCGACATCTGTCTGCTGTGATGGCTAGATTCTCATAAGTAAATCTGTTTTGTTGCTTTTCTCTCAGTTCATTGTCAGGAACAAAGTTGATGTCATCGTCATCATTGTCACTTGAGTCACAACTATCTTCATTAATATCAATAGGGCACTGATAACTATTTGAAGCAACATCCATGTCTAAGCGCATCTTTGTCTTCCTGTTTTCAAATCTTTGCGCTCTTTCTGCAGTTCTTTTTCTAACTGAAGTTATATCTTTATCTACAGCCTCTAACTGATTAAATCTTTTGTCGGTTCAACAAATCGTAAGATATTTTGTCGGTCCAACAAATCGTAAGCTATTGTTTTAAAGTGTATTGCAAAATACATTATATATACATCCATATATATACATCCATATATATATTGCTATTTCAGAGCTCCAATTCTAATTTTTAATTTCTGCCTGACCAACAACCGCTCTGCATAATCAGCTCCTGATTATTTACTAGATTTCTATAAGAATATAACATCATTGATCTCAGTAGACAGGCGGGGTAGTTGGCCTTGATAAGCTTCAACAAAAGCGAAACATGTAATGTCGGCTTATCTCCCCTGTTTGCTGAGATCAAAGTGAGTGAATTTGTCACTACTTTAAAACAATAGCTTACGGTCTTCAAAATGCTTTTAATTAAGCATAAAGTGTATTGCAAAATACATTATATATACATCCATATACATATATATATATATACACATATATATATATACACATATATATATATACACACATATATATATATATATATATATATATATATATATATATATATATATATATACATATATATATATATACATATATATATATATACATATATATATATATATACATATATATATATACATATATATATATATACATATATATATATACATATATATATACATACATATATATATATATATATATATATATACATATAAATGAAAGGTATAGAAATTGTTTTAGCGAGAAGCTAACAGTATTCCATAACATATATGCGACTATGCCGTCAAGATGGGAAAAATAGTTAACGTAAGATGTAGGAAAAATAATTCAAACTCATCTCAAAAGAGAATCAGGATACAAATTCATCCACAGAATTTAGTGAAATCCAAGGAAAAATCAATAGACCCTTAACTCATGATAAAATAAAGTTTAAAATACCTATATATACATATATATATATATATATATATACATACTAAGAATAATGAGTTCTAAACTCAAGAAGTCCTTTACAATGAAATAGCTCAAAGAAAGAAGTATTTCTGAGCCGTGTAATACAAGTTAATATAAATTAATATATATGATAAAACACAAATACCAACATATAAGTGTTTGTATTGTATATAAATGACTATGTTAGCTAGATTGAAAAATACTAATACCAATTGTTCAGGGTACTTACTGAGGAGAGCTGAGCGGGGTATTTTTTCACTTTTACATCTCGAAACTTATTTGGATTTTGAAGTTTAAACTTATCTACGGAACAGGTTTGATTTTGAAATTGAAATGTGTATAAGTACCACGGCCATTTGCCAATATCGTTTGTTTTTATTGATTTATTATTTTAAATCGAGACAGGCAAACTGTATAATTAGTATTTTTCAATCTAGCTAACTTAGTCATTTACAATAGAAACACTTATATGTTGGTATTTGTGTTTTATCATATATATTAATTTATATTAACTTGTATATATACATATATATATACATATATATATATACATATATATATATATATATATATATACATACATATATACATACACATATATATATATACATACATACATATATACATACATATATATATATATATACATATATACATACATATATATATACACATATATATATATATACATACATATATATATTCATATATATATACATATATTATATATATATACACATATATATATATTCATATATATATATATATATACATATATTATATATATGATGGCTGCCCCCTCGTTATCGAGTATGGCCATTGCACGCTATACCATTATTAATAATTCTTAATTAATTCTATCGTGCAATGCCTGTGCGTGAAGATATTTTTTAAAGTGACGAAAGACTGTGCACTGAGCCAATCCCACTCTCTGAGCCCCAGTAGCTATAACCCGAAAAGTTATAGGAAATGATGAACATCATCGGTAACTACTGAGCCGCAGATTTTATATCGGAGTTATTCCAGTTCCCTGAGTTGCCTTCTCCTAGAAGAATGCCCTGACAAAGGCTAGGGGTCCTTCACTCCCAGTGGTTTAACCGCGATATCGGGTGTCCAGCCCGACTATTTCTATGTCCCCGCGCATATACATACACATGCACCCATGCATATACACATATACATATACATACACATGCACCATGTATATACCCATATACATACATATGTACATGTGCATATACATATTTACACACTTTTGGCCGTTGACCCTTATGAGTTCTTCCGCCCTTTATCAGGTATATATATTATATATATATACACATATATACATATATATATATTCATATATATATACATATATTATATATATATACACATATATACATATACATATTCATATATATATATATATACATATATTATATATATATACACATATATACATATATATATACATACATATATATATATATATATATATATATATATATATATATATATATATATATATATATATATATATATGTATACATTTTTTCTATTCTAAGGCGGGTAAAATTCCCGAGATCCATGGACGAGTTCTCTCCAGCGGTCTCTGTCCCTCATTATCGCTGCCATGTCCTGCGTCTCCAATAGACCAGTGTCTGTCTGGGAGCATCTCAAAAGTCAGCTCAAAAGTGACACAGAGGAGACTGAGGTTAGCTGGACATGCTCACCGACATCCAGAGTTGACATTGCACTCAGTGCTCCTTTGGGAGCCCCTACATATATATACATATATTATATATATATATATATATATATATTATATATATATATACACATATATATACATATATATATATACATATATATACATATATATATATACATATATATACATATACATATATATATATATATATACATATATATATACATGATTATGATGGCTGCCGCCTCGTTATCGAGTAGCGCCATTGCACGTTATACCATTATTAATAATTATTAATTAATTCTATCATGCAATGCCTGTGCGTGAAGATATTTTTTTAAGTGAGGAAAGACTGTGTACTGAACCAACCCCACTTTCTGAGCCCCAGTAGCTATAACCCGAAAAGAAGAAATGATGAACATCATCGGTAACTACTGAGCCGCAGATTTTATATCGGAGTTATCCCAGTTTCCTGAGTTGCCTCAATATCACTCAATGACCAATTAAGTTGGTATTATTAAAATTGGGACCCAGCTGGCCAGAGTCTACACATACGTTAATCAGGGAGGAAGACGACTTTGTGTGGGTTATATATATGTGTGTGTGTGTGTGTGTGTGTGTGTGTGTGTGTGTGTGTGTGTGTGTGTGTGTGTGTGTGTGTGTGTGTGTGTGTGTGTGTGTGTGTGTGTGTGTGTGTGTGTGTGTGTGTGTGTAATTCAAATTAAAAGGTAAAAGTATATATAGAGAAAGAAAGAGCCATATATCGTTAGAGAAACATACAGGCCTACCTGTATATTAATAAATCTTGCAAGGACAAAGTTAGGACTAGCTATTAAAAAAAAATTAAGATACATCAACACCTGTATAACACCGTGTAACAAAAAATTTTCTTTCTCTGTTCCTGGCTTGTAACCACTTTTTTGTGTTGTTTAGGTCCCAAATAAAAAAAAAGTGCTATTAAACAGTTAAAAGTTGGGGTTTGTAAAAATTCTAAGCTATTCACTAGAATTATTTGTATGCTGGATTTTACGTTTTATGTAAGTTTAATTTGCTTATGTTAAATGATTTTTTTATATGTTTCAGGTTAAATTAAAATTATAAAATAAAGAATAATGCCTAAAGAAAATTATAAAAGTGCAATAAAGTATAAAATTGTTAAAAAGTGGATTAAAGAGATTTATTGATACTGGAGTACCAGAAAAGGTTCCTCACTTCCCCAACCAAAAAGAAGTCAATGACTTGGTCAGGGATATGGGTCTGACCAAGTCCAATGCAGAGCTATTCGTCTCCAGGATGAAGCAGTGGAACTTGGTCAAGGAGGAAGTGCAGGTGACAAGTCAGAGAAGTCGACACGAACCTTTCTCAGGCTTTTACACTCTTAGGGATGGCCTCTGCTTCTGCCATGACGTGCCTAGACTGTTTGACGTTATTTGGGTGCCGTTTGTGCCCAAGGAGTGGCGGCTATTTATAGACTGCTCCACCACAAGTTTGAAGGCTGTCCTCCTCCACAATGGAAACAAGTTCCCAACACTGCTCCTAGCTCATTCTGCCTGAAGGAAGATTACTACAGTGTGAAAGTCCTCTTGGAAGCTCTGCAATACAACCAATACAATTGGGAAATCATTGGAGACTTCAAGATGGTAGCTTTCCTGCTTGGACTCCAAGGAGGCTTTATCAAATTCCAATGCTTCCTTTGCCTTTGGGACAGCAGAGCCACCTCTGACCACTACAAAAGAAAGAACTGGGAGCAGCGAATAGAATTTGTAGTTGGGACCCGGAACGTCATGTGGGAGCCACTGGTTGATCCCAGGATTGTGCTCATGCCGCCACTGCACATTAAGTTGGGGTTGATGAAGCAGTTTGTGAAGGCTCTCAACCAAGAATCAGCCGCTTTTAAGTACCTTCTTGAGTTCTTCCCCAAATTATCTGAGGCCAAAATCAAAGGTGGAATTTTTGTTGGACCTCAGATAAAGAAGGTGTTTGAGTCTACCGAGTTCTCCAATAAACTCAATAGGATTGAGAGAACAGCATGGAACTGTTTCAAGGCAGTTGTTAAGGGCTTCCTGGTCAACTACAGAGCTGAAAACTACCAGCAACTGGTGCAGGATCTGATAAAGGCTTTTGGCGCCATGGGATGCAGGATATCGCTTAAACTCCATATGCTGGACGCTCACCTGGAAAAATTCAAGGACCATATGGGCGCCTACTCAGAAGAACAAGGCGAACGATTCCACCAAGATGTGAAAGAGATAGAGCGGAGGTACCAGGACCACTACAATGAAAAAATGATGGGGGACTATATCAGGGGGCTAGTGCGGGAATGCGACCTGTACTACAACCGCAAATCCAGGAAACCAGTCATTTCTGACGTGTATAAGTTGCTTTATAAGTGTTATTTGTTTTTACTTGTTTGCTTTTGATAAGCTTGTGTAATAAAATATATACTCTGTTGATTTAATTATATGAACTGATAAATCTTTTTAAAATGTGTTTATTCTTGAAAAATATGAAAATTTTGAAATATCAAACTCCTGACCACAAACCCAAACTTCTGATTAAATAATAGTGTTTTTTCATAATAATGGGATATAACAAACCATGAAATGACACGTAGACCCGGGGAACAAAACATACGTTACTCGGTGTTATTAAAATAATGCATCTGTCATATCCTGGTTCACAGAGATCATCTTTAAGAAGAGGACCAAATTCACACAGTTTGATATTATAGATTTTTATACCTTTATTTCTAGAACCCTTCTTAATAATGCTTTAGACTTTGCTCGTTCTTTCGTATATATCCGTGCCATGTGATATGACCTAATATTTCATGTCTGTAGAACCTTCCTATTTAGTAAATGTACTACTTGAGTAAAAACGTTTGACCCTGATGATTCGTTTTATGTCTCTATGGGGTTCTATGACAGTTCTGGTGTTTGTAACCTTATCGCATTATACATTCTTCGTACGCCAAAGTCTAAATTCCCCAAGCACTCCTTTGGTCTATACCGTGTCATGGTCTTTGGTTTTTACAAAATTGTAACGGACAGACTCTGGACAGATTTCGTAAAAATTTAATCGGCACCTTTCGTCCACTAGGACTTAAAATTACGGTCTATACAAATCTTACGCAAATTTCCTTAGTGTAAATTTAGACCTCACAGCAGCTTCGTCTAAACCACACCATAAGCCGAAAGAAAAATTGATATATATTACTAAAGCCTCACCCAGCCCCTGCTGTTTTTAAAAATTTAGCATTTAATATTAGTCGTAGGATCTCAAATCTATTAGCAACATGGAAGATTTTCGAGCCCTCCTAGTTAGTGGTTTTAAAGACAAAAGTAAGTACAGAACCAATCAATCGCAACCATATTAGAATTATTTACAAAAAAAAGAAGAAGAATTATCTGGTTCGCACCCTATTTTCTCTTAAAGTAAAGACTAATGTAGGTAAGAAGTTTCTTTTTAGAGTTAATAGATATTTCCCTTCACAATATTGATACAGTAAAATATTCAATCGCAATTCTGTCAAGAGATTCTATTCATGTGGACCGTCTATTAGATCAAAAATTACTGCAAAGAATATACCCAACGTAAATCCAAATTATTCTTGTAGAATTAACGAGGACTGCTCTCTCCAACAGAAATGTAATATCAAGTCTGTTGTGTATGAGGCAGAGATTACACAACACCACAGAAAATATTAAGTTATCGAAAAATTCATCAGTATGGTGCAAGATCGTTTTAAACAACATTCTTACATGCATCTCCAGTCCTTCAGAAATCCTTACATATAGCCCTGGCAAAAAACATTCCAGCAATTAAAGGAGAAAGGAGTCCAATATAAGATTACTTAAAAGATACTGTCCTTACACTAATGGTACCAAGAGATGTCGTCTGTTTTAGTGAAAAATGTAATATATTACAAGGTTTGTCATCTCCGAACAATCTTTATTTGAAGCACCTGAATATAGGTCGCAATTTTGATCCCTCTTATATTCTGAAGCTATGGTGAATATTGGACCTTGAAACCTTGGGTAACGCTTTTGTTCTGTGAATGAACATAAATAAATAAATAAATAATATATATATATATATAAATGCGATGGTGGTGCCCTAGCATGGCTCCAGCCTGTCCACTGGACACGTAATAAAGTAATATATGTGTGTGTGTGTGTGTGTCTGAAGGCGCGTGGCTTGGTGGTTAGCGTTGAGCTTACAATCGTAAGGTTGTGAGTTCGAATCCTGGAAAACATTTTATTTCACGTTGCTCCAGTTCAATCAGCTGTACAATTAGTTACGACGTCACAGGTGCCAGATTGTATCGGTTATTGCCTTTCCCTTGGACAACACTGGTGACGTGGAGAGGGGAGAGTGTGATGCATGGACGACTGGTGGTCTTCCACAAGCACACAGTTCCCAGGCTTGTGCCTCGGAGGGGAACTTTCTAGCGGCAAAACTATGCTTATTCGTGACCAAAGGGAATTTACCATGTGTGTGTATATATATAAATATATATATATATTTAATTATATATGTGTTTATATATATATATATATATATATATAAACACATATATAATTAAATATATATATTGTTGACGATAACTAATAAGCTTGAAACTAGTACAACGTTCCTTTGTGAGTGTTGAACAAACGAGCAACGATGGTTGCTAGACACTACGGCTTAATACTGGATGTTTGTTTACAAACACACCGAGCATTATAATAAATGTTCGGTGAATCCATACGTACATATATATATGCGTGCATGTATGTATATATATGTACATACTACTGTACGTCTGTATACATATATGTATGTACGTGTACATATTTATTTATATATATATATATATATATATATATATATATATATATATATATATATATATATAACACATATATAATTAAATATATATATATATTTATATATATACACACACATCGTAAGTCCCTTTGGTCACGAATAACCATATATATATATATATATATATATATATATATATATATATATATATATATATATATATATATATAGAAGGAAAAAGGATGAAATGGAAAATGCAACTGGATTTTTTTTTTTTTAAATATATATATTTATTTGGTTCCTTTACCGGTTTCGCAGTTCTTCTGCTTTTCAAAAGTAGAGTTAAGATGGAGGGTCTGTGGTTTTTCTCACATGATGTGACTCCAGTTGCATTTTCGATTTCATCCTTTTTCCTTATACTTTCCCTCGTGTAGGACACCGGTTATTTTTCATTTTGTAAAAAAAACCTCACTTTCTAATAATATATATATATATATGCTGTATATATATATGTGTGTGTGTGTGTGTGTGTGTGTTAGTGAGAGAGAGAGAGAGAGTGTGTGTGTATGTATTTATAAATATTTGAACATACGTATATATATATATTTATATGTGTGTGTGTGTGTGTGTACATATATGTGTATGCGTATATATATACATGTATATGTGTATTGGTTAATGCATGAATGCCACAAATTGCAGATTTTGTAATTCAGTGTACTTTGCAGGGCTTTTTTTCTTATACTTTTATGAGGTGGAATAAGCGAGTGGTTGGATTAGCGGGGTGGAAAATCGGTAATGTTTCTAGGTTGTCGTCGTTGATTATTTTGTTAATTAGAATTAGTCGTTTAGTTTACACATTGAGACCCCAATCCATCCTATTTATTTTATAACGCATGGGATTTCTATTTTTTCTTTTTTGTCATGTATATGTTTTAATGTATAAAGAAAACTGATTGTCGCAGGAATGCTACCACTTAAAATAAAATTTCGTCGGAGATAGATTAGCAAAATTTAATAAGCGTGGGGTGGGGGGGGGGGGGGGCGTCTGAAAAATTAATAAGCGTGAGGAGGCGATTATTCGAGACCCGAGAGTATATTTATATATAGCGACTCTTGTTACCAATTATAGCGAGTCTGGTGCTAGGACGGATGATAGTGTTGTAGTGTTGACTCACTTGTGGAATAAGAGCGAGGTTGGAAAAATATCTGAAATATTAATAAGCGTGGGGGGGGGGGGGCGATTGTTCGAGACTCGAGAGTAGTTTTCATTAAAATGGGAGACAACGTGTATACACCTTAATTATTAGTTATTTCCCTTGAAAGACATATTCCAGGGGAGATAATTTGTGTTTGTTTTATTGGCTTTTGACTTCTTACTCCATTTATTAATAATTTAAACACGAAAATTATGATAATAATAATTGTTTCTACGTTAGGCACAAGGCCAGCAATTATCCCAGTGTATTACTGGTACTTTATTTTATCGATCCCGTAAGGATGAAAGGTAAAGTTAACCTCGGCGGGATTTGAACTCAGACCGTTAAGGGCCGTAACTTTATGGCGCTATGTATATTGCCCGACGCTCTACTGATATTGCCAATCAAACCACCCTTAATAATAATGCTTTCTTTTATACGCCACAATTACCCCAAGGAATATAGCACAGCGTGTGGTTTGCATTGTGTAAAGTGAAAATGACATCAAAAGAAAAACAGTGGATATAACAATAATTGTAACAATTATCGTCCTGTTTACAATACAAAACAACAATAAATGTCAACTGGGCACACTTCCCTAATAGGAAATAACTGCGCTTTAGGATAATTCAAGGGAAAGATCCTTGCAAATGAAGCATAATCAGGGTAGGTACATTCAGCTTTGTCAATCTCGCCGCTCACGCCATCTTTTAAAAAACACACTAAAAAGCAATACCTCCTTCTCTGTTATCACCTTCTTCCTTAAGTGGTACTTGAAGAAGTTGTTGAGAGCGTAGCCAGAGAGGAGGATTTCTGTCCTCACGACGTTTAGACCTGTCAACCATACAACTTCTTTCACCATAGTTATCAGGAAGATTTGCCGCACCTCTCTTCTAAAGGAAGAGTCTATTCAATATTCCCTATGTATCCAGCTAATAGACAGATACATCTTATGCGTGTGAGCTGGTGGTGGAATACATAAGTCTGCAATGCAAAGAAACCACTGGACGATAGCATGGTAAATAGTTTTCTCGCCGTGTGTGTAATCTTAAACATGTTCGGCTTGGCACTTCCGTTTCTGTATAATCTGTCGCGAACTGGAACTACCCCTGTGTAAGATTTTTTGAAATTATTCGTAATCCCGGATCTGAAATTCATCCAGAAGAGTTTGCTCAAGTTGTATTCAGCATCGCCCAGTACCGCACACAGACCCTTGTCTCTCATACCTTATGTTAATCCTCTTTAGAAATCAAGCGTTGTTTCTACACGCCTATCATGTTGTTCAGCTGGTAAAGTGCTGTGAAGCACCTGGCAGCACTCTACATGACAAGCGCAATGGCATTCCGAGGCTACCATATAGATTGTGTTTGGTAATAATAGTATTAATAGTTTAGGGTATTTGCTGTTTTAAATTTTTAACATTTAATGGTAAGAATCCTCCTCACACGTTATCATTAAATCACAACCGAACTACAGGTATCTGTTTTGTGTGTGTATGTGTGTGTGTGGGGGGGGGGTGCGTGCGTGCACCTCCACACGCACTTACAATACGAATTATACAGCCCCTTTGCATCCAGACCCGCTTCAAGTTATTCCTTTTTGGGTGTCCAACAGACATGGTTACGTAATAATAATAATCCAGGCTTAATTCCTAAGAATCTGCTGACTTGAAATTAAAACTTTCGTGCGAAAACCTTCATGACAGATATTTATTTTTTCACTAGAAGGTTATGAAGGTGGAAATACTCTTCCTAAACTTTAATTATAATAATATATAGGTATAAATTTGTTTGGAAAACATACCTAGAGGTAACTGTAATGAAAATAAGCTAGGAATTCCGCCATTGAGCTGCAACATTCATCGATATCTAGTTATTTAGATAATTGCAAATGACACAATGTGCCGACCCTGGCCACCACCCAGACAAAAGTCTCTGGTGGACCACTGGAAATCCAAATGACCGTTCATAATTATATCCGGATTAAAAGACATGTCGAGACACCAGTTACCAGAAAATCCATGTTGTACCTGTACCAGCAAAGTTCTCATTTTTTGTTACATCGTAACGGAATCCACTATTTATTGAAAATGCGGCGACAAATATTTTAATGAGATAGATCTTTCAAACGTGTATTCAAAAAGGACTCTATCGAAGACCTACTTGACGAGTGCAAGTGTGAGTGACCAACACATTCACAAACACACACATGTTGATGGCATTATAATCCAATATATAATTCCACACAAAACAAAGCAAACAACTGTGGAGACTATACTAATATCAGAATAGAAATTAAATATTAACAGATGCAGCATACGTGAAACCAATTATAATAACTGCCAATCTTCAGTCATTAAGAAATTATAAATCAGTTATCTATTGATCTTTTTCGACCACTTCTAAGCACGTGACCAATACGCCACTAGTATATTCATTCTGAATCGTTAGAACGTGAGATAGAATGTTTTTGCGGTATTTATTTCGACTCTCTGCTCTCTGGGGTCAACTTTGTTTTTCGTCCATTTTGACAGACGATCGACAGGATCCCAAACCACGTCAAACGGACCGGGAAAACAATGTTTCGATTGGTCTTTGCAATTGCTAATACTCTCTACCGGTTGCAAATCCAGGTAGAAGGAACAATGTAAAATAAAGTGGTAATTGATTGAGTACATAACACATCGCCCGATCCGGGAATCGAACTCACAACATTACGATTGCGAATCCAATTCTCTAACCACCCGAGCCACGCACCTTCACCATTTAAGGTCGATAAAAATGCACCAGTCTTAGTACTGGGGTCGATTCTTCCTCTCACGCTCTATCCTTCTCTGGAAAAAATCTGCTGTATTCAGAGCAGGATAGGAGATTGGCTCCGCCAGGTTTTAAAATGCTCTCAAAAGTTACGGGTCCATAGATACATGCATAATCATTCTGATTCTGAAGATGGAACCATGAGGGCCTCAAGACATTAATACAGACATGGTTTAGGAATGCTACTGTTTCAAACTAAACATAACGGTTATTTAGGAAATACGAAAAATCTCTTAAATGATCGAACTGGAGCATGATCGTATTTTCAATATAACACATAACACACATAAAAGAAAAGTAATTCCCTTCTTACACAAATACATAAATATATATATATATACATATATTATATTATATCATATATATATATATATATATATATATATATATATATATATATATATATATATATATATATATATTATATACTTTCATAAGCTTAAACGCTGTGTTAGTGGTACTGTAAATACACATATTTATTAGAATGTTGTTGAAGTATGTATACATTTTTGGGTCACCCTGTATGTATGTGTGTGTATATAGATAGATAGATAGATAGATAGATAGATAGATAGATAGATAGATAGATAGAGGGGGAGGGAGTATGTTTGTATATATGTAGGGAAGTAGATAAATAGTCTAGTCTAGTCTAGTCAATCACCCTGTCGATATTGCTATTATAGTAAAGGAGGCTGACACACGTTAATGTGGTCCAGTGGCAGCTCGTGGCTAAAATTAGTGGCTTCAGAAATTTTCTAGCCATTGTTTTAATATTGTGCAATACGAAATAAGCATATAAAATGAGAATTTATACATAATAATCCTAAACGAAACAATTATTATTCACAACTGTGAAAACGTCTTAAGCTGTCGAAGTTCACTTACTGTCACAGAACCTATTTCTTGATGATGTAAGGTCATGGTTGAATTATTTAAATTTTCTATACAATAAAACCGAGAGAAAAAATATGAATTAGATTGAATAGCTGGAAGCGTGATATCATCTACAGTTTATCACATTCAAAAATATAATACACGGTTTTTTTAGCACAACACACGTTGAGTAAAAAATAACAACACTGTCTTACACTTGGACAACATGGTTGGCACTGCGTGAGTGACAGTGCTCTCTCTAAACCAGCATTCATCTTTTTTCCTCGGACATGTGCGCATGCGCACAATAGCCAAACACTGCATTGATGGAACTGTGAAGCACACAGTTCCATATAAGGATTTTTGTAATTGTTCATGGCTACTGACATTAAGATTAAGAATTATATAATGTACAAGTATAAAGAAAGAATTAAAGAAAAGAAAAAATACATTATTTTGATTGTTAATGATAATATCGAGAGAAAATAGGGAGTGGTGCAGTCCGCAGTACTTATACACAGGCCGCCACATTGTGGCCTGTAGAGTAACTTATTGAACCGACTGTAGCCAGAAAGAAAACTGGGAGGAAAAAAGATCAAACTCACCAAATGTAAGGGAGGACAACTCTAAATACACAACCATGTTTATTCTACGCGAATTACCTCCCTCAATAATTTTTATAACTGTTTTCAAAGCAAGAAAATTAAGGCTCTTGACTAGCAATAGTTTGGACATCGGATTAAATAGCTAGACATTTGTTCCGGGTCACTGTGTTCAAATCTCACCAAAGTCAACGCTGCTTTTCACCTTTTTGAGGCCAATAAAATACTAGTTCAATGTTGATATTGACTCTGTGTGTGTGTGTGAGTGTCTATATATAATGATTAAAGGCAGTGGATTGGCAGTATCGGTAGAGGGTCTGACGCCATGCTTTGCGGCATAGAGTTACGGCCCTTGACGGTCTGAGTTCAAATCCCGCTGAGGTTAACTTTGCCTTTCATCCTTACAGGGTCGATAAATTAAAGCACCAGTAATGTACTGGGATAATTGCTGGCTTTGTGCCAAATTTATATACTTATATATAGAAATTATATATTCATCAATATGCTTCATTTGTATTTTTTTAAAGAGAAGACAAACAAATAATGTAATGAAAGAGCATTGATAATTAAATAACCTGTAGGTTGTTAAACCAAATGATGAATCGAATAGTTACCTGACTAATAATTGTTTCTACTTTAGGCACAAGGCCAGCAATTAACCAGTACATTACTGGTACTTTATTTTATCGACCCCGTAAGGATGAAGGGCAAAGTTAACCTAGGCGGGATTTGAACTCAGACTGTAAAGGGACGTAACTATGCTAGAAAGCATGGCGTCCGACCCTCTACCCATTCTGCCAATCCACCGCCCTGTTACCTGACTAATAATAATAACTAAAATGAAACTTAACTAGTTCAAGTGATTTCGCTTCGAAAAGTATAATCTTATGTTTCAACACACGATTTTATATCAACAATCTTGCAAAACAAGTACTGAAACTGCTTTTAATTCTCTTATATAAAACCTTATACATGTTGCTTACCTAAGAACAATGTGACGCGAAGCAAGATTTGAACTCAGAATGCTGAGAGCCAGAACACATAGCAAGGCATTAAATCTGATGTTCTAACCACTCAGCAAATTCACTGCCACATATAAAATCTGACAGTAAATGCATAGATTATAGTTACTTGCATTCAGTTATTTTGTTATGTCTTATACTTTGACTAAATAAAGTGGTAATGTTGTTTCCACTACACTCTATATAATGGTAATGCTGTTACTACTATTAAATGCACATAGTACACTGTAAAGTAGTTGATATTAGAAAGGTTATACAACCATAGAAACCATGCTAACATATGAAACGAATAAGCAAGGCAAAATATCTGCGTTGTCTAGTCATAGACCATGTCAACCCATTCAACACTTGCCAATATAGAAAGCAGGTGCAAAATGATGATGATGGCCAAGGAAAATCTTTGAAAATAAGGCAAGGCAATTAATAGTCTTCATCTAAAATATATTTATTATTGATTGGTTATATATTAATTCAGCTGCAAACCACCATAATCAATACCACTCTTCTTAGTAATGTCACAGACACACAGACATATATATATATATTTATATATAACACTGCGAGAGGGACATTAACTAGTTCACCTGTTTGTAGACTTACCTGTTGGAGTTGTCTGCAAATGTCGACATAATTAATATCTTCTGAAATCATTCTAGCATAAAATGAGCATCATCATCAACATAATAATAATTGTTTCTACTTTTCATAAAGAAAGGTGTTCAAATGTTTCTAGAAAACATACCTGGTAAACCTAGCATCTATGAAATCCAAAAAATAGATCTAACAAGTACCACCTACATACTTCGTGAATTTTTGTATTTGTAGTGTATGTCAACACACACTCGTGCTTCAAGAGAGAAGAATAAGCTATAGCTTATATACTTTGTGCATATGTAACATCAGGTGAAGATGCTCATTTGCATATAATGAAGTGACTGGCTAGGGTTGAATAGCAATAGCACTAACATAGTGTGATTCATAATAGAGGTGTATATAAAAGCATATATGATATATTTGTGTATAATAAACATATATAAATCTTGCTATGGGTGTTTTAAGCAGTGATCATATAACATATACCTCCATCAGTAGCCATATATGAACACTAAACACTAGTGTTTCAAGGTTTGCTATCCATCATATGTTAGTGAAACTGCTAATTAATCCGAACCAGTGAAGCTCACACTATATAAAATTGAGCATATCCAGATGTCTTATATGCAAAAGGTGTATGAGCTATAGCTCTCTCAATACCAAGTGTATAAACATTAATGATTATGAAACACTATTGTCTGGTGTTCTCATACAGCTAATGAGAAAGCTGACACAGCTTGAAACAATCATAGTAAGATGTGTATGTTTATTATTCATAAACATATTCTATATGCCTTCATCAAGCAATGTTAGTACTACAGTTAATATATATCATCATCATCATCATCACCGTTTTATGTCCATTCTTCCACGCTAGCATGGGTTAGACGGGTTGTCCTGTTGTGGGCAGTGTCCGGTCGGCTGACCTTGTCTTGCTCATAGGGGAACTGATATATATATATATATATATATATAATTTATAGATCAGCCATTTGTAAACATTAAAGTCTTAGGATTACCAAGCAGGTGTAAAGATATATTGTCTCCAATATAAATTAATCTACATCCAGTATGAAACCAACTGGTAGCCTGATATAATGTTATGTAATATCATTATGTTACTATATATATATGTGTGCGTGTATATATATATATATATATATATATATATATATATATATACACACACAAGCATACACATATATATATACATGGCAGGTGTAACATTGCTAGCAAAGAGAAATGTGATAAGAAAGAAAAGCTTTGAAAATCCATCTAAAGAAATATCTTAGCAACTATAACAGAAACAAGAAATACAAGAACTGTGTCATAAACAGGAAGTACGTTATGGTTCATAAACAGGAACAGGAAATAATGTTAGTAGGTCATAGAGAAACAGAAAGTAAGGTAACTAGGTCATAAAAATGATATCAACAAAAAAAAGAATAAAATGACAGAAAAGCATATTAAACACTTCATTTGAAATAAAGATAAAAAAGAATTTAACCCTTCTGTTACCATTTTTCTAATTTTGAAAATAATCAAAAACTGGAAAGATTTAGTAATATAACTATCTTTCTCATTGGCTGGATTAGCAGTATCGGCAGATGGTCTGACGCCATGCTTTTCAGCATAGTGTTACCACCCTTTACGGTCTGAGTTCAAATCCCACTGAGGTTAACTTTGCCTTTCATCCTTATAGGGTCGATAAAATAAAGTACCATTATTGCACTGGTATAATTGCTGGCTTTGTGCCAAAAGTAGAAACAATTATTTAGCAGCTGTTTGGAACATAAGTTAACAAAGGGTCTTACATAAAATTATGATAAAAGAATTTTAGATAAATACCAACACTTTGGTTTCAGGTGGTTTGGTATCAAAAGGGTTAAATTTGCTCAAAACAAAATTCACATCGGTCTAATTAGCATATTTTTTGTTTTATTACAATAGAAACAGTTCTACATTCTGTGTCCTCCATTATCTCCCTTGTTCGGTATCTCTTTCTCTCTGTTAATACCAGTAATTTCTTGGTGTTTGGATTTGGGAAGAAGCAGGTATGAATTGAAAAGTAAAACAAATCAGAAGCAGGGAACATATGCATGTATATATGTATATATATG
>OZ024741.1:156955132-157117632 GCA_964016885.1 Eledone cirrhosa
ACCATTGTATGATTGGTGTTGCTATTTTGTGGTTGGTGTCACTGTTGTACGGTTGGTGTTGCTGTTGTGTGGTTGGTGTTACTGTTGTGCAGTTGGTGTCATTATTGTATGATTGGTGTTGCTGTTTTGTGGTTGGTGTCACTGTTGTGTAGTTGGTGTTGCTGTTTTGCAGTTGGTGTCACTGTTGTGTGGTTGGTGTTACTGTTGTGTGGTTGGTGTTGCTGTTGTGTAGTTGGTGTCACTGTTGTGTGGTTGGTCTCACCATTGTATGATTGGTGTTGCTGTTTTGTGGTTGGGGTCACTGTTGTACGGTTGGTGTTGCTGTTGTGTGGTTGGTGTCACTGTTGTGCAGTTGGTGTCACTGTTGTGTAGTTGGTATCACTGTTGTGTGGTTGGTGTTGTTGTGTGGTTAGTGTTACCATTCTTTGATTGGTGTCACTGTTGTTGTTGCTGCTGATGTTTTTTTTTGTTGTTATTTTTATTGCTATTGTTGTTGTTCTTGTTGCTCATATTGCACATGTTATTATTGTTGTTATTGTTGTTGTTACTGGTATTGCTGATGCTGTTTGTGTTATTGTTATTGCTGTTGCTATTGGTATTGCTGATGGTCTTTCTGTTATTGTTGTTGTTACTGGTGTTCATGATGCAGTTGTTTATGTTTATGTTGTCATTATTGTTGCTACTAATGTTGCTATTGGTGTTGCTGTTGCTGATATTGGTGTTGTAATTGCTGTTGCTTATATTATTTGTGTTGTTCTTATTGCTTATGCTGTTTGTGTTGTTGTTGCTATTTCAATTGTTGATGTTTTTGTTGTTGTTGTTGTTGTTGTATCACAGGCCAATCACGTAGTCACGTACACACGACTGGTCGCAAAGTCGATTTGGCGTGCTGTTGTACTTGTGAGCTACTTTCATCAAACTTAGGAACACGTTCGCTTTCTGCATGCATTCAAGACTGTTGTCGCATGATTTCATGGCATCAGCAAGAAACCCTCGATCACATATAGTTGGACCTAACCGCATTGTCAAACCCTATAAAATACAAGAAAGATATTTTATATATTTCGATTAAAATTTTTTTTTCATTTAAATTTTTATTAAAATTTTTATTAATTTAAAAAATTTTGAATTTGTAAGTTATAGAATTTCAAAAATTTATATCTAATGAATTCTAAATCTTAAATTTGATATTTAAAAATTAATAATTTTCTAAATTATTAAATTTCTAGATTATGTGATTTCTAAATCTTAATTTTTTGCACCACATTATCAAACCTTGTAAAATAGATATTCATGTTATAAATAATAATTTTAACATTTTTTTAATGCTACATTTGTAAACTATGAATTTCCTAAATTTCAATTTTCTGAATTCTGAATTTTATATTTTGAATTGCCTTGTCATACCCTGAAAATTAGAAGAAAGATATTCATATAATGAATTAAGATTTTAAAATTTTTTAATGCTTATTTTGTAAATTATTCAATTTTTCAATTTTAGGTTTCTAAAGTCTAAATTTTTTTAATTTTGAATATTTAAAAAAAAAATGTTTCTAATTTAAAAACCTAAATTTCATATATCTTTGAATTAAAAATTTATAAAATTCAAAGTTTTGCTGGTTTATATAAAAAGGATTAAGGAATGTTAAATGAAACAGAGAGGATGAGGAGGGAGACAATCAGAAAATATAAATTATCAAGTATTAGTATTGGTGCTCTGGATAGCAATGTATATATGAAGGTATGCATAGTATATTTGATAATATACTGTATGTTTTATTAAAACCAGTGAATGGTCTTCAAAATGTTTTTAATTAAAGATACAGTATATTATCAAATATACTGTATAATATACATTCATAAATTATTTAAATTTAAACTAAAGATGAAAAGCAGTGTGGAGCAAGAAGTGGGCAAATGTGATTCAAGTGACTACTTACACAGTTGTAACACATTGCATGACGTTTACAGAGATCTCTGGTCAGTGGAGTGAATGGAATCTTCAGCATATCAGCAAATTGACAATTTCCAGCCATTGATAAAACTGGACATGCTGTAATAGATAGTAGAAAATGTATAGGTTAATGTACATCTACATGTATATTCTTTAAAAAATTTCAGTCTTTAGATTGTGGCATGGCATATATATATCATCATCATCATCATCATCATCATTTTACGCCCGCTTTTCCCTGCTTGCAAGGGTGGGACGGGTCTTATTCAGCACAGCATCTCTCCACTCGTCACGGTCCCTCGTCATCTCCACCGTGAGCTTCAATGATCTGAGGTCTGTTCTCACCACCTCCGCCCATGTTTTTCGTGGTCTACCTCTACCACATCTTCCTTCAACTGGCAATTCCTGGCACTTTTTCACCCATCGGTCATCCTCCATGCACATCACATGTCCATACCACCTCAGTCTCCTCTCCCGTACACTACATTCTATCCCTCTCAGACACAGTTTCTCTCTCAACACATTTATGCTGGGTCGTTCACGCACATTTACACTGCACATCCAACGGAGCATGCTTGCCTCATTTCTCTCCAGTCGTCGCATATCCTCTGCAGTTGCTGCCCATGTCTCACTACCATGCAGCATCGCGCTCCTCACACAGGCATCATACAACCGGCCTTTCGTACGCAGGGAGAAACCCTTCTTCGTCAACAGAGGAAGCAGCTCCCTAAACTTCTTCCAACCCGTCCTTATTCTAGATACTATGGCCTCGGAACACCCTCCTCCCATGCTAATCTGATCTCCTAGGTACCGGAAGCTATCCACCACTTCTATAGCGCCCTCTTCCATTTGAAAGATGTGTCTATCAGTGCGACTTCTACTGTCTAATTTCCCTGTACATCTACTGCATACATATTTCTCCCTACCTGTTAGTTTGCCTGCTATCCCGCTACATCTCTTGTGTACCCAGGATCTGCATTGTGTGCATTTTATAGAATTTATGCCAGTTCCTTTTCTGCATATCGAACATGGCCATTTCCCTGACGGAATCAGGGTTTTGTCCTCTTTTCTACTCATCAACACTTTTGTCTTAGCTAGATTCACTCTCAGTCCTCTTGCTTCCAACTGCTGTTTCCATAGCCATAATTTATTCTCTAGCTCCTCTACTGATTCTGCTATAAGAACCAGATCGTCAGCATAGAGAAGTTCCCATGGACAGCCAGTCTTAAACTCCTCTGTTATGGCTTGGAGGACTATAATGAACAAGAGCGGGCTGAGGACCGAACCCTGATGTACTCCTACTTGTATCTGGAATTCCTCACTAAACTCCATTCCTACCCTGACTTTACTGAGAGTACCTCTGTACAAAGTTTGCACTGTCCTCACAAGCCATTCCTCAACACCTAGCTTCCTTAGGGACTACCAGATGACAGATCGGGGTACCCTATCAAAGGCCTTCTCTAGGTTAACAAAGGCTAAGTATAGTGGCTTATTCTTCTCTAAGAACCTCTCTTGCAATTGTCTCACCAAGAAGAGGGCATCTGTTGTACTCTTCCCAGGCACAAAACCAAACTGCATCTCATCTAGTTTGACCCTTTCTCTAATTAGTTGTGCTAAAATCCTTTCTGCCACTTTCATAACCTGATCTATCAGTTTTATACCCCTATAATTGCTCCTCTCCAAAGCATCCCCTTTACCTTTGTAGCAATTTATGAGAATACTGCTGCACCAGTCTTTGGGTATGGCACCACCATATATAGCCTGATTGATGATGCGTGCAACCAGTTTAGTGCCTACGTCCCCTGATGCCTTCAGCATCTCAGCAACTATTCCCGATGGTCCGGCAGCCTTACCATTTTTCATTTCCCTAATCGCCTCTTGGACCCTATATTCGTCAATCTCAATAGCTGGTCCCTCTGTCGGATCCACCAAGGGTAATTTCTCTCTCTCCCATTCGTTCTCCACATTCATCAGTCTCTCATAATGACATTTCCAGGCCTCCTTTTTCTGATCATTCGTGACACTAAGTACACCGGCATCATTCTGGACACATTTATCTCCAACGACATCCTGATTTGCATTGACACACTGCCTTGCAATGTGGAACACCGCACGTCTCTGATCTTCCCGTCGCAGAACGTTGGCAAACCTCCTACTCTCTGCCTCCCTGCGTGCTAAGTACACCTGACGTCTAGCTTCTCTCTTAGTGGCTGTATATTCTTCCCTACTCCCACCCTTTTTCCAAGCCTTCCATGCTAGTCTTTTGTCTCTAATAGCCTTATCTACTGTGCTGTTCCACCACAAGGTCACTCTCTGTCTGGTTGGAGCTCTGCTCCAGCCACAGGTTTCATCAGTAGCCTGCAGCAAGTTGTCACGTAAGAAATTCCAGTTATTATCTATGTCATACGTCTCTAAATCGTCTTCTTTTTCGTCATATACATCTTGAAGGGCTTTCCTAAATTTGTATTTTAGTGAAAGGTCTTTTAGCTTCCAGACCTTTCTTCTCCACACCTTCCTATATGTCTCATTCCATCTCTTGCTTACTGAGATATCACTAACAACTAACCTATGCTGTGGGGTACATTCTTCTCCAGGGTATGCCTTGGTATTAGACACTATCTGCCTGTCCCACTGCCTAACTAGCAGGAAGTCAATCTGGCTTATGTGCTCACCAGATTTGTAGGTTATTAGGTGATTGGCAGGTTTCTGGAAGTTTGTGTTGCAAATAGTCAATGTACCCACATCACAAAATTCAAGAAGTCTCACTCCTTCTTCATTTCTTGAACCGTAACCGTGCCCACCATGTACCCCAGTGTAACCATCCTGGAGCTGTCCAACATGACCATTGAAGTCTCCTGCTCGCATAACAATGTCTCCGTCCTCTGTCATTGCGGTTGTTTGCAAAAGTTGCTCATAAAAGCAGTTTTTCTCATCTTTGCCTAGGCCTGCTTGGGGAGCATAGGCCGAGATGATTGTCAGTAGTCTCCTACCTACAACTAATCTAAGCTTAATTATTCGATTACTAACTCGAACTACCTCTATTGTCTTATTGATCCATTTCTCAGCCTGGAAAATGCCTACTCCCCCTAGCCCATCATCCTTACCTACCCAGAATAGCTTATAGCTAAGACGCTTGCCTACGACTAGTCTCGCAGAGGCACCTCTCCATCTCACCTCTTGCACGCAGCACACATCCACCTGCCTTCTCTCCAGCATCTCCGCTATTTCAGCAGATTTACCTCTGAGAGTGCCAACATTAAGTGTTGCAACTCTGAGATGCGGCGTCTTCATATTTTGTTGTTGTTCCTATCTGTTGCTGTGCTGATAAGCGTTTTGGCATTGATACACTGGTTGGATGCCCTTCCTAACACCAGCGCCACTTTACAGCATGGACTGGGTGCTTTTATTTGTGCCACCAGCACTAGAGAAGATGTCTTATTAGATTCAAGGGCCCTCTCTACCCCTCCATTTTACAGCATGGTCATTAAAAAGAAAAAAAAAAAAAAAACTTATTGACACGATGCACACACAAACACTCACACACCAACACTCATCATACAAACCACAACCACACACACGCCACTCACATACCAACACTCATTCATGCATACAATCACACACACCACTCACAAACACACATATATATACATATATTACCGACAGTACTGATACAAATACAAAATCAAAATCAAAATCAATATCATGTCAACTGTTGACCTTTCCCAGTCCAGTTCAGCTTGTATATGATAACAATAATAATAATTGTTTGCTTTACGCTGGTAATGGCGTTGGTGGTGGCGAATGGTGGTGGTGGCGAATGGTGGTGGATGGTGTCAGTGTGGTGGTGGTGGATGGTCAGTGATGGTGGTGGCAGTTGTTGGTGCTGTAGTTGTTATTGTAGTTGTTGTCGTTGTTGCTGTTGTTGTTGTTCTGCATTTCACTGCTGCTGTTGCTGCAGACAATGGTGTTGATGCTGTTATTGCTGTCGCATATATACAAACACATACACACACATTCAACACAGACAATGGTGTTGTTGCCGTTGTTGTTGTTGGTGTTGCTGCTGTTGTTGTTGTTGGTGTTGCTGCTGTTGTTGTTGTAGTTGTTGCTGTGTTGAAATCTGGTCGCATCCATACATATACACACATATATATATGTATATATGTATATACACATACATACATCAAAAGAGTCAGCAGTATGTCAACAGGGAACAGGGAACAGGTCAGCCACCTTTGATAGAGTAATGAGTACTGTGGTGATGGTGGGGAACGAGTGTAGACGTTATTGTTATTGTGGTGGCGGGGGGTCAGTGAGATGTACAAGTTCATAGATCACTTGTCTCTTTTCCTCTCTCTTCAAGATTTTGAATTTATGGCCTTTTGCAATGGCGGACAAGTATATATAATATATATATATGAAGCAAAGAAAAGAAAATTTCAATGATATGAAAGATTTCCTGGCAGAAGTTCAGGTGTATTCAGTGTTGGTATCCAGTTTCGGGGTATCCAATTAGAAAATCCAACGAATTTTTGAGAGGGGTCCACGCAAGCATTAATATATATATATATATATATATATATATATATATATATATAGAGAGAGAGAGAGAGAGAGAGAGAGAGAGAGAGAGAGAGAGAGAGAGAGAGAGAGTTACGGCCCTTTACGGTTTGATTTCAAATCCCGCCGAGGTTAAATCTGCCTTTCATCCTTACGGGGTCGATAAAATAAAGAACCGGTAACGTACTGGGGATCGATTTAATCGACTTTCTCCTCCCCCAAATTAATGGCCTTGTACCTATAGTAGAAATGCCATTCTGAGTTCAAATCCCTAACGGGGGTCGATAAAATAAAGTACCAGTAATACACTGGGATAATTGCTGGCCTTGTGCCTATTGTAGAAACAATTATTATGGTTAAGTGATGCATCTTGTTACTCTGTAGTTTCACCTAAGAGTACACAGGTGAAACTCCAGAGTAGATAAACTCATCACTTAGCCACAATAAAGAATATTTAAACTAAATTTTGCTATTGAGTATTCATTCTCACATCCGACATCACTCGTATATTATATATATGTGATGTCATTCAAACACATAAATACATAGCAAGGGGAAATAACTCACACCAGACTTGGAAGTACATAAGTAATTCCGGACAAAACTAAAATCCTTCCAAAAGAAATAGCATAAATAAAAAAAATACATGTAAAGACAGAACAACAAATAGAAATCAAAACTTTAGAGAGAACAGACCCCACAAATGGAATTACAGAAATACTCTGTCTGAACCCAAGACATCACATAAAGAACAAATATAAGGAACAGGACAACAACACAAGAAATATTTACAATATGAACAATATAGAGGAACCCCCATACTAATAACCGTTTTTAAGGGAGAAACCAGAAGTACAGAGTCACAAGATGGTCTATAGTTACGAGAAACCGAAAATAATCAATGTTTAAAAAAATAAAAAATCAACATCCACACAAATAGATATTCTTAGTGAAGGACTAAAATTTACACCAACTCCTCAAAAATCAAATATAGCAGAAATTAATGAGTAGATGAATGGCTTGTGAAAGCTGTACAAGCCGTGTATAGGGGAGCAGTCAGCAAAGTTAGGGTTAGCAATGACTATAGCGAGCAATTTAGCATACAGGTCTGTGTCCACCAGGGCTCTGTTCTTAGCCCTCTCCTGTTCATTATAGTATTGCAGGCAATAACAGAGGAGTTTAAGACCAGATGCCCATGTCCTATATGCAGATGATCTCACACTTATAGCTGAATCTAGGGTGGAACTAGAGAAGAAATTCCAAACATTGAAACAGGAAAGAAAGGGTCTCAAAGTCAACCTGACAAAGACTAAGGTCCTCGTAAGTAGATGAGAAAACAGAACCCACATCCCCTCAGAGAAATGGCCTTGTTCAGTATGTAGGAAAGATGTAGGTAGGAACTCCATCCTCTGCCCTAAATGCAAACAATGGGTACACAAGAGATGTAGTGGGATCTCAGGAAGCTTAGCTAAGAATGTAGGCTTTACATGTAGCAGCTGCGCCGGGACAGCAGTAGCAAACAGCCACAGGAAACAAGTACCACCAAACTCTGGGAGGGCTATGTAGAAACAGTAGACAGCTTTTGCTACCTAGGTGACTGAATTAGCAGCGGAGGTGAGTGTTCGGAAAGTACAGTAACCAGGGTAAGAATGGGATGGAAGAAGTTCAGGGAGCTAGTGCCACTGCTATTTGCAAAAGGCTTTTCCCTCAAAATGAAAGGCAGACTGTATGATGCATGCATACGAACAGTAATGTTACATGGTAGTGAGACCTGGACATTGTGTGTAGAAGACTTGCGTAGATTAGAAAGAAACGAAGCTTGCATGCTCCAATGGATGTGTAATAGTAATATACACGAACAGCAAAGCATAAACGAATTGAGAAAGAGACTGAACATAAGAGGAATCAAATGCTGTGTGCAGGAGAGGAGGCTGCATTGGTATGGACATGTCATGTGTATGAAGGATGTCAGCTGCATAAAATGGTGCAGAGCACTAGAAGTCGATGGAAGCCGTGGAGTGGGGAGACACAAGAAGACCTGGGATGAGGTGATAAAAGCTGACCTTACCCAACTGCACCTCTCAAAGGTGATGACACAGGACTGTGACCTCTGGCGTCACACAATAATACAGAATACCTTACTTCCCACTGGTACAAGCTGAAGCTGAAGCATATAGACAATATGCCCCTACTCCCTCCCACTACAAAGTGGTCGTGGAGGTGCCATGGCAAAAAAGCACCCAGCCCACACTGTAAAGTGGACGTATAGGCACCATGGAAAAAAAGCACCCAGCACTTACTGTAAATGAGGTTGGTGTTAGGAAGGGCATCCAGCTGTAGAAAGCAAGCCAGAATCAGTTCCCATATGAGCAAGATAAGGTCAGCCAACCGGACACTGCTCACAACAAGACAACCCATCTAACCCATGCTAGCGTAGAAGAATGGACATAAAATGGTGAGGATGATGATGATGATGATTTCATACTTCTTTGGAAGATTCAGACTAGCAGAACAATTCTTTGATGAAGAAAGCAATGATGAATCACTAATTAAAAACAAAAACGAATATCAGCCCCACAAAGGCAAAAATTGAGGAATTTTGTGAAAACATTTCAAACTTTCCAGTTGACAGACAGGAAATACCACAAAGTCCAACTTCACCAGACAAAAAGGAAACCATCTAAATGATCTAAAAAGGGACAAATATATTGTTGTAAGAGAAATTGACAAAGGAGGCACTGTTGTCATTATGGACACAAAACACTACACAAACACTGTGCAGAATATGCTGCAGGACAATATATACTGTAAAGAAGCCAGAGAATACAGACTTCATAAAGTGATGAAACAACTCAATGATTTACCTCTCCCATTTCGAAACTGTCTAACCGATAAGGAACTAGACTATCTCATCAATTCCTGGTATAAAACAAGTAATCTCAAAAAGATGAAAGGCAAAGGTGACCTCGGCAGGATTTGAACTCAGAGTGCAGAACGTCAGAACAAATACCATGAAGTACTGATCTGATATTCTGACTCTCCCAATTTGCCGCCATGTTTATCTTCTAGCTACTCCAAACACTAGTCTTTTATCATATGTAATCTCTCATCAAAGTGCTGTCATCACCAGAAATTGAAGTTAGACAGCCAACGAAATGAAAATAGCTCTGATATACGAAGCTAGAATTCTCCAACAAAAAGCTATCATCCATTATTAATCATCAACCACAAATCCAAAACAAGAAATGAAAGGAAAAAAAGATCACAACAAAGATGAAATACGAGAAAAAAAAAACCAAGTCAAATAGAACATGAAATAATTGGCGCCACAAAAATATATATAAAAACGACCAAAAATAATTCATTGAATTATTTTTCTTCAATTTCACTTCAAAACTTGAAGTGGCTGTAGTTCTTCCGAACTTGTTCATTCTTTCTTTCATTCCTTTGATTATTTACTTATATCTAGATGACATTGTTTCTTCTATTCTTTTCCTGATTAATCCATGTGACCATGGCTAGTCTGTGACCATGCTGGGACACCACCTTGGAGAGATTTTAATCAATCATATTGACCCTGGTTCTTAATTATTTTTTTTCAAATGTCGTATTTATTTTATCAATCTTACACTGGTATGGACATGAGACACATATTGAAGATGGCAGCTCCATAAAGAAATACAGAGAAATCCTAGTGGCTACAACCTGTGGAAGAGGTAGACCCAGGATGACTTGAGACAAGATAGAGAAGAAAAAACCTAAGCAGTTAAACCTTACATCAGAGATGACAAAGGACCCTGAGGATTGATGCAATGATGAAGACCCAGCCACCAGCATAAATGCGATTTGACCTGTCCCCATGTCCCTCTCCCCTCCACTGTCATTTCTTATTAGCTATCCTCATCTTCATGGAGCATCCACAAACCACCTCTCCAGTATACTTTTTAGGTATTCCACTACTCTAAAGTCGTTAGATACCCTTTCTCTGGAACCCTAGTAGTAACTATACTCTCTAACTGTGATCTCCTCCCAGCCCATACTCCTTCCACTACTACTTCTTAGCTATTCTTTCCATCACTACACTTCCCTCACCCCATGCTAGTGACTATGCCGCACACATCCACCTCTATCATTCTTAGGTTTTCTCACTATCACCACATCGCCTACACTATTGGAGGTTATCCTCCCCCTTACTATCACCCTGTCAAATTACTCCCCCACTATAAATCCTAGCTTCATACATATCTCCCTTCTCTTCTCTTCCCTCCATCCCTGCAGAGCAGAGATGATTGTTCATTTGGGACAATAACCAACAACATTTCTAATGTTGGTGCTACAAAAATGCACCCTGCACATAGTGTAAGACAGTTAACAATAGTAAGGGCACCCTACTGTAGAAACAAATCCCAAAGGGTTGAAAGGACCCCTCAATTGTATCAATGGCATAACAACCTCTCTAGTGTTAGTCATCTACACAATAAATGCACAAATTACATCCTGTAAAGTGGTTGGTGATAGGAACAGCATCCAGCCATATAAGACTTGCTAAACAAACGTTTGGGAAGCCCTTTCAGTTGATAATCTCCTTAGTGTTGGTGCTGCAGCCACAATAGAATGCACTCAGTAGAGCATAGAGCTGTAAGTAAATAAACTGCAGATTTCTGGTCTGTCTAGGCGGTCAGTAGACCCACTTTAGTACTGACATGGCTTGTGATGACTCCTCCAAACCTTGCAAACAGGGAAAGCAAACGTTAAATGATGATGATGAGGGTCTGTTTTTTTCTTTTTTTGTCACACCACTAAGTTACAGGACATAAACACAGATACATGCATATATATATATATATCCTAAGTCTAAAGTCTGTCTTAAGCCAGAAGGCTCATTTGGCTGGTGCTTATCCCAGTTTCATGGCGTGAAGCGACTGAGAGTAAAAGACTTCCCCCTGGAGAGGATGTCAGTCTATTGCAGGGTTAAACCCCCAGCTATTGCTGGTACTCATTTTCAGCTGAGTATACTGGAGCAACATGAAATGAAGTATTTTGCTCAAGAACACAACACGCAACCCAGGAATCGAACCCACGACATTATGATCATAAGTCAAACACCCTTACCACTAATATATATATATACTAGCCGAATTACCCGCGCCTTGCTGCGTTTCAGACATTTTTTTTTGTAAGAAAATGATGATTGATTTTAAATCAGTGATATAATTTATGGAGAAAGACTCTGCATTTCAATATTACTCAAGGTAAAATGTAATGCATGAAAAATTGGAAAACATTATTTTGTGTAATATATCAAATCAAAATTACATTATTAAATCTTATTCTTATTTTGTTTCTTGTAAATAATTTTTTTAAAAATATCAATTCAAAACTTTTGTCATTTACCTATGGTTTAAATTTCATATAAATCGAAGGGAAAATATTTTCAGCGGGGGTTTGTGTCTTAATATTATTGAAATTTGCTAAAATTTTGTGAATATGCATCATATCTTGTCATTTACTTTAAATTTCATATAAATCGAAGGAAAAACATTTTCAGTGGGGGTTTGTGCCCCCGGGGAACCCTTTGATTAAAATGATATATACTTATCCAAGTACCCTGGGTAATGTAGTTTCAGAATATATATGGTTATGGGGGTCTATCTCCAAAACCATAGGAGGAGTTCATGAACAAACAAACAACTTTATATATATAGATATATATATTTATAACAGGGTTGTGTATGGAAGCATATGATATGCTGCTTATGTATAGTAAACATCCATTTATCAGGCCTCAAAATTCCACTCACAAAGCCTTAGGCTATAGTAAAAGTTGTCATCATAGTGGGTTTGAATCCAGAACCACATGATTGCAAGCAAACATCTTAACCACACAGCCATGCCTTTTATCTACATATATTTCATTTTTCTTTTCATTCATTTAGTTGTTATTCGTTTTTTCTTTCATTCATTTAGTTATCTAGTTAATTATTTATATATTTGTTTGCTTTTATTTTATTAACCACAAATTATTATTTTTTCATCAAAGGGAGGGGTAAGTGGATTGTTTAAACAAACATATCGACAGTGAAGTGGTGATATCATGGTAGAGATAAATTGAGCTATGCAGCTGTGTCTCCTTTCCTTACCCAATGGAAGTAGTAGTAGTAATACTAATAATGTACTAATACTAACATTTTTGCTGTTAGCACAATATTATCATTACCTATTGATAGTTTTTTTTCTTTTGCTTTTACAACATATATTGTCATCAACTGCTTCTACTTGATATGTCCACATTGCATACTTATCTACACACATTTATGTATGTCTGTTTATGCATTAGTTTTTACATGCCAAATATATGTAAATTGAAAAAGTGATAAACACTTTTAATCGTGTTTTCAAGCCTAGTTGGGCTTTCATCATTAAACATGTATATAATTTATACAACCACAAAAAAAATATATATCTACATGTCTATATACAAAAACATTTGTAATTATATATGTACATTTATGCAATTTCAATACATCAATTCTGTATATATATGAATATAACTTTATCATATATTTTGGCTTAGTGCATAACTTTATATATATATATATATATATCTTTATGTTCGGAGTTCAAATCGAGCAGAGGTTAGCTTTGCCTTTTATCCTTATGGGGTCAATAAAATAAAGCACCAATGCTGAACTGGGGTCGATTTAATCGACTTTCCCATCCCCCAAAAATTGTTGGCCTTGTGCCTAAATTTAAAATCATTATTATTACTACTAGCAGAAGAACCGTCTGAAGGACGGTTTTCTGCTAGAATATGTAGTGTGTATATTAATATACACAAATATATATGCACATAGATATAATACGTAAATTGACAATATGCACATAAACTGAACAAAGACTGTGTTACACTTACTTCTGTAATCAGTAAAGTAATCCATGATACATTTTAAAAAAAGGCGATAATGGAGATGGAAAAGCGATGAAACAGTTGACGGAAAATGTTCATGAATCTTCATTTGAGAATGTCGATGGGAAGCTTCAAGCAGTGAATTTGAAAATAGATGCTGTTGGTATGAATGAATGAATTACATTTACCAATAGGAAGAGTTGACCTTCGCTATATTGTTGTTTTACTGTATTCACATATAGACTTCTTAAGTTTTTGTAGTGTCCCTTTTCTAGCAGTTAAAAAGAAACTGAAATGCATTTCAACTAAAAGAGTGATAGCTGTTTCACATCACTGTAGAATTTCTTTGTAGACACAGTTGTCAGCAAACAGACCCTTTCATTTTATATTTTTATATTTTCTTTTTTTGTAACTCGTGATAATGCAACATACATCTGACCATGTGAGAAGAATTGTGTTAGTAGATATACACCTATCTTTTCAAATGTCTGCCCTTGTGCCTTGTTGCATGTAAGGGCAAAGGCTGGTTTGACAGGAAATTGCTTGCGAGTAAAGGTGAAAGGGAACTCAAGTTCTTGAGATACATGTGGTATCCTTGGATTAGCAACCTTGTTCCAGCATTGGGACCCAATGGCACTTCAGCTTCAATTACATGATTATGTAAACTGATGATGATGTAGCATGTACCATTGCAATGCTCGTTTAGAGGACCCAGATTTCTCAGAAGCATAATGCAACAGCCTTTCTTCAGTTTAAGTATGTGTGTTGGGAAGCCTGATGGGGTAAGTTTGTTGATGAACTCAATTGGATATTGCAGTTCATTATCTACTGTATCAGAGCTTCTGTAGATTATTTCATGACCAGGGAACTTGTTGACCATGAACTCATTCACCAATCTTGTTGTGTCATTTGTTGGAGTGATAATGGCTCTATTTGCAAGCCATAGTGGGTTTGTGTATACACAAAATCACACAGTCCAGACACATTACCATATTCCAGACAAAGTTCATTTGGCAGAAAAATTGAGAATGCACCTACAGTTGGAACAGTTGGAATGTTACCATTTCCCACATCAAGAAGGTAGTTTGCAAACTGTCTTTCATCAAAATCCTCTGCATTAATTAACCATTGATTGGTTGTCATCTCCATGGTTTCCACATAGTCCCAGAGATAGGATCTCAACTATTTGTGGTCTAACACCATGATGTACAACTGGAAGAATTTGCTTCCACTCACCAGATAGTAATACTGTTAGACCACCAAATGGCTTTTTGCAATCTCGAACATCTTTGAAGCTCCTGTCAAGGCATACAAAGATATGCTTATGTCCCATACCTATCTCATCAATGATTAGCAGGTCAGCTTGCTGCATAAGTTTACCTGTATCATCCCTCTTTGTGAACAAGCAAGTTGATTCAGCAGTCACATTGAGAGGAATCTTGCATTTGGAATGAAGAGTTCTACCTTTGTGAAGCAAAGTGGCTGCTATTCCAGATATGGCAGTGGCAAATGCAATTATTTTTTTAGATTGGAGGTAATCCAGTAAGATGTTTATGATATAGATCTTTCCTGTATCTGCACTTGCATTCAAGCAGAAAATTCTGCCTTCATTTTCCTTTACAGAGGTGATTACTTTGTGAAAAATAACCAGTTGCTCAGGATTCAATGTTGGCAGAAATTCATTTATGTTTGCTTGCAGTTGGTGTGTATTGAAATCAGTTTCTGCCATAAGAACCCTGTTGATTTCTGGTATGGCAACAATAGTTGGCTTTGGCCGAGGAAGTCCATAGTTGGCATGAATGTCCAAGCCATCATGTTGAAGTCTTTGTTGGATCTTCTGTAGAACAATCTGCACGGTTTGCATGGACATGACTTGCTCATGACGTTCATTCATGATATCCTCTGCAAGACAATTCTTCCATTTCTCCCAGAACTGCAGAGGGTCATTTGGCATGCTGTACAATAAAATGGTGCAGATCTCCCAAGCATAATGGATGAGGCCTCTTCCATAGCTTTGTCTTTTTCTTCATCTAACAGACCAAGTTTCCTGCATGCTTCTTGGAATGTTGGACATTCAACTCCTTCAATTGTCCTCAAATCTTTGTATGAAGTTGACCTAGCCTTGTGATGTAGGATCATCCTGAGGTAATATAATTCAGATTAATGCGTCCAAGAGATTCACTCATAAATTGTTGATCACCATCCAGATGTCCCTTTTTTCTTCTTTGCCACTTTTTGTTTGTCCAAGTGAAATATTTAGGAATATCAATATACAATATGTTTTGTGCCAGTGGATCTCTAATATTCAGTTGAAAATATTCCGTCAATTTAGTCATTGGCTGTCTCCTAGAAACAATACTTTCTTCCTGCCCTCACTCATACACGAGCATTTGTTCCCCAGGTAAATAGCAAGGCAACTTTTCAACTGGCGGTTTTCGATGATGTAATGGAAATTTATAGATTCTCCAGAATGCTTCACTGACTGAGATGTACCATGCATTGAGATAGGTCGCAATCTCATTTTGGGCATGGACACAATTTCCTTGATCATCCTTAATGGTGAAAGTGATCTTGTCTGATCCTTTTGTGATGTACTTATATAAGTACTTAACAGCCTTGACACTGTGGACAACCTCACAATTGATGTGGCACTGATATCTCAATGAGAGGAAACGGTTTTATGGAACAATCCAATGATTATCAACAGTAAATTCTTGACCTTTAAGTTGGATTGTATGGGTGTGACCACCATGCTGTCTATCCCTTCTTCTATACTCCGGAAAGGAAATTTCGGCAACAAATGTGGTTTGGCTGAATGCCTTGGTATAACTTTTTGAGCAATGGCGTTGTTGTCCTAGCCCTTCCATACATGAGCACATCATATTAGCTTGTCCATACGGGCCATGAATGTTGCAGGATGTGATGATCTTATGCACAATTGGATTGTTCTCTTTATCAGGAAATCACAGTACACTACCAGCAGTTTTGGGCTTGCTATCTTCAGCCATTATCAGCAGAATATGAGCATGAGTGAGGCCTCATTTTCTGCCACTCTATTGTAGCAGAATGAGCCACAACATTTCCTAAGACATTTTTCTTCAGTATGTCAGCCATGAGGCTGTCATACTTGATATATATATATATATATATATATATATATATATATATATATATATATATATATATATACACATGCATGTGCAGTACGAACAGACCTTCATGCATGCGCACTTCGGACCAGCCTTTGTGCATGCGCAGTGCCGACCAGCCTTTGCACATGCGCAGTATGGACCAGCCTTCACACATGCACACTTCGAACCAGACTTTGCACATGTGCACTTCGACCAGCCTTCGCGCATGCGCACTTCGGACCAACCTTTGCGCATGCGCAGTATGGACCAGACTTCGCGTGTGCGCAGTACAGACTAACATGTGTGCATGCGCAGTACGGACCAGCCTTCGCGCATGTGCAGTACGGACCAGGCTTCGCGCATGCGCAGTACGGACCAGACTTTGCGCATGTGCACTTCAGACCAGCCTTCGCGCATGTGCACTTCGGACCAGACTTCGCCTATATATATGTCTATGTATGAATAGTGTGTGTGTCCGTTAGATGTATTATTGCATTTCACCCGGGGAGGATTAATAATAGCTTCACTAACTTCGCAAGTCGATTTGTGTGTGGTGTGGTATGTATGTGTGTGTGTATATATATGTTTGTGTGTGTCTACATCAGACATAATTTATATGCTATTACATTTATATATATCTAATCAATGGGCGTACAACAGTGCTTTATCTAAACTATAATAAAGTAAGAGGCACAGGACTGCGTACGGTTTATAATTTTTTATCCCCTTAGTAAAATAAGTTGGATTACTTTGAATAAATAATGAATGAATATTACATCTACTAAATTTCGTGGCTGTTCATTAAATATATTTTATTACTTATTTAAAGATTCACTTCTTTAAAATTTTCAAATGTTAACACTTCCGGTTAGCGATCGTTTAAATAAATATTCATATATTTCTTTCACTAATTTTCTCCTAATGCAGATTATATATAATATCGTCTTTTTTAATGTATCATGGATTACGTTACTGATTACATAAGACAGTGTAACACACTCTTCGTTCAATTTCTGTGTATATTGTCAATTACGATTTTATTTGATCATATCTACATGCATATATACTTGTGTATAATATTAATATACACACTACACATGCTAGCAGATATATAATATCGTCTTTTTTTTATGTATCATGGATGACGTTACTGATTAAATAAGACAATGTAACATAGTCTTCGTTCAATTTCTGTGTATATTGTCAATTACGGTTTTATTTGATGTATCATATCTACATGTATATATATTTGTGTATAATATCAATATACACACTACACATGCTAGCAAAAATCCACCCGAAGGGTGGTTTTTCTGCTAGTTATATTAAATGAGTTTTTAAAAAAAAGAGTAATAAATAAATAAAACGTTATACTTGTTTTACCCTCCCATTTCCAATTAAACCGAACGCTCTCATGACTGTATGCGTGTGTTTGTGTAAATGTATATGTGTGAATGTATGTATATTTGTGTGAATTATGTCCGTGAGTGTGTATTTTTATAAGTTTGTGTTTGCGCGATTATAGTTATATACTCATACATATAGATGTATGTATGTGCACACTCATACGCATCAGTGTGTAGAAAATCATAATCTCTTTATCTCTCTCATCACACACTCTCTCTTTCTATATATATGGTAGTTGAAGTGGTGGTGATGGCAACGATATACCGGAAGTGCAACTTTGAAAAGAAGTCAATTTTAGATTATTCATTTTTACGAAATTTAGCACATAAATTATGTAATATTCATTCATTATTTATTCAAAGTAATCCAACTTATTTTACTAACTGGATTAAAAGAAATAAACCGTACGCCGTCCCACAGCCCTTGCTTTATTATAGTTTAGATTGGCAGAATTGGCAGAGCGTCGGACAACATGCTTTGCAGCATAGAGTTACAGCCCGTTACGTTCTGAGTTTAAATTCCACCAAGGTTTGCTTTGTCTTTCATCCTTACAGGGTCAATAAAATAAAGTACCAGTAATGCACTGGGGACGATTTAATCAACTTCCCCTCCCCTAAAATTGTTAGTTTTGTTCCTAAATCAGAAACCATTATTATTATTGTGGATTGGCAGTATCGGTAGAGGGTCGGACGCCATGATTTGACGCATAGAGTTATGGCCCTTGCAATTCTGAGTTCAAATCCCGCCAAGGTTAACTTTGCCTTTCATCCTTTGGGGTCAATAAAATAAAGTACCAGTAATACACTGGGTAATTGCTGGCCTTGTGCCAAAAGTAGAAACAATTATTATTATTATTATTAACAATGGGTTTTGGGAGTGGAGAGGTATAGTTCTGGAATAGTTGATTGGATGAAACAAGACTTTGAAAGAATTGATAGATGCACATGTAAGATCATAACATGCAATGGGTGATTACACCCAAGGGAAAATATTGCAAGGCTGTAACTTGAGAGAAAGGAGGGTGAGAGAGGTTTAATTTCGATTGAGCAATGTGTATGTAGTGAGTGCAACAGCTTGTTGGACTATCTATCTTTAACTACTCTGAGAGGTTCTGAAGGAAGACATTATAACAGAAAGTCAAGGTAAGAAAGCATAGAGCAAAGCCTTTAAAGAGAAACAAGAACAGGCTTGGAAAGAAAAGGTTATCCATGGCAAATTTCCAGCTGCCATTAAAGACATAGCTGATACTAGGTCTTGGGTTTGACTTAAGTCAGGTTGGGTTAAAAAATCACTGATGCTTTTATTACTGCCAAACAAGACCAGGCACTCAGAACCATTTGGGTAAAAGCTAACATCGATGGACAAAAGTCCTGCCCACTTTGCAGAGTATATCATAAAGTAGACTGTGGTACAATCTGTGGCACATATTGCTAGTGGATGTGAACAATTAACAAAAAAAAACATTATAAAATTCGACATGATCTTATAGAAAAAGAGTCTATTGGCAGTTGCGCAAAAATACAATATTGAAACGCAATATCAGTGGTACAAACATACTCCCCTTGAATCCTGCCTGTCAGGAGAGGGAGTAGAATTATCCACCTCATATATTTGTAACCCCCTACCAAAAAGTAAAATGGACTCTAATTCATATTGTAATCTCTCAAGATTACAATGTGGCTGAAAAGGAAATGGAAATGTCAATAAGTATGAAGACCTTGCAGGCACTATTGGAACTGAGCACCATGTAGAGACAGAAGTTGTGCCAATTGTCATTGGGGTGCTAGGTACGGTGCCTAAATACCTTACATCTTTCATCAAAAGCCTTGGGATCCCAATATCATAGGCAGTGCCTAAATTTTTACCATGACTAACACTGACAGAATCCTACACAACATATTGACTCTCTGAGATCAGGGACTGATCTGAGGCCAGTTAACAATTCACCTAGCAACAAATTGCTAGAGAAACCTTACAAAAGGAAAAAAAAATTATCATTATTATGATTATCAGGTTGGTGGATTGGCAGTACCAGTAGAGTGTCAGACACTATGCTTTACAGCATCACGTTATGGCCATTTATGATCTGAGCTCAAATCCTGCTGAAGTTAGCTTTGCCTTTCATCCTTATGGGGTTGATAAAATAAAACACCAGTAAAGCACTGGGTTTGATTTAATCCATTTTCCCCTTCCCTGAAATTGTTGGCTTTGTGCCTAATTCAGAAACCCTTATTATGACCATCAGTATTGCCATCAGTATCTTTAGGTTTAAAAACATTACTTCGATTAACAAATTTTCCATACATGGTAATATGAGAATAAACCTCTAGATTTTTTTCATAGCTGCCCAGCTAAATAACTAACTCAATTGAACATTTTCATGTGTTGCCATTATCATTCTATTTTTAAAGTCAATGTTTGCTCATAAACATTTACAAAATATTTATATCTATATCCACAGAAGATCCCATACAAGAGTGAAAACAGAAATTGTTTGCTTAAAATTTTAATCTGTGCTAATAATATATATATATATATATATATATATATATGTGTGTGTGTGTGTGTGTGTGTGTGTGTGTGCATGCATGCGTGTGTGTAATCAATTTAAACATCTGGGTAAAACTTATAACCAATGACAGGCTGAGAAAGTTGTCTAATACACCTTATATATCAGAGAGCGAGAGAGAGTAAGAGAGAGAAAGAGAGTGAGAGAGAGAGAGAGAGAGAGAGAGAGAGAGAGAGAGAGAGAGAGAGAGAGAGAGAGAAAGCGCAAGAAACCATAAATATGAAAGAAGATGAAAAAAAAAAGGGACAGCTATAAAGTTTTCATTTTTGAACCCTTCTATAACCACCATGTACTGGAAAACTGTGTTTATGGTTGATAGATCCTTGACAATATAATAAAACTCCAATCTTGATAGCTTTTAAGATCAGTTTTAAAATACTCTCTCTATCTCCTTCTCTCTCTCACTTCCTCTCTCTCTCCCTCTATTTCTCTTTTTCTCCCCCTCTCTCTCCGATTATTGAATTAGAAAAAAAAAATGTTATTGTGCAGTACAATGTCTAAATATCTGGTGTCTGTTGAATGATAGCTATTAAACTAGATTTCCAAGTTATAGCAGAATTGTTATATAAACGCTGCTGCCATTAGGATGGGGTTCTTCATTTGATATGGTATAATAATTTCAGAGCTATTTAATGTGGCTCTCTTTAAAATATCGGAAGATTTTAGAGATTGCGTTGCTTCAAACAATCTATATTTATCGATTTTTATTTATTTGTGTGTTTCCTCTGGAAATCTGCAGAAATATTTTGAAATAATTGTTTATTAGGAAAAAAGGAATGTCAGTGCTTGTTATACATACATACAGACATACATACACACGTACATACATACATACATACATACATACATACATACATACATACATACATACATACATACATACATACATACATACATTCTGCATGTAATAATTGCCTGTACAGATACAAAGCATATTCACATGTATATATGTAACTCAAAGCATACACATCCACACATACAATAACATCCATGCCTGCACACACATGCATGCATGCAGACATATCTAACTAGTTGATGTTGTCTAAATTCCAATGAAAGAGTCTTGTGACTATGTTAGAAACCGGCTCTCTCTCTCTCTATTGGTAAAAATTTATAAGATTATAAAACCAGAACACACATATATGTTAACGGTATAAATTTTTTTCTGGAGAGAACTTGCCTAACCTATGCAGGCATGGGAAAGCAAATGCAAAAAGATGATTTTATTATCATAATCCTCCATCCTATATATATATATATATATAAAGTGGTTGTGTAGGTGTCATGACAAAAAGCACCCAGCCCACACTGTATAACGGTTGTGTATGAGTCACAACAAAAAGCACCCGGCACACACTGTAAATGTGTTTGGCATTAGGAAGGACACCAGCTGTAGAAATGTAGCTAGAAACAGTTCTATATGAGCAAAACACGGTCACCTGACCCAACTTGCCTCAAATGAGACAACCCATCTAACCCATGCTAGCATGGAAAGTGGACATAAACTATGATGATGATGATGATGATGATATATGCTCACATACATTGCTGCAGCTTTAACTTCAGAAAGTCTGCCAGCCATCTGATCTCTTATCAATCAGGCAATTACACAATCCAAATAGATTTTATCCTTACCAGAAATCAGGACAGACTGCTGGTTGTAAATACAAAGATGGTCCCTGATGAGAAATGCACTACTCAACATAACCTAGTGTTTAGTGAACTTAAAATTAGAATCAAACAGAGTCAGAAAGAGAGAGCAATATGGAGGAGAAAGTCGTGGAAGCTGAAAGACCCGTTAGTTAGGGAAAACTTGCTTGATGCCTATCACAGCAAGGAAGAGGGGATAGAAAATTACCACTCAGAGGAAAAGTGGGAGTTCCTGCAGGATAATATGTTGAAGGCTACAAACAAAGTCTGTGACTGGTGTAAGGCCTCGGGAAGACAGAGGGTAATATGGTGGTGGAATAGTAGAGAAGCTAGGCACCAGGTGCACCTAACCAGAAGTTCAGCAGAAAGTAAAATATTTGCATGCCGTCTAGTAACAGGTAACCCAAACCCTTCTTTTGGCCCATCAACTCTGCCATTCCCTATAAATGTTCTTCTAGTGCAGCCAAGACACAGGTGGGCTCTGTTGAAATGTGGTAGTGCTGGTATCACAATAAAATGTGCTCAGCACTCAGCTCACACTGGAAGATGGAAGTTCTGGTGTTGCATTAAAATGTACCCAGCCCACTTTGTAAATTGGTAATGCTGGGGCTTTGATAAAATACACTCAACCCACTCTGTAAAGAGGTAGTGCTGGGGCCATGAAAAAAGCACCCAGGCCTCTCTGTCCGGAGGCTACCACATGAAAACAAACCTGGTACATGTCGTGAAATGGTTGGCATTAGGAAGGGCATCCAGCTATAGAAACCATGCCACAATGAAATGTATGAGCAAGGCACAGTCATCTGACATGCCTGTCTATCCTCACTGTGTGACAACTAGTCTAACCCATACTAGCATGGAAAATAGCTGTAAAATGATGATGATGACGATGACTATACAATCATTTTTTTATTTGCTTTTCAATGCTTGCAGAGGTTAGACATGTCTTCTCCAGAACAACTTTCTGCTATTTGTTTCTTCCTTATATCTCCTCTGTGACTTTCAGCATCTTGAGGTCAGCATTCACCAACTCTGCCTATGTCTCATCACCATGCTATATTACTACAGACTGCCATGAATACTACATGTGTAGGGACACTTGGAGAAAGAATCTCTTCACTGCCAGCAGATATAATAGCTCCTCCAAATTTTTCTACCCTGTTCTTACTTTGGTTACTATACTTTCAAGCCTCCCTCCCCTACTGGCTCTATTCCTTTCACCCAGGCATTTTCATCCATCCACAACACATGACCTTTCAGCTCTCTTCACAACATACATTATTGGTTCAATTCCCATCATCCTTTGCAAGTCATTATTTTTTTCCACTTTCTCAATGATACTACACTCCATGTTCATCATTCTTGTTAGCGAGTTATACTTTATTTAATAAATTCCTTATGTTTCAACACAAATCATGACCCCTACTGTCTTCATAGCAGCATGTAGAATTCATGAAAATATGTAGTAAGCAGAAGGTGATACTGTAAAAGAGGATTGAATCTGGGACTGGGTGGTGAATGTGAGGAGCGCAGAATACAGTTGAAACTGTAGAAGCTGCAGCTTATCAATAAAAACACAGATGGAACTACATATATATATAGACTATTCAAAATATAAATAATATTCAATATGGGTGTGTAGTTAAAGAGTTTGCTTCCAAACCATGTGTTTCTATATTTAGTTCTGTATGGCACATTGAGCAAGTGTCATTTATAGTATCAGGCTGGCCAATGCATTATGAGAGGAATTTGGTGGACAAAAACTGCAGAAGTCCATTATATATATATATATATCATCATCATCATCATCATCGTTTAACGTCCATTTTCCACGCTAGAATGTGTATATATATATATATAATTATAATTGAATATAAAAGAAAAACGAACACACATATATACATATATGTGTTCAAATCATAAGGGACCAGATTCGCTAAGGTGAAAAGAATACTAACTATAGACAATTGGGTTTTCTTGTCTCAATTTAAGAAAAAATCAAGAAAATAAATACAAACCGGAATTGTGGTAACTACCAATCACCCAGACAACTTGGTGTTGTTTGGCAATGTTAATTATGAATAGAATTACCAATTTATACTCATCAGTGGGTGATAAATTAGTATCCTAGACACTTCTAAGTATATTAATAAACTAAACAGTGTGCCATATATAAAATATTAGTGCACATGGCATCTCAGCGCGTCTCACAAACTTACACCACTAAAAATAGCAGCCAGGTTTATTTGACATTTGAAATAGCTCAACAAATTATCGGAACCGAATATATCAAAGGTATATATTCTGTTGTAAGAGACTATTTTGAGTTCCCAACTCAATATATACCTTTGATATATTTGGCTCCGTTAATTTGTTGAGCTATTTCAAATGTCGAATAAACCTGGCTGCTATTTTTAGTGGTGTAAATTTGTGAGACATGCTGAGATGCCATGTGCACTAATATTTTATATATGGCACACTGTTTAGTTTCTTAATATACTTAGAAGTGTCTAGGATACTAATTTATCACCCACTGATGAGCATAAATTGGTAATTATTTTCACAATTAATTTTGCCAAACAACACCAAGTTGTCTGGGTGATTGGTAGTTACCACAATTCTGGTTTGTATTTATTTTCTTGATTTTTTTCTTAAATTGAGACAAGCAAACCCAATTGTCTATAGTTAGTATTCTTTTCACCTTAGCGAATCTGGCCCCTTACGATTTGAACACATATATGTATATGTCTCTGTTAATTTTTCTTTTATATTCAATTATAATATACGCCTCGTAAATATCTCTTTCTTAGAGCTATTCTGTTGTAAGAGACTATTTTGAGTTCCCAACTCAATATATACCTTTGATATATATATATATATATATATATATATATATATATATATATATATATATATATATATATATATATATATATATATATATATATATATATATATACAGGGTGTGCACGATATTTGTTCGCAATTTTCAACTGCTAATTTTATGCAAATTTTTTTTACTTCCATTGTGACTCTTGTCTTCATAAAAACAGTGACTATAGTGCCATTATTTATTTTCAGAATAATTGATTATGAATAATTTTGAACCTCCAAATTTGTGGAAGAGAGACGGAGTTCTTCTTGGAATGCGCGCCGGGAGGACAAATAAGGAAATTTCAGACTTTCTTAGCGTCAGCAGGAGAATGGTGGAAAAGGTCAGAAAGGAATTGGAAGATTCAGGATTCGACTACAAAGCAACATCAGAGAGGAAAACACATGATCGACGATCTGACACCTTCAGAACCCCGAGTTCGTAGCTGAAGTTCAAGATATCATCAACAATGAACCTAGCAAGTAGATGCATGCCATTGCAAGGGAGAAGGGCGTGGATGAGGAAAGGACAATTTCTGTCAAAGGCAATGCAAGAAAAGCGACTGAAGCCCGCAAAGAAGCTGATCAACAAGTTGAAACACCCACTGGAGCCAGACATTCTGTGGTTTTTCTCCAACGAGAAAAACATCTGCCAAGACCAGAAGATCAACTCCCAGAACAACAGGTGGCTCGCTGTCTCATCCAAAGACGTGCCCAGAGTCATGCAGACAAAGTTTCCAGCGACAACGTTGGTTTTATGTGTCGTCAGCAGTCAAGGTGACGTCATGCCACCTCACTTCTTCCCGGAGGGCCTCAAGCTGAACACCGATGGCTACATCCGCGTTCTGAGCGAGGTAGTAAAGCCCTGGATCGACCAGGTAGCTGCAGGTAGGCCGTACGTGTGGCAGCAAGACTCAGTGCCCTGCCATACCAGTTGAAAGACCCAAGCCTGGCTGTCAGAGAACTTCGTCGACCACACTTCACCTGACATCTGGCCTCCCAGCTCGTCTGACTGCAACCCCCTCGACTTATTTGTGTGGGGCGCAGTGGAACGAGACACCAACAGATCCTGTTGCAATACGAAAGACGATCTGAAGGCCAGGATCACAAGTGCCTTTAGGGACCTAAGTCGGGGGACAGTGACGAAGGCCTGTAGCCGGTTCCGAGGCGCCTTGAGGTCATCATCAAAGCCAATGGCGGGTTTATCGAGTGAGATCGAAAGAACAAGTCATGAAAACAAACTGACCCAAGTTTGATAAATATATCTTAAAAAATAAAACTACTGTGTTATTTTTTCCTAGACAGTAATCTTGCGAACAAATATCGCCCGCACCCTGTATATATATATATATATATACAACAGTGACATATGCAGATACTTAAATTTCATTGGATCTAATGCTAATGCATTCAGCCTGTTACATTCTGATGGAGTACCTATATGTGTGTGTGAGTGTTTGTGTATGTATATGTGTGTGTGTGTATGTGTGTGTTTATGTATGTATGTCTAACCCATGCTAGCATGATGATGATGATGATGTCCATGTTTATGTTTACATTTGCATCTGTGTTGTAACTTAGCAGTTTGACAAAAAAGAGATTGATCAAAATAAGTACCAGATTTGAAAAAATATATTCTGGGTTTGATATCATTAACTAAATCATGGCAGTGTTTTAACATAGCCACAGTGTAATGTATAAAGCCAGTATAAAAAGAAAAATACAGTAGAATCAAAATAATATTCAATCTAATAGCTTTTGAACAAATGTTTCATTTTGTTCCAATTCACTGACTGATTGGAGAAGTGAAATAGCAAATATAACAGGAATATTTCACACTAATCTGGGCACAGCGTTTCTAGGGTTCATTCAACTGTGAAATTATTATAGTCACCTCCCACTCTACCTTCAATCAAATTACCCCTAGTTATTTATTTACTAAATGTAAGCTTGTATGTTTTAAGTATCTATTTATCTATCTATCTATCTATCTCTATATCAGCCTGTAGGTTGAGGAAAAGGAGGAGGAGAGGAAAGGAGTACAAGCTCTTCGTACTCCTGGAGATGAGGGTTGCACATTTTTTTCGGGGGTCTGTGTTACCCATATAAACTGTCTCCCTCTATTGGGGAAAATCGACTAACTTTTAAATTCCATCTGTGATAACATTTTACACGTTTTTATTGTATGTAAACTTCCCCCTTTGTATTTGTCCCCTTCTTTTGTGCCCCTGTGGCTAATAAAGAAATATATCTATCTATCTATCTATCAACACCAATTCCAAAACCACAACAACAACAACAACAACACAAAACGAGCAAACACACAAAAACAAACAACCACAAACAACAGAAAAAACACAAATAATTCCCCTAAAAAACACAGTCCCACCCCATTCCACTCCATCCAACACTACCACAACCACACACACAAACACACCATCACCACACAACATACCCCTCCCACACGCCCCTGATGACGATTCATTACCAGACGAGGCTACTTCTCCATCCCCAAGTGAAGATGGAGAGCTTCGGAAAAAAAAAAAAAAAAAAAGAGACACCGCAAAGCCACAAAAACAACAATCACCAACACAAACACACAACCACCAACACAAATAACAACACAAACACCACCACAATCAACCCCCCGCCACCACCACCACCAGCAAAACAAACACCAACACCATCCCAAACACAAATTCCCACCATAAAAAGAAAACTACAAAATGAACAACAAACCAAAACAACACAACAAAAAACAAACAACAATACACATGCATTAACACAAACAACAAAAATTTGATGGAGGTCATCTCACAGGACCCCAAAGTGGAAACTGAGAAGAAAACTTTTGTCAAAGCAGGCTCTCAACCACACCTAAAACTAATAAGGGTTTCGATAGAAACCTATCAGAAATTGAAAGAACAGTTTTCACAGGACGTTGGCAACCCCTGCCAAAAACCAATAAACCGTGTCCTGTTGAAATGTTTCCCCACCCCACTCAACACCCCCACCAGAACTGAAATGGAGATTGAACAACCTGATCTCCAGGAAACGAAAAGTTAAGTGCACCTTTTCGTCCTTTTCGCCAACTCTTCTCCACCAACATGGCTGACTTACGAGTTGGAAGCATGGATGTGCGTGGCCTAGTGATGGCCTGGAAACAGGGCCAACTTTTAAATGACCTTAGGTCACACGGTATAGATGTAATAGCCATCACCGAGTCCAGGATCCACAACAGGCAGCAACTAACCCCCATCTTCAATGACTTTGAGATCTACGCATCTCTCTGTCAGACAGGAGGTGGAGGGGGAGTGACTGTCATGTTTCGGAAAAACCTGGTAGTCTTAGTCGTGAACAGTAATGGAGGTGGAGCCTTCAGACTGGTGGCCGTTTATGCTCCGACCGGGCAATCACAATCGCGGCCAGACTTCTTTAAGCATCTAGAGTCTTTTCTGGGAACATCTCGCTCCTTGCTTTTAGTGGGGGACTGGAATGGTATCCTAGATGCACGATGGGACTATGTGGGAACATGTCCCAGTAGAGCGGTGTGCAACAGCCTCAAAAATCTAATCGGCCAATTCCAACTGGCCGATAGATATCGACTAGATTTCCCGACTGCACCACAGTGGACGTGGGAAAACCGCAGCGAGACATCTAGATCGTATCTAGATAGGTTTTTCATTAGAGAGAAGGACAAGAAGATGTTAAGTTGTCCACAAATGCACATGGTTGCCTATTCAGATCACAAACTAGTCGTCCGCATAGTCAACCGTGATAGAATACATAGACAAGGACCCAGATACTGGAAGCTGAACGTGTCATTGTCAGCACGAAAAGCCTACAGTGAACGGATAAGTAGATTAGTTAAGCAAGAGTTGACAGGAGCCATCGTCAACGATACATGGTGGTACTCTCTCAAGAGACCAATTTGAGTAGAATCGATAGGGTTAAGCAGAGAATTAGCTTTAGAGAAAAACAAATCAGAAACAGAACTAGAAGCCAAGGTAGAAAAGGCGCTTAGGAGTGGCAACGCAGCTAGAGTGTTAGCATTGAGAACGGCACTGGACTAGTTCTTCGATGCGAAACACGAAGGCTGCGTGGTCAGAAGTAAATCACGTGCTCTAGGAAACGAGGGAGCGAAAGTTGTTACCTGGGCCCAAGTGGCAGAAGCGAAAAGTGGCAACAAGTCCACGATTCGGTCTTTGAAAGACCAAAATGAACGCGTGCTACTTGACCCCAGGCAGATGTGCGCGGCCTTTCAGTGGCACTTTGCGCGACTGTTTGAGCAGAACGACGGTGCACCGAATGGGGAAATGGGCTTTGATTCATACCTCAACGGCCTGCCACGTCTCTCGAGCATGGACGCCGAGTTCTGCGAAAGACCGATCACAGCCACTGAGATACAGGACACTCTGGGCCGCTGCGGGAAACGCAAATCACCTGGTCTAGATGCTCTACCCTATGAGTTTTACATAGGTATGCCGGACTTATTCTCTGGCGCCCTCGAAGCTGTCTACTACAATTGGCAGCAGAACGGGACAATTCCCAGTTCTGCATGCAAGGGCGTAGTAATGCTGATCAGGAAAGACGAGAACAAGGGGGACGAAATTAACAACTTCAGGCCCATAACTCTGCTCAACACAGAGTTAAAGATTTTGGCCAAGGTGCTAGCAACGAGGCTGGTGCTTGTCATCGAAAACCTGGTAGGGAAAGCGCAAACATGTGCAAACCCGACCAGGTCCATACACGACAACCTCCACCTCATACGATACATCATAGAGAGTGTAGGGTGTAAACCCGGCTTCGGTGGGGCCCTGATCAATTTAGATCAGTCTAAGGCATTCGATAGGGTCGACCATCGATACTTGGAAGCGGTTCTCAAGGCAGCCGGTTTTGGTCCCGTTTTCAGAGGCTAGATCAAGGCGATGCACACCAGCATCTCCACGAAGTTCAAGGTGAATGGCTACCTATCGGAGCCGTTCGCAATCACGCGTTCCATTCGACAGGGATGCCCTCTCTCCTCCATTCTGTACGTATTGACTCTAGAGCCACTACTGCGGAAGTTGGAGCTTTTACAGGGCATCCCTTTAGAACCGGGACTGCGAAAAGCGTCATCGGCTTATGCCGACGACGTGGCGGTAATGGTGTCAAAAACCTCGGAAATCGAGGTAATCAGCAACCTACTACAGGTATACGGAAGGTTCACAGGAGCAAAACTGAACCCGGACAAGTCTGTTGGTTTGCAACTCGGAATATGGAGAGGCAAACCGATGCCGTCCAACAGCGTCGTCGGACGCTGGAGGGAAGGGATGGCAGCATTACGTAATTCTTAGCACCACAGAAATATGTATTACAGTGGATTATGAAATAAAATGAATCATGAATATCTATATCTAGTCTCTCCATTTTTATCATTATATTACATGTACTCCTTCGTGGACCACCACATCAAAATTGGAAGGATACACTTGACATTGAGTGCTTGAACCTAATTATATCATTATTTACCAATTAGAGTGTTGCAAAACACAAATCTCTCTCTCTCTCTCTCTCTCTCTCTCTCTCTCCCCTCTCTCTCCCTCTCCCTGTCTCCCCTCTCTCTCTCTCTCTCTCCCTCTCCCTCTCTTTATATATATATATGTTCATTGGTGTTGGTGTTAGGAAGGACATCCAGCCATAGAAACCAAGCCAAAACCAGTCTTGTATGAGCAAGTCATGATCATTGCACCTGGCTTGTCTCACAACGGGACAACCCATCTAACCCATGGTAGCATGGAAAATGGATGTTAAATGATGAGATGATGATGATGATGATGATGATATATATATGTTTAAAACGAAGAAAACCAAGGTTATCAAATTAAATTCATTTTTTTTATATCTATACAGGTGATAACGATACATGCTTATGTAAACATGTCAATCAGAAACAGTTAATTAACAATTATTTACACAAAACACAATACATATAACGCCTGGATGTCATCAGGAATTATTAAAAGGGATTGTATTTAACCAAATACATATTTCAAGTGTATACGCAGTATCAAGTGTTGAACATTAGCAAGCACATGAAGAATACAAGTGAAGCAGGGTAGAAGTACAAGGTTGTAGAAGAATATGTTTTTAGGTTGAAGTAAAAGACAGTACATCTTATTATTAATGACAATGTTATGTCTTATAATTATTAGAGGAATGTTCATTGGTGGTAGTTAAACATAGAAAGAAGAGTAAAAAGCGAAAATAGTTCAGAGGCCACAATAGCAATTAGCTGTCACACTAATGGATATGCAATATGTAAGAACATACATATTATTATTATTAGTCACATTCCTCGTTCTAATATTACGCAAGATCAGAGGTAGAGGACATAATTGTTTCTACTTTTGGCACAAGGCCAACAAATACTGGTACTTTATTTTATCAACCCCGTAAGGATGAAAGGCAAAGTTAACCTCGGCGGGATTTGAACTCAGACCGTAAAGGGACGTAACTATGCTAGAAAGCATGGTGTCCAACCCTCTACCAATACTGCCAATTCAATAATACTGCTTGGCAACATCAGGCATTCAGAGTTCTGATTTCTCGTGGCAAATTCAAAACCAAGAAGCAGTGTCTTTAAACCTAGTGGTGTTTTGCGTCGTAAAGTAACCTGTTTGATTTTTGCCATGCATTAGTGTGTGTCATCATCATCATCATCATCAACGTTTAACGTCCGTGTTCCACGCTTGCATGGGTTTGGACGGGGGTAGTCCCACTTGAGGCAAGAGTGATTGTCTTGCTCGCATAGGACTGTCTGGCAGGTTTTCTACAGTTGGATGCCCTTCCTAACACCAACCACATTTACAGTGTGGGTCTGGGAGGTTTTTACCGTGTTGCCTACACGGCCACATTACAGCGTGGACTGTGTTTTTTTTGTCGTGACACCTACACGATCTCATTTGTTTCGGCCTCGATGGCGCGGCACCAACATAACTTTATAGAACGGGGTGGTGTGGATGGGGTGGGGGGGGGGGGGGGGTATTTTGTTAGAGATGCCTACTGGCTGGAGTAGGTTTTACTATATATTTAGGTAAGGCGGGTCTTCTCTGTTACTGAGTACCGCCAAAGGTCTCGGTCCAGTGACATTGTCTTGGAGAGGTGTAAGTGTGTGATGTCGGAGTTTATCAGCTCGTCCCAGGTTTTTCTAGGTCTGCCTATTCCGTGACTACCGTCTATCTTTATTGCCCTGCACTTTGTTATACAGCTATCGACTTTCATGCGCATCACGTGTCCATACCAACGTAGCCTTCTCTCGAGTAAACAACATCTGATCCCTCTTATCTCTAATTTTTTCCTTAGTTCGTTTATGCTTTGCCGTTCACGTATATTACTGTTACACATCCAGCGGAGCATGCAAGCTTCGTTCCTCTCTAGTCTGCATATATCCTCTGCACACAATGCCCAGGTCTCACTGCCGTGCAACATTGCTGTTCGTATGCAGGCATCATACAACCTGCCTTTCATTTTTAGGGAGAACCCTTTAGCAGCTAATAGTGGTATAAGCTCTCTGAACTTTTTCCAACCAGTTCTGACTCTAGCTACTGTACTTTCAGAGCACCCTCCCCCACTGCTGATTTTATCGCCCAGGTAACGGAAGCTGTCCACTATTTCTATAGAACCCTCTGCGCAATTGAAAGAGCTAGTAGTTTGTGGGCACTTGCTGCTACTTATTGCACCAGAGCACCGGCCACATGTAAAATCTATGTTCTTAGTTAGCTTACCTGTGATCCCACTACATCTTTTATGCACCCATACTTTGCATTTAGGACATAAAATGGAGTTTCTACCTATGCCTTTCCTACACAGGCGTAGGTAGTGTGTCTATTTATAATTATGTTACTTAATGAATTAAAGATCACCATGTCATTAGTGGTGTTGGTTTAGGGAGGTGTTTAACGAACAATTATATTCTTACTGTGGATTACCTAAGTAAAGTGGTGCTTGGATGTGTACATACATATATATTATATCATTTTTTTAAATTCTTATATGGCCATGTAAATCATTAGATGCATAATGTAATCTGTCCAAGTCCCTAAGTACAAATCTATAAGGATACATGGCCACATAGCATTATTGCATTATAGTATATATGTAAATAAATATCGGGAAGCTTGTGTAAAGGACTAATAAGAAAAAAAAACTTAGTTGCTAATAAATTGAGGTCTGTTTGCTAGGTTTATAGTTAAAACACACCTATATTGTACATACTAATTCATGAAATATGGATCAAACATACACACACACACACACACACACACACACACACACACATACATATTTATGTGTGCAAATATATGTATAAGTGCATACCTACATATGTGGATACATCATGTAGTGAGTGTGCAGATAATTATTCCTAGATTATATAGGAAGAATGGTGGAGGAGATGGATATAGACTAGGTTTGGGAGTAAGTAAAAATAATTTTGAATTTCAAATGGCCTTTAAGATAGAGTAAATATGGTATTACTGATTTACCATTGTGAAGAAGTGTTGTTTAAATTAGATAAGATTCAATGGAAGAGGAAGGCATTTATTATGATAACAATAATTATATTAGAGTGTTTGGGTTAGAAATGGTTAAAGAAGTGGGGAGATCTAGGGGTTAAAACTATTAAGATTTTAGTTAAATTTTATTACTAAAATGTCAGGCTATTCTGTGGTTAAAGTTTAGTGAGCAATGTTTAAATTACTTGAGATTCAGTGGAAGGGAGGCATTTATTATGCTAATAATTAATATATGAGAGTGTTTGAGTTAGAAACTGTTTTCTAACAAAAGTTATTTCACTCTGACCTGGAAATCTCTGAATTCAACTACAAAATACTTTCAGTTTCAGAAAGCTCTAGAATTGCAGAAGACACCCACAAAACCAACAAATATAAGTACTTTCACATTTCACTGATTCCTTATAAATATTTAACCCTTTTTGTTGCCATTTATACTAATGAAAGACACTGCTTATGGTTTTCAAATAATTTTGAAAATAATCATGAGGAATTTAGTATCTCATTATTTATCTGATGTTTGGAACACAACTTAACAAAGGTTCTTAAGTAAAATTATAATGGAAGGTTTTAATTTAAATATGAACTCTTTAAATGGGAGATTTTATATTATAAAACCAGAAGCAGTTTCAGTTGGGTTTGTATCATAAGGATTAAAGTACAAGGTTTTATATCATAAAACCAAGGGAGGATTTCAGATCATTTGGTATCAAAAGAGTTAATGTTGGCGACATTTTCTTCAAGCCTTTATCACATACCTTTCTCTTCTTCCTGTTGTCTTTCTTCTTCCTCTTCTTCTTCAGCTTCTTCTTCGGCTTCTTCCTCTTCTTCTTCCTCCTCTTCCAGCAGTCTATTCCGAAGTTTCTTTTCTTTGTCCAATTCCTGAAGCATCAATTGGAAATTCAGTGCTGCTTGCTGTTGTCTGTTTTCTTCGGCATTTAATGCTGCCAACTCCGATAACTCTTGTTGTTTTTTGGCATTTTCAAACCGGGCAAAGTCATTGGCTAGCATCTCCTCCTCTTCATCTTCATTATCAATGTCATCATCTGCATCATCAGCATCCTCTTCTTCTTCAACATTATCCCCTGAAAAATATAAATAAATAAATAAATAAACTGCCTATCTATCTAATGTTAAGGTTAATGTACATATATATATATATATATATATATATATATATATATATATATATATATATATATACGTATATAGATATATATATATATACACATATGTATATACATATATATATAACGAAAAAAGTGTGATAAGGAACCAGATGGACCATAAGGCACCAGAGTACTCAATACTTAGGGTTGTAGAGTGGGTAATAGGAAAATGTTTAACCCCGACAGCAGAGCTCAAGCCGTTTCGATGGCTATTTCTTAAATAGCCGTCAAAACGGCTTGAGCTCTGCTATCGGGGTTAAACATTTTCCTATATATACATATCTATATATATATATATCAAGATTTAACATCCATTTTTTAATATGTTCGAGCACTTTACAGAGTGTACTGGGTGTGTTTTATTATGGCAACAGCACTAGGTTATGTCTTTGACACAACAGAAGTATCCTCTCAACCATTTGTTTGGCAAGATTTCTATGGCTGGACTCCCTTCCAAACACCAAACACTTTACAGAGTACATACATACATGCATTAATACACTATATACATAGACCTTTGATGTGAGCAGTCACACATATGGCATGGGTGATTATTCATTACATTTAAGATGACTACTTTCTCCGATAGTAATGCCACAACTATCAGCCATGTTGAATAATTGAATATTCTTCTAATTATACACACTGAAGATACTTTTTATTTAAAATCATAGATATCCATCTAAATACTAAATTCACTTTACGAGGATTTGATACAGGTAGCATGGCTTAACACAACATCAATGTCAACAATACAGAATTTTTTTAGTTGTAGCTATATTTTTCTTGGAGTTACAAACTTAGCAATTTATTTATAAAATGACAAAAATAGATTCCTCTGTTGGCTATATGAACAGACTGAAGCTATACTAGGACGAAATACATCCAGAACTAAATCACTTTACAAGCAATGTACGTAGAATATAAAAACAACATAAACATTATTCAAAACATTAATGAAATTGTAAAACCTCTACACAGCGATACTGCAATGAACCCATTGATGAAAAATTACATGCAAAAAATTATGCATGGCTATGTTGCCAGGAAACTCCAGAATGAGAGTAATATAGATAAGGAAAGTAGTCTGTCTTGAACCAATAACTACTATATTGGCTCTCACTCTGAAGGATATGCTTTTGCAATCCAAGAACAGGAAATCAATACAAAATACCTGATTCACAAAAGCGCTAGGGATGCAGGAAAAACACATAGATGTGACAATATTGAAGATGTCACCTATATCATGGAGATATCTGTCCAAAGATGTCATCACGGAACTATCTACCTATGAGGTATGATGTAGTGGCCAAAACAGTATATAATGCAATCCATAGAAAGGATAGTCCCAACAATAAACATATAAAAATTTACAGCAAGGTGGAAGACATATGCACACGTAATATAAAAGAATACTGGTGGAATGTTCCAGTCAGATATCCAATAAAATGCAAACACAATAAACAATACATAGTGACAGAGAAATGCACAGTAGTGGAGGTCAGCTGTCCATCGGATGTTAATATAATGCTAAAGATCAGTGAAAAGGAGAACATTTATACAGAATTATGAGGAATTTGCAGATACTCTACCCTGACTACACCTTTAAATGTGTAAATGTGATCATTGAGGCAAATCTTGAGAAACTGGGCTTCATAGAACCAGAAAGTGCACAGCTAGTTAAGAAGTTGCAAATACAGTTCATTAATGGAACTGTAAAATTATGTAAAACATTTCAGAAATTCTGCATGTAATAACAGCATACACACATGTACTGACACAGAAACATACATGCACATGCGCACATATAATTCAAAGCATACAGATCCATACATACCAAAATATCCATACCTGCACACAACACACACAATATCCTTACCTGCATACAAACACACACACATACATACAGACATACATACGTATTTACCTAGTTGAAGTTGTTTAAATTCCAATGTAAGAATCTTGTGTCTATGTTAGAAAGCAGCTTTCTCTCTATTGGTGAAAATTTATAAAATAATAAAACCAGAAGAAAAAACAAACATACATACATACACATGCAAACATACACACATACATACAGTCAGTTTGGATATTATTTCTGCACATCCTTATGACCTGACGCTAAAGCAAATGCTTGAATCAGTTAGCATACAAACTCAGATTCAACTGGAAGATTTCTATTATGATAATCACATCTAGAACGCTTCATAGATCAATCCTTGATTGATACTTTAATTTATTCCCTCTAGAAGGATGAAAGACAAAAGTTGGGCTGGGTGGGATTTGAATGTATTTTTATTTTTGCTAATCCGCTTTTCTTAAAATCATATGTCAGCCAGCTGTGTATCTAATAGATGTTTCAATACTAAACAGCAGTTTAACATATTCCTGACTATATTTCTAATAATGTACAGTCTATGTGTTTCAATTGACTTCGGAAATAATTGAAAATTTGTAGTAATATAGTAAAACAACTTTCTCATTATTTATCTAGTGTTTGGAACATAATATAACAAAGGTTCTTAGAAAAGATTATGTTAAAAAAATGTTCAGATAAATATAAACACTTTAAAACAAACAGTTTTATATCATAGCACCATATCTATAATAAAATACATTATTTAATTTGGATGGAATTACTAAAATAACTTGTTTAATATAAGGTTTGTTTTTGTAACATATCACCCCTTTTGTTACCTTATTTCTAATGAAGGAGACTGCCTGTTATTTTCAAAGAATTTCTCATAATTCAGCTGGTGTTTGGAACATTACTTAGCAAATGTTCTTACATAAAACTATGATGGAAAGGATTTTTGATAAATATAGATATTTTAAAATGTTTTGTGACATAGAACCAGGGTTATTCTTTGGCTGCTTAATATTATGTTAAAGTAGCACAGAGTTACGCCCCTTTATGGTGTGAGTTCAAATCCCGCCGAGGTTCACTTTGCCTTTCATCCTTACGGGGTCGATAAAATAAAGTACCAGTAATGTACTGGGGTAATTGCTGGCCTTGTGCCAATAGTAGAAACAATTATGTTAAAGTAGCTGTCACAGCATTTCCAAGTGAAAATTCAACATATTATAGCTAGCAATATTAATAACTTTATGATCACAACATCTTGTAATAATTCTAATATTTTTCTCTATTTCTTGTTGCTGATTTGTTGTTGTTTCCATTTTCTCTTAACCCTTTTCATACCGTGTCACTAGTATATTCTACATACTGTCTAGCAATATTACAATCATTCTGGAAATGACAACTTGCAATATTATTAAAATTATAGACATTCTCTTGGTATTTTTGTTTGTTGTTGTTGTTGCTGTTGTTGGTGGTGTTACTACTGTTTGTTGTTGCTGTTACTCTTTTTCTTGCTGTTGTTGTTTCCATTTACAATTAACTGTTTTCATACCATACGGCAGTGTCTCAATATTGCCAATATCATGTGGAAATGTCGGAGGTGAAAAGCAGCAACATTGTATTTGCGTAAGATATTTTATTGAGTGTAAAGAAAATAATGACCAACAGTGGCTGGTTGTCATGTTTAGCTGGTTCTCTATGGTACATACACTCAACTGGAGACCAAAAAATATTAACTTGTCTTCATTTGATTATGAATATCAATCATCATCATCACTGTTTTATGTCTGTGTTATAAACTGGCATGGGTTGGATGGGTTGTCATGGTCTGAGACAAAACAGGTCACATGACTGCATCTTGCTCATACGTTTCATTTAGGTATGGGTTCAAATAACTGCAATTCATATTGTTGTGGTGGTTAATGTGGTTGTTGTTTTTTGGTTGGTGTTGTTTTAGCTGTTGTTGTTCTAGTAGTTGGGGTAATTATTGTAGGTGTTGATATTGTTGTGGTTGTTGTTAGTGAAATGGTTGTTGTGTTGGTGGTGGTGGTTGTTATTGTGGTTGTGATTGCTGTTATTGTGGTGATGCTTGTTGTTATTTTGGTGGTGGTCATGGGAGTTGTGGTTATTGCTATTGTTGTAGTTGTTACTGTTGTGGTAGCGGTTACTGTTGTTATTGTTGTTGTTCTTTAACTCCAAGCCAAATAGATTGATCAGTACATATGTTCTAGTCAGGACCAGCCATCAGAGTGACAATGTTTTCTTACCATCAACTAGACTGTATTACTTAATGGTCGTTTTTTATTTAAGACTGTATGTTGTAATGTTTTTATGTAACATACTACCAATTGTTTTAAAATATTTTTTTTAAATAGTCAATGCATAAAAAGGTGCAGAGCACTAGAAGTCGATGGAAACTGCGGAGTGGGGAGACCCAAGATGACCTGGGATGAGGTGATAAAAGCCAACCTTACCCAATTACACCTCTCAAAGGCAATGACACACGACCATGACCTCTGGCGTCACGCAGTAATACAGAGTACCCGACCTCCCATGGGTACAAGCTGAAGCATATAGACAATATGCCCCCACACCCCCCACCGCAAGGTGGTCGTGGAGGTGCCACGGCAAAAAAAAGCTGTAGAAATCAAACCAGATCAGTTCCTGTATGAGCAAGGCATGGTCAGCCGACCAGACACTGTCCACAACAGGACAACCCGTCTAACCCATGCTAGCGTGGAAAAACGGACGTAAAACGATGATGATGATGATGATGAGTCAAGAATTTGGAGGATTTAGTCATATAACTAACTTTCTCATCATTAAGTTTGGTTTTGGAAAATATTTTAACATAAGTTCTTACACAGAATTACGATGGAAGGGTTTTAGATAAAAAAAAATAAACACTTTAAAACAATTTTATAACATACAACAGTTTCAGGCAGTTCAAAAGGGTTAATACTGTATGTTCTAATTTGAAGCATTTAATATGATGCTCTCACAACATTGACAATTCACCTCTTCCATATAGATATACATAAATATCAGGGACTGGAGCTGTTTTTAGGTGGTCAGGACTAAGAAAAAGAAGCATGCATGCACACACATACACACACTAGGTAGTAGTAGTAGTAGTAGTAGTAGTAGTAGTAGTAGTAGTAGTAGTAGTAGTAGTAGTCGTAGTAGTAGTAGTAGTAGTAGTAGTAGTAGTAGTAGTGGTAGTAGTAGTAGTAGTAGTAGTAGTAGTTGCAGAGTAATATAATAACTACACAATATGATGCCTGCACCCATCACCCTTCTACAAGTAATTGGTATAGATCAATTGATGTTTTTTTTTGTAATTGATGTAGGTTAGTGTATGGTTTTAAAAGATGTGTTTTAATTTAATTATGGCTTTTATGGTGTATGTCTGACGGGCAGGGTTGATAGTAAGATTATGATTTGCATTTGACAGAGTATCTCATTCTGTTATCTGATGGTCTCTAAGAAAATTAGGTATAGAAGAATGGCTTGTGAGAGCTGTCAGTAAAGTAAGAGTAGGAATTGAGTTCAGTGAGGAATTCAAGGTACAAGTAATTCATCAGGATTCAATTCTCAGCCCACTGCTGTTTATCATAGTTTTCCAGGCCATAAGAAATGGGTTTAAGGCTGGCTATCCATGGGAACTTTTCTATGTGAATGATCTGGTCCTTATAACTGAATCCATAAAATAACTAGAAAATAAGTTCTGGCTATGGAAACAGAATTTGGAATCAAAAGGGACGTGAGTAAATTTAACCAAAACTAAAGTGCTGGTAAGTCGGAAAAAAGATAGGACCCTGATTCATTCAAGGAATCGGCCCTGCTTAATATGTAGAAACGGAGTGGGCATAAATTCTATTCAATGTACACAATTTATATCTTGAGTACACAAGCATTGTAGTGGGATAACAGGTAGACTAAGAGGAAATGATAAGTAAAAGATATACTGGAATAATCAAGGAAAAGAGTGTCAGTGATGTAAACCTTTTCCAATCACAGAAAGGATCCATAGAAGTGGTTGATAGCTTCTGCTATCTAGATAACCTAATTAGCAGCAGAGGAGCATGCTCTGTGAGCATAACAGCTTGAATAAAGATAGGATGGAAGAAGTTTAGAGAGCTACTCCCACTGTTGACAACAAATGGTTTCTCCCTACATACAAAAGGATGGCTGTATGATGTTGTGTGCAAAGTGTGATGCTACATGGTAGCAACACATGAGCAGTGACTGCAGAAGACCTGCATAGACTGGATAGAAATGAAGCAACCATACTTTGGTGGATATACAATGTTAATGTGAGTGAAAGGCAGAGCCTGGATGCACAGAAAGCGAAGCTGAGATTAAGAGGAATCTGAAGTGGTGTTTATGAAGAAGACTGCATTGGTGCAAGCATGTGATGTGCATGGATGATGATCACTGGATGAAGAAATACCAGGAAATCCCTGTGGTAGGAAACTGTAGAAGAGCTGACCAAGGAAGACCTGGGCAGTGATGAGAGCTGATCTCAAATCGATGAAACTCACAGAGGAGATGACAAGTGCAGAGATACTTTGCCAAAAAAGACCTGTTTAGCCCATGCTAGCATGGGAAAATGGATGTTAAACAGTGATGATGGTGGTGATGATGATGATGATATATCATATTAAACTGAATTATCTGAAAGAAAATATGTTTACACTGTACAACACTACTATTATTTCTGTTTTATGGAAAGTTGGTGGGAGAGGAGTTTAATACATATAAACATTATTCTTCATAAACATACTTAATGTAATATTTATATGTAACTCCAGAAAAAATCAATAGTAATTTTATGGTGCTTGTTAAACACTGTAACCATTATAGGGTTACTGTCAAATAATCTGTCATATCTCACAGTTTGTTAATCATGAACTGTGAAGGTCACAGCCTAATCGAATATGGTGGTTAAGTTTGCTAGTGAGAGATGATTGAAGGATGTTATTTAATTTAAAGCTCGGGATGTTATTTAATTTAAAAGGCAGGATTGGCAGTATCGGTAGAGAGTCGGACGCCATGCTTTGACGCATAGTTACGGCCCTTGCCATTCTGACTTCAAATCCCGCCAAGGTTAACTTTGCCTTTCATCCTTACGGGGTCGATAAAATAAAGTATCAGTAATGCACTGGGTAATTGCTGGCCTTGTGCCAAAAGTAGAAGCAGTTATTTAATTTATAGCTCAACCAATGGCAAGATTTCTTTCTATAATAATTTGTTGTATGTTATGCTTCATCAGCAAAAACATTAAACCATGCTATTGCATGTTATACTAGCAATTTTATGCCTTGTACACACACACACACACATATACATATATGCACACAAATACACACACACACCCACATACACACACACACATTCATACATACATACATACATACATACATACATAAAACCAGAAGAACATACATACATATATATATATATATGATGAGTATATAATGGCATAGCTGAATCAACTCTTCCAAATCCATAAAGAATATCTTCTATAAATTTCTGTATCAAAGATGAATTTAGGTGCTTGTCTGGGTTTTAATGAGGTGTAAGATACATGGGATGACAGGAAAAAGGGAAAAGAAGGATAGTTTGGGAACATTTGTCAAAGATGTATTGTTGATATTGGTTTGGGAGAGGAAGTGTGTGTGTGTGGGGGGGGGGGGGGGGGGGGGGGCTATTTCACATATTCACTTCCCTATATGTAAATATAGCTACAGTCCATATATATTACATACAAACACATACACATACACTCCCATATCAACACATAGATACATACATATATATATACACACATACATACACATACACACCCATATCAACACATAGATACATATATATATATATATATACACACATACATACACATACACACCCATATATATATATATATATAGAGAGAGAGAGAGAGAGAGAGAGATTACATGAAACAAAGTTCTGTTTAAATCATTTATTTGCTTACAATTGTTTCTTCCAAACCAAGGTTTGGATTCTTCGGAGCAATTATTCGGTGATTTTTAACATACTTGACCTCCTTTTCAACACAAGAGACATATAGAAACATATGTATATATTGACCCACAGTGGGTTGACATCCATTATAATAATATAGCATGGTAATTTACATACAAAGATTACAGTCATATTAAAGGACAAAATTAAAGTTAAAATTAAAATTAAAATAAAACATTGGCAGTCTACTAAGATAAAGCAAAAGGAAAGTTTGGAGTAGCCAGTGTATGCAACAGTCACACGTGTGGCATGCACACCATAATTTGCTTTGGTGTCCTTTAAATATGTATAATGAAATAAATATGGTTTTATAAATATAGTTTCCATTTATTAATATATTGTATTTTTACTCCAAAAATTTGTTGAGTGCTTTATATCAGTTATAAAAATATTTGCTTAAAACATAACTTCTACATATATATATATATATATATATATATATATGTAGAAGTTATATTTAATTTGTATATAAATATACATATATATTTCGTTTCTGAATTTGTTTAGCAAGATTCTTTATCTGAAATCGTGTGTTGAAACCGATATTGTTATACTTTGGGAGGGTCATTTTTATTGGCAACATGACCCTCCTAAAGTATAACAATATACATATATATATATATATATATATATATATATATATATATATATATATATATATATATATATTTATATAACGGAATACTCTTATGTTTTACCGGCGAAGATTCGAAACCGAATCTGAGCTTTCTCGCCTCTGGAAGTTCTCACCATTGTCTTGTCAAGACAACGATGATAAATGTACATTCCATTTGACCTGTGACCCCAACCTCTTGGGAGACGATAAACACAGGGTTGACCATATATTAACCTCATATATCCATCCTTCTAACTTTAGCACTTATTATAAATACAAGGAGTTAAGGAATTCAAAGCAGCAGTCAACGAGATAACGATGTAGCATCAGCAGATCTTTCACTCTGTCTTTCTCCTGGCCCTTACTGGCTTACCTCCTCGGCCACCGAAACAGCCAGCCAGACAGCCATGCCTGCCTGACAGATTGACCATTACTACTATGAAAATAAGATATTCTAAGAATAGGCACACACGCACACATAGTAAATTCATATTGTTACATTATACTCTCATACTATTCTTCCTGCCATATTGTATCTGCAAGACACAACACAACTTATATACTATATCGTATTCTCTGATACATGCATTCACGTAGCTCATAGAGCTACCAATTTAATGTAGCGACGGTTTATGTCATAAATAATACTGCTCGATGCGATGTGCAAATCGAATATTGTTATTGTAAATAAACATTGTTAACAACTCAATCATGGCATTATTATTTTCATCAAAACTACCACACAAAGAATACAACTTATCCGTTACATATATATACATATATATATATTATATATATATATGTGTGTATAATGGATTGATAGTACTGATGACATGATAAAATGCACCAAGTACATGCTGTAAAGTGGTTGGTGTTAGGAAAGGCATCCAACCATATAAGTCATGTCAAACTGAAACATATGAGAAAGACATGATCATCTGACTCGCCAAGAACTTTTCTATCCCATGCAAGCATGGAAAATAGATGGCAAACAGTGATGATGATGACCTATATCATAATCATCATCACTGTTTAACATCCATTTTTCCATACTAGCATGGGTTAGATAAGTTGTCCCATTGTGGGACAAGTCAGATTAGGTGATCATGTCTTGCTCATCCAGAACTGATTCTGGCTTGGTTTCTACAGCTGGATACCCTTCCTAATGCAAACTGCATGTACAGTAGTTTATATATATATATATACAAGTGCGTGTATGTGTGTGTGTGTGTGTGTGTATGTGTGTTATACAGTGTGATGACCCCAGACATCAGGTGTTCAGGATAAAAGATAATGTGTCAGGGAAAATTGTGATGTGGGAGAAAATGTGTTCATGATGACAATTGTGCACTTGCCCTCACTCAGACCAAAAAGAAGGCAGCATGGAAGTTTCATTATGAGAGATTGATGAATGAGGAAAATCTGTTTGTCCCTCTATAGATGGACTCTACAGCAGTACAAGTTAGTAACAGTGTAGTAAGGCAATTAAAAGCATGAAAGCAGGCAAAGCAGCAGGGCCATTGGGAATAGTTGCTGCGATACTGAAAGCATCTGAGATGGTAGGACACATGTTAATTAAGTAATACAAAATGGTACCATACCTAATGACTGGCATAGCAGCATCATTGTCAACTGTTACAAGGGCAAAGGTGATCACTAGACAGAGAGAACTATCAAATTGATGGACCAGGTCATAAAATATATAGAAAGAGTCATTGTACAATTGATTAGAGATCAAATTAACCTAGATGAAATGCAGTTTGGATTTGTGTCAGGAAAAAATACCATGGATGCCACCTTCTTCGTGAGGTAACTGCAGAAGAAGTATCTAGCTAAAAGGCAAACCCCTCGACTTAGTATTTGTTAACCTAGAAAAGCTTTTGACAGGGTTCCCCATTCTGTAATCTTGTGGGCATTTAGGAAACTAGGAGTAGAAGAGTCGCTAGTGAGGGTGGTACAGGCCATGTACAGAGGTGCTGTCAGTAAGGTTAAAGTTAATAATGACTATAGCAAGGAGTTTAGTGAGCAAGTTGAGATTCACCAAAGCTCCATTCTTAGCCCTCTCCTGTTTATTATTGACCTCCAGGCTATAACAGAAGAGTTTAAAACAGGATGCCCTTGGGAACCCCTGTATGCTGATGATCTAACTCTCAAAGCTGAAGCTATGACAGAACTAGAAAAAATATTCCTGACCAGAAATCATAATTTGGAATCAAAAGATTTTAAAGTCAACTTGGAAAAAATCTAAGCTCCAATAAGTAATAAGGAAAATAAGGCCCTAGTCCCTTCTGGGAAATGTCCCTGCTCAGTGTGTAGGAAAATGGTGGGTAGAAATTCCATCCTCTGTCCCAAATGGAAGCTATGTGTACACAAGGGATGTAGTGGGAATTCAGATATGTTAGATAAAAACGTAGGTTTTCCTTGTGGCCGTTGCACAGGAGCAATAAGCAACAAACACTCACAGGAGACAAGTGCTGTCAAATTCTTTGAAAGTTCCATAGTAGTAGTTAACAGCTTCTGTTACCTGGGTGACCAAATTAGCCATTCAGGAGGGTGTGCCAAAAGTATGGTAGCCAGAGGGAGAAAGAAATGGAAAAAAATTCAGTGAGCTAATACTGCTGCTAACTACAAAAGTGTTTTCAATCAAAATGAAGGGCAGATTGTATGATGCATATATATGCACAGCAATTGAACATGATAGTGAGACCCGAGCACTGTGTGCAGAGGACCTGCGAAGATTGGAAATAAATGAAGATTGGAAATAAATGTTTCAATAGATGTCTAACAGTAATATATATGAATGACAATGCATAAATGAACTGTGAGAGAAACGGGACATAAGAGAGATCAAAAGCAGTGTGCGGGAGAGGAGATTGCATTAGTATGGACATGTGATGCATATTCCAGATGACAGCTGTATAAAAAGATGCAGGGTGCTCAAAGTTTATGGAAGCTATGGAGTAGGAAAACCTAAGAAGACTTGGGATGAGGTAATAAAATCTGACCTTGCATCATTACACTTCTCAAAGGCGATGACACAGGATTGAGATCTCTAGCATTATGAAGTAATACAAAAGACAAGCATTCCTGTGTGCATAGGTTAAGGCAAAAATCTAGTATGCACTACTCTCCTTTACCTTCCATTTCCAAACAATTCTGATGTCCTAACACCCCTTCCTTGATCCACCCCTCATCTGATAAGTGCCCCACACTAGATCTACTTTTCTAATTCCCATGCACCTTCCTCACCCCAGTCGTCACTGTAAAGTGGTCATGTAGGTAGGTGTCACAACAAAAAGCACTCTGTTCATACTGTAAAGTGGCTTTGAAGGTGTCATGACAAAAAGCACCCAGTCCACACTTTAAAGTGGTCATTTTGGTGCCATGATAAAAAGCACCCAGAACACACACTGTAAATCTGGTTGCCATTAGGACGAGCATCCAGCCATAGAAACCAAGCCCAAATCAGTCAAGTGTGAGCAGCAGGACACAGTCATCTGATCTGGCTTGGCTCACATCTGGACAGCTTGTCTAACCGATGCTAGCATGGAAAAATGGACGTTAAACGGTGATGATGATGATGATGATTATATATATATATATATATATATATAGAGAGAGAGAGAGAGAGAGAGAGAAATAAGACAATCACAGAGATACAATAACATAGAGTCACATTAGTTTCATGTCGCAAAAGCAAATGAATGTTTCAACTTATCGGACATTAGTCCTTCATCAGGAAAGGGTGAAGTATGGAGAAAGAGGGGGTTGGAAGGTTGAAAAAAAAATTGAGAAAGAAAAACGGTTTTCATCAGGATGGATGAGGAGGGAAGGCAAGTAATTTGGTGTGCAGAGGTGAGGGCCAAGGCAGAGAGTCCTGGTCTATCACTGGAACCGGTATCTGTATGCAGATAGAGTGCATTTTGTGATTGTACATTTTATTTTTCTGAACATGTGTGTGTATATGTATGTTTATATATATATATATATATGTATATATATATATATATATACAATGATATTAAATAAATGGAAACTATATTTATAAAACCATATTTATTCTATTATATATATTTCAAGGGTACCAAAACTTTAGTACGCTCTGATCACAAGTTTTCCTGGATAGAAAAACTTGAACTGTTAAGATCTTCTTCCTGGATATGTCAATATTTATAAAACAAACGTTGTATTTTATCTGATGAGAGTGTACTAAAGTTTTGGTACCCTTGAAATATATAGAATAGAATGAATATGGTTTTATAAATATAGTTTCCATTTATTTAATATCATTGAATATTATACTTCAGAAAACCTATCGAGTGCTTCGAATCAGTTATAAACATATATTTGTTGAATTACCAACAAATTAACTATTCCTTTTGTTTATATATATAGATATATATCAAAATGAAAATCCGAAGGCAAGGTAAAATTTCCAATCATTTAATCACGACACATGTTTCAATAAGAGATAGCTCGATCGTGAAGCCATGATCATTTATCACTGATCTCATCAGGTGAAAATGAATTGTCTTCAAATTCTTGATGTGAGGGAGAAAATTAGCAATGTTCACTCACAGAGTTTATGAGGGAATAAACTCTGTGAGTGAACATTGCTAATTTTCTCCCTCACATCAAGAATTTGAAGACAATTCATTTTCACCTGATGAGATCAGTGATAAATGATCATGGCTTCACGATCGAGCTATCTCTTATTGAAACATGTGTCGTGATTAAATGATTGGAAATTTTACCTTGCCTTCGGATTTTCATTTTGATACATGGAGGCACATGGCTTAGTGGTTAGAGCATTGGCCTTGCAATCGAAAGGTTGTGAGTTCAATTCTCAGACCGGGCAATGTGTTGTTTCCTTGAGCAAGGCACTTTATTTCACATTTCTCCAGTTTACTCAGCTGTAGAAATGAGATGATAGAGACTGGAGTCCCTATCATTCCACTGTAAAGTGGTCGTGTAGGCGCCACAGAAAAAAAGCACCCAGCACTCACTGTAAATGAGGTTGGTGTTAGGAAGGGCATCCAGCTGTAGAAATCAAGCCAGAATCAGTTCCCATCCCACCCTTGCAAGCAGGGAAAAGTGGACGTAAAATGATGATGATGGTGATGATAATAATACTCCGTTTTACATCATCTAGCTGTTCCCTTGAATGGAATTGGAGATATACTAAAGCGTGAAGAACTTAATATTGCTAAAAAAAATTTATTGGACCGTTTTGCACAACCAATAATGCGCCTTACTATATAATAACTATAGATATATATTTATGGATCAAAGGTTGTAGAAAGATCACAGAGGCTGAGATGTTGATATTCAATATTTCATTTATTGCTAATTCTAATGTATTTTAATGCAACTGTCGTTGCCTGTATATGTATGTAAGTATATATATATATATATATATATATATATATATATATATATATATATATATATATATCGGATCTAGCTGTCGAAACGACCAGAGCTCAGCCGTTAGGGTCCTGACTCTTTCATATTTCCCATTCTACTACTCTAAGTATTGAGTACTCTGGTGCGTTACGGCCCACCTGGTATCTTACCACACCTTCTTTGTTATATATATATATATATATATATATATATATATATGGGATAACAAGTTATCATTTTAGGTAATCCAGTTAGAGGTTGTGAGTACGCTGTACTATGGATCGTTTTAACGTAAGGCGTTGTTTGACTCAACAAGGGGTTTCCTTAGTTAGGTAGCAAGTTTGCGAGAATTCTCATGTAGGTTATTCTTGTAGTAATAATAGTGAAAGAGTGGAGAATAACATGGTCGGCTGTACAAAAAGAGTTTTATTAACAGTATTAATTGTTTCATTGATCAGGTGAGTGTAAAGGCCGCTGATCACTCGAAATTGTGTCACTCAACCTTAAATACAGTGTGCGTCTCTGATAAAATCATTGGAATACTGGTATTCTGATGATTTAATCAGAGGCACACACTGTATTCTGAAGAAACAATTGTAATTACTGTAAATAAAACCCTTTCTGTACAGCCGACCATGTTATTCTCCACTCTTTCACTATATCTATATATATATTTATATATAAATCATAGTAATGAGAGAAAGACAAATAATAAAATATGTCAGATTCTGACGTATTTTATTATGTCCTTCTCCCATTACTATGATTTATAAAGAGCTCAGAACAGAACGTGTTCCTTGAGCTTATTGGATCATAGGGGATTATTGTGAGGTTTTAACTTGACCTTTTAATATATATATATATATTTATATATATATATATATATATATATATATATATATATATATATATATATATTTATATATATATATATTTATATATATATATATATATATATATATATATTTATATATATATAGGTATCTTAGTTCCTATGACGTTACTATTGTTAATATTACTGCTGTTTTAACTTCGGATATTTACCATGCGGTATTCTAATTCTATCGTATCTCTCTCGGTTATTTACCATGCGGATCTCTCTCGGTTATTTACCATGCGGCCCTCAGTGCCCACCTTACAATTTCCCTCCCACCCACCCCCACACACCACCATAGCCTATTCGACCAATCAAACCTCAGCATGCCATTTCCGCTGCTGCTGCTGCTACTACCTACCTAACTAACTCTCTCCTCCTCTGGCGCAGCCCAACACACCCTGCCATTACCCCACCACCACTGTTCTTCTAGCCCTCAATTTTCCCACCGTTATGGATGGATGAGCTGAGAATACATTTGAGCAACTCTGAATCAATAGATGAAATATGAATCTGCGAGCTACCAAGCACCCACGTGAAGCGCCAACCCAGAGACCCTCCCCTACGAGTGTCGACAAATGCCCAAAACTCCGAGTTGGTACCATCAATGTAGGCTCAATGAAAGGAAGAGCAGGAGAAATCGTAGAAATGCTAGAGCGAAAGGAAGTTGATGTATGCTGTGTGCAAGAGACTAGATGGAGAGGAGAGTCTGCTAGAGTCCTTGTAGGAAAAAGTCAGTGCTACAAATTTTTCTGGGTGGGAAATGACGATGGGATGGGTGGTGTAGGTATACTATTAGCTGACAAGTGGGTAGATAAAGTAATCTCAGTGTACAGGGTAAATGCAAGAATCATTAAACTCAGACTAGTCCTGAATAAGACAATTACCACAATAATATCAGCTTACGCACCCCAATCGGGGCTGCCAGACGAACTTAAGGATAGGTTTTACGAGTCCCTAATACACACTACTGCTCTAACAGACGACAAGGACTTCCTAATCATTGCAGGAGATTTTAACGGACACGTAGGTAAACACTGCGACGGCTTCAATAGAATACATGGAGGCCACGGAGTTGGCACAAGGAATGAGGAAGGATTCAGACTTCTAGAATTCTGCGACGCCAATGACATGTCGATATGTAACGTAAACTTTAAAAAAACCGACAACCACCTGATCACCTATAGATCAGGGGAGCACTCTAGTCAGTTAGATTTTATCCTCATCAGAGGACGTGACAGATGGACGGTCGTAAACACAAAAGCCTTCCCTAGTGAGGAATGTACATCCCAACATAGCTTAGTTGTCAGCGACCTCACGGTCAGAACTAGACGAGCCCTGAAACAGAGGCCAACCTGGAGAAGAAAGATCTGGAAGCTGAAAGACCCCTCAACCAGTAACAGATTTAAAGATATTTTACTCAACGCCTACGACAGTAAAGAAGAACAGATAGAGACATTTAATGTAGAAGAGAACTGGGAGTTCCTAAAAAATAATTTACTAGAGGTGACGGACGAGGTCTGTGGCTGGAGTAAGACCTCAAGCAGGAGGAGAGTGACTTGGTGGTGGAACAATAAGGTAGATGAAGCAGTCAAGGCCAAGAGACAGGCATGGAAAGAATGGAAGAACGGGGGGAGCAGGGTACATTAGATAGAGACCAAGAGGGAAGCTAGGCGACAAGTATATTTAGCTAGGAGGGAAGCAGAGGATAGAAAATGTTTTACAATGTGAGGACCAGAAACAGGAGGTATTCAAGATTGCGAGGCAGTGTGTCAGAGATAGTTGTGATGTCATTGGAGAGAAGTGTATCCGGAATGATAAAGGTGAGCTTGCCCTCACAAGTGCTGAGAAGAAAGATGCATGGAATAGTCATTATGATAGATTACTAAATGAGGAGAATGCATGGGAAGAAGAGACCCTACCCCAAGTAGACCCTATAGAGGGACCAGCAGTACAAGTCAGCGGCAGCGTAGTAAGTAAGGCAATCAGAGATATGAAGATGGGGAAGGCAACCGGTCCATCGGGTATAGCTGCCGAGATGCTGAAGGCAGCTGGGTCTGTAGGTCACACTATAACCACACATATCGTTAACCAGGTAATACTAGAAGGGGCCATACCAAAAGATTGGTGCAGTAGCATCATTGTCAACTGCTACAAAGGCAAAGGCGACGCACTAGATAGAGGAAACTATAGAGGTATAAAGTTGATGGACCAGGTCATGAAAGTAACAGAAAGAGTTATAGCACAGCTGATTAGGGACCGGGTGAATATAGACGAGATGCAATTTGGGTTTGTACCAGGAAGAGGCACCACTGATGCCCTCTTCCTTGTGAGGCAATTACAGGAAAAGTACCTAGCTAAAAGTAAGCCACTCTACTTGGCATTTGTCGACCTTGAGAAAGCCTTTGACAGAGTTCCACTTGCTGTAATCTGGTGGGCTCTTAGAAAACTAGGAGTAGATGAATGGCTTGTGAAAGCGGTACAAGCCATGTATAGGGGAGCAGTCAGCAAAGTTAGGATTAGCAATGAGTATAGCGAGGAATTTAGCGTACAGGTTGGGGTCCACCAGGGCTCTGTTCTTAGCCCTCTCCTTTTCATCATAGTCCTGCAGGCAATAACGGAGGAATTTAAGACCGGATGCCCATGGGAACTCCTATATGCCGATGACCTCGCACTCATAGCTGAATCTATGATAGAACTAGAGAATAAATTCCAAACCTGGAAGCAGGGACTAGAGAGAAAGGGTTTCAAAGTCAACATGACAAAGACTAAGGTCCTTGTAAGTAGACGAGAAAACAGAACCCAGATCCCCTCAGGGAAATGGCCTTGCTCAGTATGTAGGAAAGGTGTAGGTAGGAACTCCATTCTCTGCCTCAAATGCAAACAATGGGTACACAAGAGATGTAGCGGGATCTCAGGAAGCTTAATTAAGAATGTAGGATTCACATGCAGCAGCTGTGCTGAAACAGCAAGCAGCAAACAGCCACAGGAAACAAGTACCACCAATCTCTGGGAGGGCCCTGTAGAAACAGTAGACAGCTTCTGCTACCTAGGTGACCGAATTAGCAACGGAGGTGGGTGTTCAGAAAGTACAATAACTAGGGTAAGAACGGGATGGAAGAAGTTTAGGGAACTACTACCACTGCTAGCTGCAAAAGGCTTCTCCCTCAGAATGAAAGGCAGACTGTATGATGCGTGTATCCGAACAGCGGTGTTGCATGGTAGTGAGATCTGGGCGCTGAAGGTGGAAGACTTACATAGATTAGAGAGAAACGAAGCCTGCATGCTCCGATGGATGTGTAATAGTAATATACGTGAACGACAAAGCATAAATGAATTGAGAGAGAGACTGAGCATAAGAGGAATCAAATGCTGTGTGCAGGAGAGGCGGTTGCGCTGGTATGGACATGTGATGCGTATGAAGGATGACAGCTGCATAAAAAGGTGCAGAGCACTAGAAGTTGATGGAAACCGCGGAGTGGGGAGACCAAAGATGACCTGGGATGAGGTGATAAAAGCCGACCTTACCCAATTACACCTCTCAAAGACAATGACACACGACCGTGACTTCTGGCGTCATGCAGTAATACAGAGTACCCGACCTCCCATGGGTACATGCTGAAGCATATAAACAATATGCCCCCACACTCCCACCGCAAGGTGGTCGTGGAGGTGCCACGGCAAAAAAAGCACCCAGCCCACACTGTAAAGTGGACGTGTAGGCGCTACGAAAAAGCACCCAGCACTCACTGTAAATGAGGTTGGTGTTAGGAAGGGCATCCAGCTGTAGAAATCAAGCCAGATCAGTTCCTGTATGAGCAAGGCATGGTCAGCCGACCAGACACTGCACACAACAGGACAACCCGTCTAACCCATGCTAGCGTGGAAGAACGGACGTAAAACGGTGATGATGATGATGATGATGATTAAAAGGTCAAGTTAAAACCTCACAATGATCCCCTATGATCCAATAAGCCCAAGGAACACATTCTGAGCTCTTTATAAATCATAGTGGTATTTTTCTTTTGGTTGTAAGAGGCTTAACTCTGTTTCTTGACCGCTGTATCATGTGATAAGTTCCCCCTCTTCCTTTCCAGGATTCTCTCTCATGCCTTGCGGACGTGTTTTGAAACTTTTAATGAGGTATTCTCTTGATAAGTTGGCAAACCTCACAAAAATACTGCATCTCTATGATGCAATGTTTTTGCAAAGTAGCCATGAAACTGTGCAGTCGAGGATGTTGAAGAATATTGGGTATATATATTTTTTTGTTTATGTGTAATGTTTCTCCTTTCTTTATAATGTATTATATAGCTTTGATATTGAGTCAATCTAATTCATTCAGATTATTTTGTCCCTATTAATCATAGAGCAACAACGGTTAAGGTTGGCACCACACAAATTCAGGGATATATGTGTGTATATGCATGTATATGTATGTGTTCGCATGTATCTGTGTATTTCTTTTTATTGTATATATAGAGGAGTTCAAGACCGGCTGCCCATGGGAATTCCTATATGCAGATGATCTAACGCTCATAGATGAATCAATGGCAGAACTAGAGAAGAAATTCCAAACATGGAAGCATGGCCTAGAATCAAAAGGCCTTAAAGTTAACTTGTCTAAGACTAAAGTTTTAGTTTGTAGGAAGGAAAATAGGGCACCGGTCCCATCTGGGAAATGGCCATGCTCAGTGTGTAGGAAAGGAGTGGGCAGAAACTCCATTTTATGTCCCAAATACAAAGTATGGGTGCATAAAAGATGTAGTGGGATCACAGGTAAGCTAACTAAGAATACAGATTTTATATGTGGCCGGTGCTCTGGCAATAAGTAGCAGCAAGTGCCCACAGAATACTAGCTCATTCCATTGCACAGATGGTTCTATAGAAATAGTGGACAGCTTCCGTTATCTGGGTGACAAAATCAGCAGTGGGGTAGGGTGCTCTGAAAGTACAGTAGCTAGAGTCAGAATGGGATGGAAAAAGTTCAGAGAGCTTATAACACTATTGGCCGCTAAAGGGTTCTCTCTAAAAATGAAAGGCAGGCTGTATGATGCCTGCATACGAACAGCAATGTTACATGGCAGTGTGACCTGAGCATTGTGTGCAGAGGATATACGCAGACTGGAGAGAAACAAAGATTGCATGCTCCGCTGGATGTGTAATAGTAATTTACGTGAACGGCAAAGCATAAACGAACTAAGGGAGAAATTAGGAATAAGAGGGATCAGATGTTGTTTACTCGAGAGAAGACTACGTTGGTATAGTCACGTGATGCGCATGAAAGACGACAGCTGTATAAAAAAGTGCAGGGCGATAAAAATAGACGGTAGCCACGGAGTAGGCAGACCCAGAAAAACCTGGGACGAGCTGATAAATTCCGACCTCACACACTTACACCTCTCCAAGACATTGTCACTGGACCGAGATCTTTGGCGCTACACAGTTATTCAGAAGACCCGCCTTGCCTAAGTACAAAGCGAAACCTACAGTCAGTAGGCACCTCTAACAAAATACACCCCCATCCCACTACCCCCACTCCATCCACACCACCGCCTTAAATGTGAAGTTATGTTGGTACCACAACATCCAGTCTGAAACAAATGAGGTTGTGTAGGTGTCACGACAAAAAATACACAGTCCACGCGGTAATGTGGCCGTGTAACACAGTAAAAACCTCCCAGTTCACACTGTAAACGTGGTTGGTGTTGGGAAGGGCATCCTGCCGTAGAAAACCCGCCAGACAGGCCTGAGCAAGACAACCAATCTTGCCTCAAGTGGGACAATTCCCGTCCAGACCCATGCTAGCGTGGAAAATGGACGTTAAACGATGATGATGATGATATATATATATATATATATATATATATATATATATATATATATATATATATATCATCATCATCATCATCATCATCATCATCATCGTTTAACGTCTATCTTCCCTTCACTTCCTTCTCCATTCTATTCTATTCTTAATGTTCACCCTTTCCTGATCTGTCCTTCTCTCTCTCTCCTCTCTGCCCTCTTGACCATATATGGCAAACACTGGAACCTTCAACCATACCAATGGTCAAAGAAAAATTGTTCCTCACCACACCACTTAAATTGATAATGCAAAACTCTTTAACACCATCCCCTCTCTTCCTAACTTTCTCTACTTATCACTCTAACTGTATTTTACTGTATTTTATTTTATTTTACTGTCATTTGATTTATTCTTGCTCTATTTTCTTTTCATAAATGTAAATACCATTTTTAAATTGAACATCTTATTCCTGAATTCTATGCAATGCTAGAAAGACACTACCACAAACAATTATACGCTTTCTGAAGACGTGTGATAAATAATTAATTATTGCATATTGCGATTGAACAATATATGTAGACTGTATAATAGGCATATGTAGACTATTTTAATAGTCACAGAAACATATTTTAAAGCCAATAAATTCTTCCTCTCCCTTGTTGGTGCAATACTTGCTCATATATATTGGTGCTACTGGTAACATGTATCCCAGTACAACCTGTCTCATGGTCGGGTCGTTGGCGACTAAACTGGCAACCCCACCAGGTTTCTTGGTGAGGAGGGTGACTCTGGACATCCTGCAGGACTAAAAACAAAACCTGTCAAAGGGCAAAGGAGCTCTTAAGAGTCAATGGCCATCCCAAATCACCGGGAGAGATGACCCCTTAGCCTTTGTCAAGGCAGAATTCTAGGAGAAGGAAAACTCTGATATAACACCTGCAACTCTGATGGTATCCAATGATGTTGACTTGTTTTTCTTTTTGGTAAATATCATCTTGGTTAAGAGAGTGGGACTGGCTTTGTGCAGAGCCTTTGCTCACTGTAAAAGCTTCACGGCATAGGCATTGCTTTATATCTGGAGATCTCTCTGCACTTGTTGTCACATGGTACCATGGGCCTAGCACTATGTGTCAATAATTGTCACAGGTGTAGTGTTTGTACCAGAGTTTTCAAGTCGCTGGCTGGACTAAAGTCACATTCGTTCAGCGCATCGGTAGGAGTTCTACATGAATATAAAGTAGTGGCCTTACTCGAAAACGAGTTGGCAGCCACCATGTATATACATGATGGTCTAATGTATGCAAACATGGAAAAGCAGATGTAAAATGATAATGGACAGCCAGGATTGGAAACATGCTGTGATTTGAACAGCCTAAAACTGTGATCTAAACTGACCCATACATGTGTACCCTCTTCCCATCACCTTCTACTATCGCCCCTTAATAGCTATTCTTACTTTCACTGTACACCTCCACACTGTAGATTGGCTACCCCTGCCCTCCCACTCATCATGTTTTACCCTATCGAATCTTACCACTTTACCACACTTGAGAGGAGATACCTATAATGTATCGTCCCTCATTAGGTCGTTGATAATAGGAAGGACACCCTGCTGTTGAAACCGTGACAAAACAGTTGAGGACAATTTAGCTGTGTCAGGGTCACAGCTTCCTTTCTAGTGATCTACACTATAAACAAGTCCAGTACACTCCGTAATGCAGTAGAAGTGCATCCAGCCATATAAAACTTGTCAAACAAAGAGTCAAGAGGACATAGATATGACAATCTCCTTATTAGTGTTGGTGATCTACATAAAATATGCACCCGGTGCATGGGGCCATATGTAGGTGAGATGCAAACCACCAGCCCATTTAACAGATCAGTATCTTTGCTTGAGTTCTGACTGGTCAATGATGATATGACCATGTTTTTAACTCTACCCAGGAACTCACTCACCCCTAAAATCCTAACACACAAGTCATAACCTACTTCTCACTAACTCTTATCACAATACCTAAGGTCACTCTCTCCTCCTCCCAACTCACCATCCTGCTAAATCCCACCACTCTACTGACCCATTATATAATTATCACACTTCACGTCCCTGTCCCCTGCCCCATAGAGAAAAGAGGGTTCTTCAGTTGAGCCCTGTAAGGTAGTTAGTGATAAGAAAAGCATTCCACAACAAAAGCTATGACAAAGGGGTCATAGGGACCTTCCAGTTGTGTCAAGGCTATAACAACCTCTCTAGTGTTGGTAATGATAAATGCACGCATGATAAATTCATACATGGTGATAGGAAGAGCATCCATAAAAAACTTGTCAAATAATGGGCCAAGAGGACATAGATATGATAACCTCCATAGTGTTACATATGATCAGTGCACAAGATCATATGTGAGATGCAAATCCCCAGTCCATTTAACAGATCAGTATCTTTGCTTGAATACTGACTGGTCTATGATGATATGACTAACCTTTGCTAGCATGAAAACAGACATTAAACAAAGATGATGATATATGTATATATTGATTTCAGATTATCTGTGTTAGAAGAAGCAAGAAGTCAATATACAGAATATGGATTATCTAGATGAACTTGAATTGATTTTCTCTCAGATAAGAAATCTTCATCATCATCATTTAACATCTATTAGGATGGGTCATCACAAACCATGTCTATACTTAATTGACACTGTTAACATTTCAGTTGAGTTGGATACTACAATTCACTTACATACATTTCCATACTTTATAAAGTGTACTGGGAGCATACAAACATGGCAACCCTTGATTTTGCAATTTCTCTTTCTGTAAAGTGATTAGTAATAGAATACCCTTTCTATTACCAATCACTTTACAAACTACTGCTTGCATTTTATCCTGGCACTAACACTACTTTGATACAACTGAAGTCTTCTCAACCCATTGTTTGGCAAGTTTTTCATAGTTGGATGCCATTCACATTGTCATATATTTCTTGGTAAAGCTAACTTGTTGGATTAAACAAAAGCTGTTATTAATTAACCTTTCTGTTTCCAACCTACCTGAAATTGCTTCTGGTTTCTGTAATACAAAGATTTTAATTTTGAAATGTTCATATTTTTAATCCTTCCATCATAATTTTATATAAGAACTTCTAGTATGTTCCAAACACCAACTTAACCCTTTAATATTTACATTACTCTATATTTACTATTGCATTTTTGTGGTAAAGGTGTTATTTTACATAATTATCTCACATAATATCGAATTTATGAGATTTTGATGTTAATTATTTTGAGAACAATACTTTAATGTCAGCATGAGCGGTCAGTTACAGCTAGTTTGAACAGAGAGAAGTGAGAGAATTCTGGCCGAATTAAATGTGAAATTTAGTTATATTACTAAATCTCTTAAACATTTTTTATTATTTTCAAAATGAATTGAAAGCTGCACTTCTCATAGTTTTTGATATTCTTTTCTAGATGGTTGCCCTTTCTATTACCAATCATTTGTTAAATATGTACTGTGTACATTTTATCATGACCCCCAACACTAGAGGGATTGTCAGCTAGATTTATGTGACTAAACTCTGGCTATGCTTTATTAAGCAGGAAGGAAGGGACTAAGAGATACAACAGAGTAATCTGGAATTACCCTAAAGTGTAGTCCTCTTTTAATTAAAAATCATGGTTATTATTATGCACAAGGTGGTGGATTGGCAGAATTGGTAGTGCATCAGACAAAATACTTTGTAGTATTTACTTATGATCCTTTACATAACTTCACATTAAAATCCTGCTGAGATCAGCTTTCTCTTTCATCTTCCTGCGGTTGATAAAATACTAATCAATATAATCAACATTACTGGACTTGTGCCTAATTTAAAAACCATTATTATAAATTTTGTTTTCTTCATTTATCTTGCTTTAGGTTCATAGGAGTTATCACCAAGTCACAACCAGTGACCTCAAGAGACAACAAGGTCCGCCATGTTCAAGAGAGAACACATACACACATACATGTATCTTTAGGTGTTTAGACTTGTAATGTATTTATATTGACAGAATCTTGCTTAGTGTATGGGCAGTTCCCATTAGTACTAGCTTTAGTATTTCTTCTACATATAGGATTCCTGGGATTTGGGATAAGTAATCATTAGACCCCTTAGGTATCATTCCTAGAGCTTCCACATTTTTCCAATCTCTATCTCCAGGTCTTTATACTTGTTCAATTTTTCAGATGTTTTTATAGATACATTTTTGTCTATAGGAACGGACATGTCAATTAGCAGGCATACCCTCTTTTTAAAGTCCTTCAGTATTATATCAGGTCTATTTGCATCTATTTTTCGGTCTGTTTGGATGCTAAAGTTCCACAAAATTGAGATGTGACCTTTTTCAGGTATGGGAGGTGGTTGATGCTCCCACCAATTCTTTTGATGGGGAAGGTCAAAATGCATACACATTACCCAATGTATGTATTGTGCAGCTCTATTGTGCCTGTTTAGGTATTTGGTTGGAGCTATAGGGCTACACATTGAAATTATATGATCAATGGTCTCTGGTTGTTTTTTACATATACAGCATAATGGGTTGCATCCATTTTTTATGATTTTGGCTTGTTAATTTTTTTGTTGGCAGACACTAATCTTGTGCTGTTATAATCAGTCCTTCAATCTCCGATTTCAGTCCAGAGGATACCAACCATTGATGGGTTAAAGTTTTGTCAACATCATGATTGTTAGCTCTTTCTGGGTATTTTCCATACAGAGGCTTTTCTTGCTATTTCTTAACCAGTTTCTGTAGCAGTTATTTCTTTGCAGTTACTTTTACCTGCTTTGCTTTTTTTGTGTTTTTCATTTCAGCAGTAAATGGAACTTCTGAGATTTGTAGTCCATTACTGTATCTTTGTGCATCTTTTGTAATGGAGTATGATCTTTTGATGCTTTCGTGTTTCAAAACGAGTTTGATCATCCAATCATGTGATTCCCTTAGATATGTAGATAATCCAATTGTTGCAGTTTTCTAAGAAATATCTCACTGGATTAATCCACATCCTCCTTCTTTCCTAGGGAGATATAGTCTATCTGTGATGCATTCTGTGCATGGTTAAGAATTTTCTCATTTTTGTATCGAGCCTACGGATCTCTGTGCTTGACCAGTTGATTACATTGTAACTGTAGGTTACTACTGGTATGGCAAGAGTGTTTATAGCATTGATCCTATTCCTTGCATTTAACTCCGTTCTTAAGATTGCTATTACTTTGCGGTAACATTCCTTCCTTATCCTTTCCCTTATTGTCAAGTGCTTGATTCCATCTCCTTCACACGCACCTAGATATTTGTAAGTTTCCTCTTGATCAAGTTCTCTTATCACATTCCCCCGATCAAGATTAATGTCTGAACTTCTCAGCAGCTTTCCTCTGGTGAACGTGGCTTTGACGCATTTATCTAGTCCAAACACCATTTTAATATCATTACTGAACTGTTTCACAGTGGATAATAGCCATTGTAATTGTTGCTCATCAGTTTTTGCAAATAGTTTCAGGTCATCCATGTAGAACAAGCGATTAAGGGTTTTGTCATAGACTTTATATCCATGTTTTGTTTCATTGAGCATTTTACTTAAGTGCAACGCAGAAGAAAAGCAGTGTTAAAGAGTCACCCTAAAAAATTCCACAATTAATATTAACTTCTCCAGCTTCCAGTGATTTTCTTTCACTATTCAAAATGAGTGTCGTTTTCCATGTCTTCATACTGAATGACAAGAACCTCCTGACAACGGGAGATATTTTGAAAATCTCTAAACACTTTTCAACCCAACTGTGTGGCAAACTATCGAATGCTTTTTTGTAATCTATCCAAGCAATTGATAGATTTTTGTGTCTCTTATGACAATCTTCCAGTATCATTTTGTTAACCAAAAGCTGATCTTTACAGCCATATGAGCCTCGTTTACACCCTTTCTGCTCATTGGGAAATAGATCATTTGTTATCAGGTGATCATATGTATATTCAGTTAGGACTGATGTTAAGATTTTATAGATTGTGGTCAAGCAAGTTATCGGTCTGTAATTTTTTGGATTATTTGTCTCATCATTCTTCGGAAGTAAGAATGTAATGCCGTTAACTAGCCATGATGGTATCTTTTCTGGCTCCTTAACCATTTCATTGTAAAGTTGGGCTAACAGCTCATGAGAGTCTGTGAAGGCATTTATAAAAAAATTTGGTATTTTGTCTTTCCCTGGGGATTTCCATTTGCTGGATTTTCTAAGAGCTAAACGCAGATGTTCAACTGTTATATTTTCCCATGTTTGTTCCTCAAGGTGAGCTGTATCTTTCATTTGTCTGTCTATCCATGGGGCATGTATATCATGAACTTTGTCTATCTATCCATGGAGCATGTATATTATGAAATTTTGTCTGTCTATTATTAGTATTATTATTATTGCTGTTTTTTGGGTAGTGGATTGGCAGTATCAGTAGAGGGTCAGATGCCATGCTTTGACGCATAGAGTTATGGCCCTTGCCATTCTGAGATCAAATCCTGCCGATGTTAACTTTGCCTTTCATCCTTACGGGGTCGATAAAATAAAGTACCAGTAATGAACTGGGTAATTGCTGGCCTTGTGCCAAAAAGTAGAAATAATAATTATTATTATTATTGCTGTTTTTTGGGCGGTGGATTGGCAGTATCGGTAGAGGGTCAGACGCCATGCTTTGCAGCATAAAGTTACTGCTCTTTATGATCTGAGTTCAAATCCTGCCGAGGTTAACTTTGCCTTTCAATCTTACGGAGTCGATAAAATAAAGTGCCCGTGACACACTGGGATCGATTTTAATCGACTTTTCCCTCCCCACCAAATTGCTGGCCTTGTGCCTATATAAGAAACCATTATTATTATTGCTGTTGTTGTTGTTGTTGTTATAGGGCTGTGAATTGGCTGAGTTGTTAGAGAATCAGTCAAATGCTAGGCAGTATTTCTTCCAGTTCTTTATGTTCTGAGTTCAAATCTCACTGAGGTTAGCTTCGCTTTCATCTTTACAGAGTCAATAAAATAAAGTACCAGTTAAACACTGGGGTTGATTTAATCAGCTTCCCCTCCCCAAAAAATGTTGCCCTTGTCCCTAAATCAGAAACCATTATTATTACCTACTTGAAACATTAATATACTTCAATAATTTTGTGTCTCAAACTCCCTAGGCACATGGATTACATTATCATTACTAACGAGTAACATTTTAAATGAGGATAGAAATTAAATTTGCCGCAGAGAGGACTTGATGCAATTTTGTTTGAAGTATCAGTCAACCATATCAATGGATTCCTCATATCTAAATTGAATTTCATATTTACCAAGCCATTATATATGATATAGCAATTTGTAAATATAGATATGCATGAATAGATATATGTATATGTGTATAAATATATGTGTGTGTATATATGTGTGTATATGTGCAAATATGTGTGTATATGATATATGTATATGTGTGTGTGTGTATAGATATATGTATATATATATATGTGTGTGTTTATGTATATAGATATCACAGTTACAGGAAGTCCCTTGACACCATCATGATAAAGTTTGACGTGATAGACCGGATCACAAAATTGTCAGCTGCATCAAGGCAACGTCCAAGCTGATTGAAGGTTTCTTCGTAAAGAAAGGTATTTCATTTATTTGCCTGGTTCCCTATCCAACTAACATGGCTCCTTCTGATATTTAGATGTTTCCAAAAATGAAGATGGCACTGAAAACCCCAGCTTTGTGAGTTGACATGCAGACTACAATGGCAGAGCTGAGAACCATTCTGGAAGAAACATTCCAGATGTATTTCAAACAGTAGAAGGATCACTGGGATAAGTGTGTGGAGACACAAGGGACCTATTTCGAAGGGGATTGGCAATTGAATCCCACCAAGTATGCAATTTTTTTCCTCAACTTAAAGTGAGATACTTTTTCAACAGACTTTGTGTGAGTGTGTGTGTTTATGTTTGTGTTTGTCTTTATGGCCCATAGCATAGCAGTTCAACAAAGAAATTGATAGAATAAGAGTTGAAAAATAATAAATGCTAATAATAAAACCAGTAAAACAATCTAAAAAACAAACAAACAAACAATTGTTTCTACTTTTGGCACAAGGTCAGCAATTATCCCAGTGCATTATTGGTGCTTTATTTTATCGACCTCATAAGTATGACAGACAGGCAAAGCTAACCTTAGCAGGATTTGAACTCAGAACGTAAAGGGTCGTAACTCTGTGTTGCAAAGCATGATGCTCTATGAAACAAATAATGGTTTCTATTATTTGTTTGATAGCACAAGGCCGGCAGTTTTTGGGGAGGGAGGGCACAGGAAAGTTAATTATATCGACCCCAGTATTCGACTGGTACTTTATTTTATTGATTCTAGATGAACGGCAAAGTTGATCTCAGTGGGGTTTGAACTGAAATGAATACTGTTCAACTGGCTCTGCTAACCAACCACCCCTTCCATGAATAAATAATAAATAAAAATAAAATAAAAGTAAACAACAAGATTAAGTTACCTTTGGGAATATGTTTCACTTTTCAATAAAAAAAATAAATTATATATTAATTTCATTGTTTACTTGCATTGGCTTAAATAACTGTACTGACAAACATTGTAGCTGTATAGTGTGTGTATGTATGTATATGTGTGCACAGAACAGGATATGTGTGTGTTTATCTATGTATATGTACACATATCTGAATTCTTGTTAATGTGATAAAGAAGGAGAGACAAGATATAGAATAAATTACATTGCCATAAAAAATCCCCCAATAAAACCATTAATCTATACACATTATTTACTAGCTTTGACTTAAATAACTTTCCTGGTAAACACTCATAGTACAGTGTGTGGGTGGATGTATGTGCATATGTACCTATATATGTATATATGTGTACATGGGTTCTATTCCTGGACCAGTTGAAAATGAGTACCAATAGTAACTATGTGGGGGGGAGAGTTTAACCCTGCAATGGACTCACATCCTGTCCAGAGGGGCATAGTCTTGTATTCTTAGACACTTAACACCAATTAAATATGTGTGCATATGTATATATATACATACATATGTATATACACACATATATATATATATATTGAGAGAGAGACTGAGCATAAGAGGAATCAAATGCTGTGTGTTGGAGAGGACCCAGTACTCACTGTAAATGAGGTTGGTGTTAGGAAGGGCATCCAGCTGTAGAAATCAAGCCAAAATCAGTTCCTGTATGAGCAAGGCAAGGTCACTCGACCTGGCACTGCCCACAACAGGACAACCCGTCTAACCCATGCTAGCATAGAACAATGGACGTAATACGGTGATGATGATGATGATGATATATATATATATGATTCGGGAACCATCTGCTATTGATATAACACCATATTTTCAGGCTTGTCCATTATATGTCGTCCATTATATGTTTGGGTTCAACGCTACCTAATTCTGCAGACAACACCTGATGAGATTGCCTTGTCTTGAATCATAATCAGTTGATGGGCTATCAAAATATGTATAGTGATTTTGTGGAATTAAAATTCTATAGTAAATTTCCCAATTCAGCCTTCTTTTGTTGTTTTCATGAATACTTTACCCAGTTCCTGAACCAACCACTGGATACCTCATCTACAAAGGATGATTTGCTTAATGTTGAGTGGTTTAATTAGTTTGTCGCATCATCATTTACCAACCCAAATCAATAGTTCTACCCATTGGTAAACAACCTAACATAAATGATATATATATCATCATCATCATCATCATTTGTTGAATATATATGTATGTGTGTGTAATATATATGTATGTGCATAATATATATACGCATATATATATAGATTATTAAGTTATACTATTCATATTTACTTAAGTATCATTTTGTTTGATTTGACTTCCATGAAATCTAATAATTATATTGTAGATGTTCTTGGATTAAGTTTCATGAGATATTTAGTTTAATTCCCAAAACATTATATGTCCATTCTTGTTTACTGTAAAACTACAGAAACAGTGAAAAGATGATGTAGGAAGGAGTGATCCCTATTTTTTGCCAATGTTGACCTTAGTTCTTCATATATGTTATGATGAAAAAAATTAATCTTACTACACTATTCCATTTTGATGTATGCAAGTGGAAATATTTGAGAGTCAGCCATGATGAAGAAGAATATAATTTTGTAAACACTAACATAGAAATACAAAATATTGACAATACTCCCCCTTTACAAAACTTCATCTATGTACAACACTTCAGGTATATCACATGTGTGTCGAGCAGAAAATAAAATATGCACACAAAAATTATTGTTTGCCAAATCAACCAGGATATATTATGGGGGTCTGTAATTGAACTATGCAGAAATTCTAAACTTGTCTGTTGATGAAGCAAATAAGTTAACACAATCAAAATCTGAGTTTGCCAAGCTAGTCATTGAAACAAACCTGTCACAAGGACATCAATGAACTTAATGGAGGATCTCTTGGAAGGAAGATAGTAGTCAACCACACAAATTTTACCTAAAAAAATAGTTTAACTCTTTAGTATTTTACATTACTCTATATATATATTATTGTATTTTTGTGGTAAAGGCTTACATAATTATCTCACATAATATCAAATCTATGAGATTTTGATGTTATTTATTTTGAGAAGAATACCTTAACGTCAGTATGAGCAGCCGGTTATGGCTGGTTTGAACAGAAAAAAATGAGAGAATTCTGGCTGGATACAGCTGGTTTAAATGCTAAAGGGTTAAAACGTCCAACATCACATGTGTATATATAAGTTTCAGTTTATAGAATTTACATATGAACTAGGCATGGTTGAGTGAAAACACTTCTTGATATGAAACTGCCAAAAAACTCCCTTGGTTCCCTAATACAAAACTGTTTTACCTATGTTTTCCATGCTGGAAAGGGTTGGACAGGTTGTCACATTCTGAAAACTATGACAGGCCAGGTTTTATCTTGTTCATGCATTCTATTTTTGGCATTATTTCTGCATTGGATTGGCAGATCCGGTAGAGGGTCGGACGCCATGCTTTGACGCAAAGAGTTATGGCCCTTTCCATTCTGAGTTCAAATCCCGCCGAGGTTAACTTTGCCTTTCATCCTTACGGGGTCGATAAAATAAAGTACCACTAATACACTGGGTAATTGCTGGCCTTGTGCCAAAAGTAGAAACAATCATTTCTATAGCTGGATGCACTTCCTATTGAAAACAACTTTATAGAATGCACTGGGTGCATTTTATCATGGCACCAAAACTACAAACCTTCCAGGCATGAATAAACTGTGTGTGCTTCAACTGACTGGTACTTTATTTATCAACCTCAAAAGGAAGAAAGGCAAAGTTAACTTCGGTGTCAAAACAAAGCATTTTATCCACTGTTCTGACTCTGCCAGTTGTCTACAATATACATCATTTAACCTACATAGCAACATGCTACAAGAAGAGAAAACTATTTGTGATGTTAAGCATGTTAATCTATCATCATCATGAAGTATACAAATGAAATGCATTTGATGCGATTCTCCTCAGTTGAAATAGCTAATGCAAAAAGCATGTACATTAAAAGCATCCAGTGGAAATAATCATTTTAGAAGCCTGAAATGATGTCTTGATTTCCATTTGTTCAATAAGAAGAAAAAATAAATAATACTGCAGTTTGAAACACTGAAACTGCAGCAGTCAGATCTAAGCAACTGAAATTGTAGCTAGGCATTTTGGTGGGAAGTTTGTGGGGTTTTTGGTTGTGTTTTTGTAGGGTTTGTGGTTTTTGTTGGTTGTGCTTTGAGGGGTTTTGTGATTTTTGTTGGTTGGGTTTTGAAGGGTTTGTGGTTTCTGAATAAATAAATGTAACATGAAAGTAGGAGATAATGTTAGATGTTATTGTTACACTGTCTTGTGGCTTTTGTATGTGGGTGGTTGGTGTGAATGAAAGTGGGTGAGAAGATGGGGAAGGCGTGTGGAAGAGATAGAGAGGAATAAGAGGGAAAGAGAGAGAAAATGAATGGATAAGAAATTTTGAGAGAGAAAAGCTATTCTAAAGATAACAAGATAGATCTGTGAACGCTTGTAGTGTTTTTTTATGTGAAAGACACTAACATCTCTGTCAAAGGTGACAGATTAATTAATTGAAAGTATGGATTTATAATCTTCCCACACAGCTACAGTTTTAACTCTTTCATTACTATATTTCCCATGAAAAATGCTACTTATCATTTTCAAATAATTTTGAAATTAAGAATTTGGAGGGATTTAGTAATATAACTAACTTTCTCATTAAGTTAGCGTTTGGAACATAACTTAAAGATTCTTCCATAAAGTTGTGATGGCGGGATTTTAGATAAATATAAACATTGATCAATGGAACTGCTGGCTCATGAAATTAACATGTCAGTAGCTGAGTATTTCACTGTACTCTTAACGTAATTCTCAGGGAGATTCAGCATAATATAGGATGTGACAAGGGTGACCTTTTGAATTACAGGCACAGTCCATCTTGTTTTATAGTATAAAGTGGTTGAATATGTACCCTTAATACAATTTTCAGGGAGATTCAGAATGACAGTGTGTGACAAGACTGGATTTATGAATTATAGGTACAATCTACTTGATGGTCTTCCAAAAAGTTTCCATCAACCCAATTTCACTCACAAGGCATGGGTCAACATGAGGCTATTATAAATGACACTTGCCCATGATGCCACATAGTTGGATCAAACCTGGGACTTTATGATTGTTAACCATTTGGCCATGCTGCATTCACAGTAATGAATAATAGAAGAAGGAACCTCACAACCAACAATACCTAAAGCCACATAACTACCATTAACAAGAATGGTTGCGTGGGTAAGAGGGGAATACCCAGACACCTGTCGCATACGAAACAGTAAAATGAGTACTACCATATATGATAGTAGATTGAATAAATTGCAGGGCTCAGGTCCCATTTTTGACTATGAAAATGAGGTTAAAAATGGAATTTAGGTATTTCTAGTGATTTATTCTATTTCTTATATCTTTAGAGCTAGAACTTTTCTCCATTTTTTTTATAATTTACTTTATGGTATTAACCCTTTTGATACAATGTGATTTTTGTTGATTGGAGTTTCTTTTGGGGAGGGGTTGTAGCTTCTGTTGGTCTGTTTGAATAAATATAGCATGAAAGTAGGAGATAGGGTAGGATGTTATTGTTACATTGTCTTGTATATTTATATGTGGGTGGGTATCAGAGAGGAGTAAGAAGTAGCAGTGAGTGAAAGTAAGAGGAAAGTGGGAGTGAGAGTGATTGAGAGAGAAGGAGAGTGAAAATGAGAGAGGAGGAGAGTAGAAATGAGAGAGAAACGGGGGAGGACAGTGGAAATGAGAGAAATGAGAAAAACAATCTTAATGACTCATTCTATTTAAGAAAGGTTAAGGAGTGAACCTCCACATATATAATTAATAAAAATCCAATAAGAGACACGTCAATAACGCCGCAACCATCAGGATGTAACTCTTCCCTGAACAATACGGCCATCATTGTCAAAAGAATTGTGCTTACATCTGTCGTTTGTCATAAGAACCAAAAATTCATCATTCTTGTTGCCTTGCAGGACAAATACAGTTATTAATTACTTCTTCATAGACTCTATTGAAATAGCCTGGTGATGGCTTGACTTTAAAGTTCTAACGAAATAGGTTGCTAACGCCTTCTACTGACATAGGTTGCTATGAAACACACCAGTTGGTGATTAATTAAAACCAACATTTATATTGAAGCCAATTAATTAACCCTAGCTTTTTCAATGACATTTACGAACAGTCATTCATCTTTCCCATGTAACTACAGTGAAATGTAATATTGTTGACTGAAGAAATTGTATTCTAACTGTGAGGACATTATACGGTTTGGAAAAGTCTTTTACTGTGTTTATTAGTTTCAGTCATTAGGCTGTGGTCATGCTATGGCACAACCTTAAAGGGGTTTAGTTGATCATATAAACACAATTACTACATATTAGTTTCCAGTTTTGTACTTGTTTTATCAACCATTAAGTTATGAGACATTATACAGGTAAAATTCCGGTATAACGAATACCATTATAACAAATTTTTTTCAATCCCTGGCCACATGCTCAATCTATTAGCTCGATCTTGTTATAAAGAATTTTTGGTTACAACCAATTTTTTTATACCCAGTTAGTTTTATTTTAATGGAATTTTACTATATATATATATAGAGAGAGAGAATATCTTATACATATCACTGATGAGTCAATAAAATATCGTTCCCTAGAGATATACACAACCTCAAGCAATTTAAACATAAGGAGCCTGACCAAAATCTTTGACCACAAAAACAGCCTGTGAATTGAAAAATAAATAAGTCAGACTACTTCAATAGATTGAGATGGTCATCATTATAAGATCAAATTCTTTGACTGTTCCTGCAGTTTCTAATTTGGAGAATAAATCAAACCATATCAATAGATCGATATGGTCATCATAACCATAACCAAATTCATCATCGGAGAGTTTCTGTTTAGTATAAGAATTGATATCTGTTAAGAGAGATTTTTTCCTCGTCCATACAACATGGTACGATCAAATTAAATAATAATAATTGTTTCTACTTTTGGCACAAGGCCAGCAATTATCCCAGTGTATTACTGGTACTTTATTTTATCGACCCCCATAAGGATGAAAGGCAAAGTTAACCTCGGCGGGATTTGAACTCAGACCATAAAGGGCCGTAACTCTATGCTGCAAAGCATGGTGTCCGACCCTCTACCGATACTGCCAATCCACCGCCTGTAATAATAACACACACATGCATGCACCAAATAATCAAGTAAATATTTATATAAACGGACAAAAAGACAGGCTTAAAATGCCGTTAGAAATAGCACTGAATATGGGTCATCTTAACAGCTCAACATTAGTTAGGAGCAGTATTATTAATTATACATAATTAGGGATTTTGGTCAGACTCCTTATGTTTAAGTTGCTTGTGAATGATATTTTATCGACCTCCCAGTGATATGTATAAGATATTCCATATATATATATTTACTTCTCTGAATAATATATCTTAACAACTTCTTTTCATTGAGATGTTATGTATATTCGTGATAAATTTTGATTATGTATAATTTTCCTTAGTTTATATATACACACACACACACACCCACACACATATATATATATATATATATATATATATATATATATATACATATATATATATATATATATATATAAGGAAAAGCGAAGTAGTTTCAGATGTTCAACTACTTCGCTTTTCCTTATTCGATATTTACTCCGTCACTCCTATGTGGAAAAAGTACGTTGAGTGCTTGAATTGAATTGCATCAATGTTTACCCTAATAATATATATATATATATATATATTTATAAAACAGCAGATTAAAGTTTAAGCAAAGAATCGCTGCTTTCACCCTGAATGGGATCTTCTGATATATATATATATATATATATATCTTCTGATATAAATATATATATTTATTTATTTAATTACATAATAAACAACACAATATGATTCTTTTCATTAGAAAGATTTCTAGAAACTGGATGTTTCTTGCAAGAAACATCCAGTTCGCTCATTAGACAAAATAATTATCTGTGTAATTAAATAGTTCAAAATAGTTATTTATGTAATTAAATAGCTCTGTACAATACATAGAGCACTCTTTTTTCCTTTACCTTTTCTATGGAAATACTTAACACACACACATATATATATATAGAGAGAGAGAGCAAAGTTGTACACAGAAAAATGAAACGTGCTAGATGAACAAAAGAAAGCATCTATCATCCTCGTCAATCATATCTTGGGCAATACAATTTCATGCATAAGAGTGGGATTGGATAATATTGAGCCCAGATTACACGATATCTTGAACAAGCCACTAGAAGATGCATACTAGACAACACAATAGGCAAGTACATAAACAAATTGTAATGATTTCTAATTCGGACACAAGGCCAGTACATAAATAAAGAGATAATTGTTTCTACATTTGGCACAAAATAATAATAAAAGGTCTTACGACTGGAAACAAAACAGGATATGGTACAGGTATGTTGTACAAATTGTAACACAGGAAGGAGGGGGGAAATATATACTTTTAAGTCATAAAAATTGAGCACAGAAGAGAGCAAATAAATATGCGTTGTCTCTTTCTAAGCTAGTTAGTGAAAGAAAACAAGGCTGGTAATTAGGGGCCAGTAGCTGAATATGTATCAGCAAGTGGAGGGGAAATAGGAATGGAGAAAGAGTGGTCATGCTGGTAAGTAAACAGATAGGTAGATAGGTGAATGAAGGGATAGTAAGGGGGAACAAGGAATTCTATTTACCTTCATTTGATAATGTATTTTCTGTCAATGAGATTCCATTATCTGCCAGGTTATCCATTCTAGGATTTGCATCAATATTCATTGGATATTGCATTTTCTCAGTTATATCTGCAGATATATCATTCATTTCATTCATTAGGATCACCATCTAAATTACGTGTATATATATAGTGTTATACTTGGGGAGGGTCATATTTGTGTAATAATATTGCCAGAATTAATAACAGAACACACTCACTGTTTGGTTGGTTTTCGCTTCTGTGTCTTTTATATCGGTTAATTTAATTTATTCGGTCCTCAATGTTACCATTGGCTGACCAACGGTCAAAAATACAGATACAATATAGACACAAACACATATATATAGTCTAACAAAGTTATTTCGTTGCACATCTGCAACATCGTCAGTGGTGCTATTATGTTTCCTCCTGTTGTATAATTCACCATGTTGTATTGTATAGTTCACCAAACCGAGAACAATTATTTCACCTTAGTGGATCCTCAGCTCGTACTAGTTATATATATATGTATATATATATATATATATATATATATATATATATATATATATATATATATAAAATACAAATATTAATAAAATAGATGTTCTTTTTATCAATTACATTTTATTATACATATTTCAGATGTACAACAGTACGTCCTCATCAAACAAAATATAATGATACATGACATACCCTGAGATGTTAAATGGTTAAGATTTAAATCTGAAATATGTATAAGAAAATGTAATTGATAAAAAGAACATCTATTTTATTAATATTTGTATTTTAATATTAATAACTCTGGAAAATTATTTTCCATAGAGTGCTTCCAATCTACTGTAAAACTCATTCTTTGATATACTCATTGAATCTTGTTTAACTCTTTAATATATATATATATATATATATATATATATATATATATATGATATATATATATATGTGTGTGTGTGGAGAGAGAGAGGTAAAATCCCGACCGTGGCGCCAAACCGCTTGATCTCACGGTTTGGATTTATCTATGCCTATACCTACCACTACTCCGCATTTCCCCATGCATTGAGTACTCCCATTCTTAGTGGTCTCAGCACTGCAGACTCTCTCTCTCTCTCTCAATATATATATAGGGTTTGTCCCAAAAGTAAGGGTACTGATGTTTTATTTAGATGAATATTAGAAGTACATAAAATGACAAGTGATCTTGTGCAAAATGCAACCCTTGGGAAGTCACACTGGTTTCATTTTATTTATTTTATTTTTCCCCCATTGATCGTAGCAGTACCGGAAGTCATTTTCCATGTGTCCTAAATTCGTCGGTTACAACTTTTTGTATGTTTTCCAGTCCCAAAGTGATGACCCTTCAACTTCGATTTCAACTCAGGGAAGAGACAGAAATCACAATGAGCTATAGGGAGGCAGGTGGGGTGAATATTGGGAATGTTTATCTTTGCCAGAAATTCTCTAATTGAAAGTGCTGTGTCTTGCACAAATTTTTCTCATGTGCAAACGGTCTGTTAAAATTCTGTGAACTGCATTTTTATCTAAGTCTGTTTATTCTGCAACCATCCTAACAGTTAATCAGGGATCTTTCACCAAAGTCGCATGCACCACATTGTGTTAATTTTTCTTTTTTTATATATATATATCCAATATTTTATTCACATTTGTATAAATAACATTACAAATATGTTTTAAATATATGCATAAATAACATTACAAATGCATAAGTAACATTATAAATTGCTCGCAATTCGTTCAGAAGAACATTACAGATATAATGTCATTGATAAACACAAATATAAACACATAAAAAGAGAGATAAAAAAGAAGAAAAACGACCATCAATTCACCACCAAGTGCGACAATCGACACACATCACATCATAAGGATTAGCTAAACACTTTGAGGCAAGCCAATATGCTCGCAGCATTGCCACGGGTGATAGCGAAGCTAAGGCGCTGAAACAACCAGGCATCTTGACATCTTAAACCTAACTTCTCGATAGAGTGTCATCTCCATAAATTTGAGTTAAAGAATGAAATGTTTCAGTGGCAGGTTTGTTGAATTTTACACAAAATTTGATCACGTGCCATTGTTCGATATTTTCCTGCATCGCAAACGTAACACCAATAACTCACAACTGATTTGATCAATCATGTTGAAACAAATATGTACATGCAACAAAGGCCATAACCAACACACCTATATCCTATATACATTAACGATGTGTTGTTTTCCCATGTCATACATAGGAATATCAGGACCCAGGACCCTTACTTTTGGGACAAACCTCGTGTATATATATGGAGGCACATGGCTTCAATGGAGGCACATGGCTTAGTGGTTAGAGCATTCACCTTGCAATCGAAAGGTTGTGAGTTCAATTCTCAGACCGGGTGATGTGTTGTTTCCTTGAGCAAGACACTTTATTTCACATTGCTCCAATTTACTCAGCTGTAGAAATGAGATGATAGGGACTGGGGTCCCTATCATTCCACTGTAAAGTGGTCGTGTAGGCGCCACGGCAAAAAAGCACCCAGCACTCACTGTAAATGAGGTTGGTGTTAGGAAGGGCATCCAGCTGTAGAAATCAAGCCAGAATCAGTTCCTGTATGAGCAAGACAAGGTCAACCGACCGGACACTGCCCACAACAGGACAACCCATCTAACCCATGCTAGCATGGAAGAACGGACGTAAAACGGTGATGATGATGATGATGATGATGAAACATAGAAGAATCAATAGGAAAAAACAATACAAGAAAATAATTGTTTCTATTTTAGGCACAAGGCCAGCAATACAATTCAATAATACTACATTAGTTAATACTTGATAGAGTAGGAAAAGACTCTTAACATTTCCGACACAAGTCCTTCGTTGGAAGATAGAACCAGAGAAGATGGTATGTTTGAGAGAAAGAAGAAAGAAAACAGACAGACAAGGGTAAAAAAGAAAAAAGGGGGAATGAGAGAGAGAAAATGTACTTCATTAGCTAGCCATCTTGGAAAAGGCAATTGGAAATACAGACATATTTCATCATTATTTAGTGTCCGCTTTCCCTGCTAACAAGGGGTGAATGGATGCATTTTATAGTGGCATTAGCACTAGAGAGGAGGTTATGTCTTTGGCACAACTGAAAAGTACTGTCAACCCTTTGACAGGTTTTCTATGATTGGATACCTTTCCTATCACCAATCACTTTACCAAGTGTACTGGGGGCATTTTATTGTAACCACTCCAACAGTTTGTACCCTTGACAAAACTGAAGAGTCCTTTCATCTCTTTTTTACATGGTTTCTAGGGTGCATTTCCTATAATCAACCACTTTATATGGGGTGTGGGGTTCATTTTTCATGGCACTGTCTCTATATAGATGAGAGAAACCCCAATGCTGATAACAAACACTCAGCAAGGAATAGACATAATTCCTGAAAAAGTGGTTACAACAGGACCCAGATTCTAGCAATCACTGCATGAATAACAAAAACAAAATTGCACTACAGGGTCAGCCAAAATTCTATATGTGCTCATGTCCTGAGATTATTATATAAGAAGTATATAGGGTGGCGATTTGGCAGTATCGGTAGAGGGTTGGACGCCATGCTTTATAGCATAGTTACGTCCTATTACGGTCTGAGTTCAAATCCCATCGAGGTTAACTTTGCCTTTCATCCCTACGGAGTCGATAAAATAAAGTACCAGTAATGTACTGGGTAATTGCTGGCCTTGTGCCAAAAGTAGAAACAATTATATAAGAAGTATATAATATATCATGATTTTATTCCAAATAGCACAGGTTTTTTTATATCAATTGTAAATTGTAAATCAGTTATAAGAGTGATGATGTCTTCATTTGAACCTTTTTGATATTAAGCCATCTGAAACCACCGCTAGTTTGATGACAAAAAACTCTTTTAAATTGTTTATATTTATGCAAAAAAAATGTCCATCATAATTTTATATATTAACCTTTGTTAAATTATGTCACTAACACCAACCTAGTAATGAGAAAATTATTTTCCTAATTCCCTCTAAATTCTAGAAAATTATTATATTAATTTCAGTTTAATTATTAAATCAAGATCCAATTCCAATAAGTCTGTTTTATGTTTTATGGTGACCAGGAAATAATAATGTTATTGTAAAAATAATTAAAATGAAAATTTTCTCAAATGATAATTTATACCATTGACAAATATAAAAATGTAATAAATAAACATAAAAGTAATTTTTAAAATGTTTCATATTTTCCACCTTCCTTACCCCTGTTCTAACTCCCTAAAGGGCTTCCTTGAGACACCCCTCCCCCATAAGGTAGAGAGGGTTCTTCAGTCAAGCCAATGACTGACAACCCTCCTAGTGCTGGTGCCACAATAAAATACACCCATTCCATGCTGTAAAATGTTAGTTCTGTTGCAAAAATAAAATCCACCCAGCCCACCCTGTAAAGTGTTAGTGCTGGTGTCATGCTAAAATGCACCCAGTACACCCTGTAAAGAGTTAGTGCTGCTGCAATGACAAGATACACTCAGTCAACCATGACAGGTGCTGGTGACATAATAAAATGTACACAGTACATTCTGTAAAGCGGTTGGCATTAGAAAAGGCAGCCAACTATAGAAACCATGTCAAAATGGTATGTATGAGCAAGACATGGTCATCTACCTTGTCTTGTCTAAGAACATATAACTCAGCCAACACAGTAAACAAAAATAAAAAAGTGATAATGAGGAAATATAAAATAAAAAAAAACAGTTTACCCTTTTATCTTATATTTCATTATATTTCAATGTTAGGAGAGATGAAGTGTGGTGTTGATGGAAAGCAGAACTTTCCTTTATTTTGAAAAATATGAAATATAAAGTAAACTGTTACTTTTTTTGTTTGTTTGGCTTACTTTACATTAATGTTCATGCTTTTATTTCCAATATGTACCAGCGTTCCCCATATAATCCTAACCACACATTCCATAATGCTTTATACAAACTATAACTAAAGAATTACTTTAATGCATATCTTGTGCATATCTAGTTTAGTATAAGTACACCATATCCCTATATGTCATAACGGTTGACTAAATGAATTTGTGCCAGGAAGGGCATCAAACTATATTGCCTCAAAAAGAGGCTTCATGGTGTGTATGAAGCTTTAAAACATTTGTTATCGCTGATAAAAAAAATTCTAAAATGTTACCTGAAAATTTTCCATAATAAACTTTCAAGTAACATATTTTCAAAATCTGAAATAAAATGTATTATTGCTAAAAAAGAAGTTATTTACCCTTTTGATATCAAACTACCTGAAACTGCCCCTGAATCTATGATACAAAGCTGTTAGTTTTAAACTGATTATATTTATCAAAAATACCTATCATAATTTTATGTAAAAACCTTTGTTAAGTTATATTCCAAACACCAGATTAAAAACAAAAAAAGTTAGTTACATACCTAAATCCCTCCAAATTCTTGATTATTTTCAAAATAATTTGCAAACTATAGGTATTGTATTGCATTAGAAATATGATTATGGAAGGGTTAAATATTTAAATGGTAAAGTCATTTATGAGCCACACTGTATATATAATTATGAAGGTTGTCTTACCTGTGGATGGAATATTTGGTCTGTTGTCTTGTAACATCTGGAGTCTGTTATCTGGTATTTCATACATTAATGGTAACTGGGCATTTTCCCTAAAAGACTCACTATTCCTTAGATTGTTCTGGTAGGTGTCTTGGTTAATGCTATAGTCACTGTCTTTATTGTTGTTTTCGAAATTGTTTACCGCTAGTTTCATATTTGGCCAAGATCTCTTGTTTACCGAGCTTTTAATATCATTGGAACGCTTATCAAATCTTCGGAGATATTCCAATGCTAGTTGGTCCAAAGCTTCTTCAGTATCTGTGTCAATATCCTGGCCTTCTAGTTCTTCCATCAACTTCTCTACTTTAATGGCTTTCTGTAGGTCAGTGACTTCTCTTGGAATTGATTCCACTGCATCCTGTGTTGATTGAGAAATGGTTGCGGCTTTGAGGGCGTCAGTCAAATAATCTATCTCCATTCCTTCCAATTTGTGTTTGATCCACAGTTTGGCGATGATTTCAGCTTTTCATTAAAAAAAGAAAGAAAGAAAAAAGAAAGGAATTAAATTAAATGAATTCAAAGGGGGAAAATGCAAATTCTAACTTGGAAGGCGAAAAAGAAAAAAGAAAAAGGGAACAGGAAATATTTCTAAGTTTGTTGTTGTTGCTATTTAGCTCAGGGTTATCCATGACTTAAAAGCCGAGGTCATCAGTGACTTGAAGCAAAAATAGGCCTTTTTGGCATAAGGCCAGCAACTTGGCTTAAAGGGAAATGTCATCATCATCGTCATCATTTTATATTAGCAATTTCGAGTGATGGAAAAATTGATCTTATCACCCCCAATACTTGACTGGTATTATATTTTATAGACCCCAGACAGAGGAAAGATAATGTTGATCATGGGAGCATTTGAACTTAGAACCCAAAGAGCTGAAACAAATATCAAAAACCATTTTGCCTCATGCTCTAACAACTCTTCCCATGCACCACTCTGTAGACTACTGAATAATAATAACATAAGGTTTCTTTAGCAATCAGTTGCTAAGTGAAGCATTCTAAAAGTCTAAAGTCAGTCTTAAGCCAGAAGGTTCATTTGGCCAGTCCATCACAGGGTTAAACCCCCAGCTATTGCTGGTACTCATTTTCAGCTGAGAATACTGGAGCAATATGAAATGAAGTGTCCTGCTCAAGAACACAACTCACCATCCAGGAATTGAACCCACACCATTATGATCGCGGTGAAGAATTAATTAGCTTCAAATCAGTTCCTGATCTCAAGAGCTCAATATATTGTGTAAGATTCTGTCAATGTTAGTCATGATAGAAATTTAGACACTACCTATGAAGTCAGAGATCCTAAGGCTTTTGATGAAAGATACAAGGTGTTTAGTGACTATGCTTAGTACCCCAATGACAATTGGCACAACTTCTGTCCCTACATAGTACTAATTTCTAATAGTACCTGCAAGGGCTACATACTTATTGATCTTTTCCATTTCCTTTTCAGCCACAATAGACTTGAGAGACTGCAATATCAATTAGAGTCCATTTTGGTGGGAGGGCCTTGTTTTTACAACAATATCAGGGTAGTTTTAATAATAATAATAATAGTAATAATAATAATAATAATAATAGTATTAGTAGTAGTTTCAATATAATAGAAACAACAGTACTAAAACATACCTCTACACATATCCAAGGAACACAGAGCTATATTACATCATGTAGTGATAGCATGTGATAAAAATAAGACTAATGATTATGATAATTGTTTCTACTTTTGGCACAAGGCCAGCAATTACCCAGTGCATTACTGGTACTTTATTTTATCGACCCCGTAAGGATGAAAGCCAAAGTTAACCTCGGCGGGATTTGAAGTCAGAATGGCAAGGGCCATAACTCTATGCGTCAAAGCATGGTGTCCAACCCTCTACAGATACTGCCAATGATAATAATAACAATAATAATAACAATAATGATAATAAATGGAGTGTACCAACCTATGTCTGGTGATGCTATTTGTTGGTTTTCAGCAGTAAAATCTAATGATTGCGTCTCTGTACTCTCATCATCATCATCATCATCTTCTTCTTCATCTTGTAATGAATCAGAAGCAGGTATTAAATCTTCTGCAATGCTGGTCCGTGGCACCCATCGATTTCCAACAACAGCATCCTTTTCCATATACCTCTCATCTTTATTTTCATCTTGATCACCAAAGCTTTTGATATCAGCATTAACATTATCATCAGCAGCCTCATTCATGAACTGTTTTTGGAGACGCTGTAACCTGTCTAATTTTGCTAGATCACTTATGCTCATTTCCATTAAATCGTTATTAGATGGATCATTAACAATTAGATTATCAGGTTGTTCTTTTTCCATTTGTCTACCAAGTTGTCTTTTTCGATAATTACTCTCTGCTGCTGAATCACTGTATCCATCTGACATAGCATTGTTTTGGATTAAATCTTGTAGCTCAGCTTGACTCAGGGCTGTTGTATCATCATCTGCATCTTCGAATTTTCCTCTCTTCCTGTCTTGTTTTTTAACAGCTGCTAAGTCATCCATACTATGTTGCTTTTCAAGTTTTTCATTTTGCAAATGACCAGCGAGTAAAATCAATCTTTCTATTTCTTCTGGAGTTAAGTTGTTGAATGGAGATTCTACAGCATCAGAATTCTGTGGTGCTGGAGACTCTACAGTTTCAGAGTTCCATGGCTCCATGATATTATTATTCTGTTTGACCATTTTCTTGGCATATTTATTATAAAGTCTTTTGTAGTCTGATTCTGAACCAAGAGAAAACCTCTTCTTTTCTGCTAGTTCTTCTTCTTTTGCAGCTGAACGCTCAAGTAGATTCAAGCGCCTGTTACTGTCTCTTGAAAGTTCACCAGGGTCTCCAATCTCTCTCATCAAACTTTCTACATCACTGGCTTCTTCTGGTCCATAATAAACCAAGTTTCTATTATTGGAAACTGCTTCATTCAAATTTCCAGCATCATCATCACCATCAGCAGCACCACCAACATCCTCATCATCAACCTCATTGTCAACTTCATCCTGGCTATCTATTATGACAGGCTGTTCTTGAAATTGTATCCCTTCCCGGGGGAGAGCCTCTTCGGCTGCATGGAGCTCAAAACGCCGCCTCTCACGCTCAAGTACACGCAAAGCTTCATGTAGGTCACTTGGGTTTTCAGACGGGTCAACAATGCTTCTTTTTCTCCAAGTCAAGCTCAGTGTTCCATACGCACATAGTGCTAACAGTAGGAGGGCTGTTTGAATGGGCCACATTTAGGATTGCATCAACTGAAAAACAAAATGAAAAATAGCCATTCAGACAGAAGTTCATCATCCACTATTTTACATTTATTTTCCATGGTGGCATATATATGCTGGGTTGTCATGATCCAAGATTTGACAGATCAGATAAACCTGCCTTGCTTGTATGTTCCAAAAATGATTTTAAAATGTTCACTGAGATATTTTTAGAATTTAAAAAACAAAGAAATGTAATGGTTTAGTAAGAGAAGGAAGTTGATTGTTTTTTCAAGTTTGACACTTCTATCAATCTCTTTTTGCTAATCTTTGAGACATAGACAAATAATATATATATATATATATAAATATATATATATATATATATTTAATATAGAAATGGCTTCTACGGGACTAGAACTGTTTCATTTGAAGGTTATCATCAGGGCTTTCCTGACGATTTCCTTCAAATGAAACAGTTCTAGTCTTGTAGAAGCCATTCTATATTAAATATTTATACTCTGCTATGTATTGAGTACCTTACTTACTGAGGTTACCCCTGATTGAACCCAGGATACACACACACACACACACACATATATATATCAAAAAGAGTGATCTGATTTTAATAGCCTGAAATGTATGTAAAAGTTGTAAATAACTATAAAAATCTATAAAAGTTAAGGAAAAGAATAAAACTGTATATCCAAACATATATTGTACAAGTTACCACATGATTATATGGTCATTTGTTTCAAAAATATAACCTTTTGAAATTGGATGATTCTTTTTGTCCTATATATGTGTATGTGTGTGTGTGTGTATATTTATATTAACAATTTTACTTATTTTTGCTTTACCAACTGGTTCATGCCCTTAAATACTGCCAGCAGTAAAATAAAAAAAGTAATCTACTCTTAGATCATCAACTACATACAACAACATTGTAATATATATATATCATCATTGCCATCATCATCATTTTGTGTCTGCTTTCCTCAGTCACATGTGTTGGATGGATTGTCATGATCTGAGACTGATAGGTCAGAGCAACTAATGCTGCTCATTATATTTAGCATGGTTGAGGGCAGTGGATTAGTTGTATCAGTAGAGTGCCAGACAACATGCTCTTCAGCAAATAGTTACAGTTCTTTATGTTCTGAGTTCAAATCCCGCCGAGGTGAGTTTTGCCTCTCATCCTTACAGAGTCGATAAAATAAAGCACCAGTAATGTACTGGGGTCGATTTAATCAGCTTTCCACTCCACCTAAAATTACTGGCCTTGTGCCTAAATCAGAAACCATTATATTTAGCATGGTTTCTATGGCCAGATGCCCTTCCTTACAACGTTTTCATGGCACCAACACTATCAATTCACAGAATGGATTGACTGCATTTTATTGTGGAACAAACAATAACACTTTACAAAGTGTACTTGGTACATTTTATCATGACACCAGCACTAGAAAGGTTGTCACATACTTGACCAGACTGAAGATTCCTCTCAAACCCTATATTGTCTTCATTGAATTGGCAAACACTGTAGCTTCCAGTTTATTTTTAGTGTTGCATATATGTAATGCTCAACTGGGTTCTGTATCTCCTAAGGCTGGCCATGTAAATGGCAAAGAATAAGGGGAAGGAATGCAGGTAATTATAAATCGTTTGACATGTGAAGTGATGAAAATATTGTTCCTTAACTGAAATAATATAATGCAAGTTATTAAACAAATAGTGGCAGCCACTAATGAAGGAACCAGATAGTTTTAATGAAAATGGTTATAACACTGTTGTAGGACATGAGATAGCTGTCATAAGAATACACATTGGTATTCCATCAGCTTTATTTATTTATTTGGTCGGTTTTTGCTTTTTACCACAAATTACATGAAATCCCATTAGAAATATCTAATATCATATAACAGCAATTACTTTGTGTGTGTGTATATATATATATATATATATATATAATAGTAATAATAATAATAAGGAGAAGGATTGAAGTATCAATATGACATCTATATGTTTATAGGTTTATTCACACATGATTTCACACTTGATCAATCATTTCACAATGGATTCAATCCATAAGTATGATAAGCTACCGATCTTACGTTGAACTGATCAATTGCAAAATATGCATCACATATGATATAGGTGTCGAAATGGCCTGACTCTTTTCCTATATATATATATATATATATATATATATATATATATATATATATATATATGTATATATATATATATATATGTATATATATATATTAGCCGTACTAAGAGTGAGAAATGAAATTTCGTTTCATTTTTTCTGTTTATATATGTATGTTTATATATAAATATATATATATATTTATATATAAACATACATTTATATATATATATATATATATAACACATGTATTCTTGTATCAGTGTTCATCCCTCTCATATATTCAAGTGTATTACACAGCTCGGAAAGATTCCCTTCCTTGAGCTATTTAATTGTAAAAGACTATTTTGAGTTTCTAACTCAATATATGATATTCTCGGCTTCATACGTAGAGTTAACTTTAGTCCCATAAAACCGGCTGCTATTTTTAGCGGCATGAGTATGAGACGCGTTAGGCGATGTAACATGTGCATTTACCAACACATAGTTCAGTCTTCTTAGATCTTTTGAAGCGAAAGGTACAAATTTCCTGGATACCCGCAGAAGAGCACAGGAATGGTGACTTTCACTTAATAATTGTTGCGAAACAGATTTAGATCTGTCCGGGTATCAACGGCGATTGCCCGATATAGGTTTGTTATTTTTATTGATTTATTACTTTAAATCGAGACAGGCAAACCATATTGTTTTAAATTAGTATTTTTAAACCTAGCTAACTTGGTCATTTGCAATTGGAATACATGTATACTTATATCTTCTGTTCATCCCTCTCATGTTTCAATTGTATATATATATATATATATGTATATATATATATATATATATATATACGAGGGCAATCCCAAAAGTAAGGTCTCCTACCGATATTACAACTTCGATATTGCAACTTTTCCGTTAAAATCCTGTGGATGGTGCTTCGGGAAACCTCAGGAACCAAAATGCAGAGACCATCCAGAGTGATCCGCCGATCTTTACACATGTTTTCCTCGGAAGGAGACCTTACTTTTGGGATTGCCCTCTATATAATAACTGCGTGAAATTCGCACTTGGCGGTAGCGTTCAACGGGAGCTCCATTCTCAACGGCTGCCAAGCCAAGATTGAGCATCCCAGCGAAGTGCGTGCATGCTTGTTTGGGAGTGAAGGAAGCACCAATTGCAACTGTTGCCAACAGCCATATGAACAGTTTCTCTGTGTCCCCATCGCTTTGGAGACCTTACTTTTGGGATTACCCTTGTATATATATATATATATATATATATATATATATATATATAATATATATATATATAGAGAGAGAGAGAGAGTGAGATCATCATCATTTAACATATTTTTCCTACTAGCAAGGGTTGGACAGGCTATCACACATAGTCAGCACACTAGTGGAGCCTCTGACCTCATATATTCTCATACCAAGTGCTTAGGCAGGCAAGAAGAAGAAGAAAAAGAAGAAGATATAGCTTTGGGACCACCTTTGGCATACAACCACACACATGCTTATATATATACATTCTATATTATATTAGATTATTTATGTTCTTGCATGGAACACAAAATGCTACCTAAGGTTTCAAGGTCCAATTATATTCACACATAAACATATATGAGTGTGTGTATGATGTAATCATACCAATCACACTATCAACTATGATTACCAGCATGAATACATAGAAACCAACTGAAATTAGCTAAACCCCTCCAGGTATATGCCTGCCATTTCTACTGATGTAAACATCATTATCAAGATTATAGCCAGATTAAATATATAATCGCCCATCTTCAACACTTGTGTGCTTCCCAGCAATCGTAATGACCTTCTTCTTCTTCTTCTTCTTCTTCTTCTTCTTCTTCTTCTTCTTCTTCTTCTTCTTCTTCTCCTTCTCCTCCTCCTCCTCCTTCTTATTCTCCTCCTCCTCCTCCTCCTCCTCCTCCTTCTTCTTCTTCTTCTTCTTCTTCTTCTTCTTCTTCTTCTTCTTCTTCTTCTTCTTCTTCTTCTTCTTCTTCTTCTTCTTCGCCCACTTATTCCTGAGAAGGTCGTGGCAGCAGAGTCCTCAAACACTCCTTCCAGCGAGTCCTGTCAGAAGCAACCATCTCATGAATGTTATCTAACCATCTTGCTCAGGGTCTATCCCTGTATCTCCTGCCAGTTGGTTTTGCCTGTAAAATCTGTGTAGCCATTCCTTTCTGAGACACTCTAACCATATGCCCATAGTCTCATTTTTATATAGCCGAAGCTATATAAATTCACTATATAAAAATAATTTATTTTTTATCTGGTTATAAGAAATCTTTTACAAGTCATGATAAACAATCACCAGAGGTGGATTGGCAGTGTCGGTAGCGGGTCGGATGCCATGCTTTGACGTATAGAGTTACGGCCCTTGCCATTCTGAGTTCAAATCCCACCGAGGTTAACTTTGCCTTACGGGGTCGATAAAATAAAATACCAGTAATGTACTGGGTAATTACTGGCCTTGTGCCAAAAGTAGAAACAATTATTGTTTTTACACCCATTTTTCTGTGCAGATATGAGCTGAGCATATTTTGGGACAATGTTTTATGGCTGGGTGCTCTTCTTGACACCAACCCATTTAGTTGCCTTTTATGACATGCAGAGATATTATGTATCTATTCTAAAAACTGGGCTACACAAAATTCATCATGGAAAAGGGACATAAAAATGTGGTATTTTTCAGAGTTACTTGTATATAAACACTCACTCCCAAATTATTGGTGAACGTGAAGGAAGAACAAAAGACATTAAGACAACCATAAAATTAAACCCCAAACCACCCAATTACAACGCAAGCTACTTAACCACATAGCTACAACTATGTTTAGTTTAGATGTAAATGTTAAAACACTCCTTTATCTTTAATAATGGGGTTAATAGTTAGAACATTTATAAACATATTAACAATAATAATTCATCGTTGACATTTGAATATAACTATATAAAAACAAATGTCATGAGATGATATCAAATATTAGAAAAACAATAATCAGTCTATATAACAGTTTAATGTCCTTAATATTGCTCCTGTGAATTGATATGAATTGATAGAGTAATTAGAAAGCCTCTTTTGGTCATGACTGACCATAGGCTTTTACCAGGAAAGTTCCTCTCCAAGGTGCAAGCCAGGATAAGGTGTTTGGGGTGAAGACCAATAGTCAGTCATGTATGCTAGTCTCCTCCACAATGCCAATGTTGTTCAAATTAAAGGCAAAGGCCAATACAGCCTGACAGTGTCATCAAAACTCTCTCAACATATATATATATACACTATATATAATGTTGTTTAAGAGTAAGGAAAAGGCTGTTACATCTTAGCACCAGTGTTACTCATTTTTCATAGCTGAGTGGACTAGAGCAGCATCAAACAAAATGTCAAACACCTCCCAATCAGGGAGAACCCAACACCCTAACCATTAAGCCACACATTCACATGTGTGTTTGTGTATGTATTAGTGATAGATTAAATTCTCCAGTGTTTATATTCTGGTACTTTATTCACCAAACCTGAAATGATAAAAAGTATAGTTGACCACAGTGGGATTTTAATTCAGACTGTAAAGAGCCAGAACAAATAATAAGGTATTTACTCTGATGCATTAATATCTTTGCCAATATGCCACCTTTCAAGACAAAGGGATGTTACAAATATGTTTAGGTCTTCAGAGTATCACGTAGATCTGTTTAAGTTTTAGATAATCATGACTGATTTCTTTGGAAATGGTAAAGTCAGCCAGAAGCATTGTTAGATAGTGTGTATGTGTATGTGTGTCTGGGTTTTGAACCACCATCAGTTCTAACAATGAGTTTTCCAGTTGATTTGATCAATGGAACAACCTGCTTGTATAATCAACTTGCAAGTGGGTGAGCATGGACTGGAACATTGTGAAACAAAGTGCTTTGCTCAAAGACATGGTACTGATAGGAATCGAACTCACAACCATTCATTTGATTAATAATGTCTCAGATATCATTTTTCGTCTTGTAGTGTCCACAAGAGTGTCAGTTACAAAGCTTGGCTAGATGTGGTTCCGCCACAACTGAACACATTGCTGTCCTTTCACATTAAACTCTGCCAAGTCCAATGCTGTGCAGGGGTGTTCTGTTCCAGCATATCAGGAAGTGCTGCATAGTCTGTGGTTCGATGTGGCAGTCCCTCGCAACGTCCCCATCCTAACCCTAACCCTAATTAATAATAAAACTGAACTGAAAATCAGCTAATACATGTGCTTTATTGGCAACACGACTCTCCCAAAGTATAACTATTTGTTTCAACACATAAGTTCACATCACGAAACAATAAATAGAACTGCCCGTAATTCATTGACATTTTGTAATGAGAAAAATGACAAAAATACAGACAATGGATTGCCAGAAATATATTAAGGTGTTGAAAATATCACGTAGGTTTGGTTAAATTATACATAATCATGACTGATGTCTATAGAATTGGTAAAGCTAGCTTGAAGGAGCAACTTTAGATTGAATAATATTTCAGTTCTTTAGATCTAATTGTCACATGACTTGCTTCACACTTCTTTGGAAAACTATCAGCAGAAAAAAAAATCAACAAAAATTATTTGGTGAAAACAACATTCTGGTAAATAGAAGAAATATTTACTGGAATTATATTGGTCTAACATTCTATGCGAGGGTGGGGCAGAGTTTTCTTGTTGTTCTCTCTTGTTCTTTTTATTTCAATTTGTACTAGTCACTCTTTTTGTCATTCTTTTTACTTCCTTACTATCTTCTGCTCTCTCTCTCTTTCCCTCTTCCCCCTCTCTCTCTCTCTCTTTTTCTCTCTCTCACTACATATATACATTTATATATATATATATGTGTGTGTGTGTGTGTGTGTGTGTATTTCACTTTGCATTCTAATATTATTACCTAATGGTTTATCTTGTTTCTTTATTTTCATTTTTTTTTGCTTTGATTACCTTTTATTTTTTGTATCTATCCTTTGTGATCCCGTCTCTATTTTTGTACTCCTGAAAGGCCAACACATCAAACTTTCTTTCTCCCTTTCCATACAAAGCATGAAACTACTAATAATTTTTGTACATCTGTTTGTCGTTTTCTTGAACTATATATATATATATGTGTGTGTGTGTGTATACAAATATCAATGCACAGGAGCAGTAAACAACAAGAGCACACAGGAAACAAGCTCTATCAACTATTCAGAGAACTCCCAAGAAATAGTCAACAGTTTCTGCTATCTAGGGGACCAAATTAGCAGTTAGAGTGGGTGTTCTAAAAGTACAGTAGCCAGAGTAATGATTGGTTGGAAAACGTTCAGGGAGCTAGTACCACAGCTAGCTACGATAGATCTCTCCCTGAGAGTGAAAAGCAGACTGTATGATACTTTCATGTGAATGGTAATGCTATGTGGTAGTAAGACCTGGACTTCATGTACGAAAGACTTATGAAGATTGGAAAGAAATGAGCTGAGCATCTTCTGATGGATGTGTAATAGTAGTATACATGAACAGGAATATAAGGCATCAGGTGTAGTGAGCAGGAGAGGACACTGTGATGGTATGGACACTGTGATGTATGAAGGATGACATCTGCATAAAGAAATGTAGGGTGCTTGAAGTCAAAGGGGAAGGGAGCAACTCAAGGAAAACTTGGGATGATGTAGGGAGGACCAACCTCATTCAGAGATGAACCAAGATGGAGAAAACTCAATATTTCATAATACAAGGAATTCACCTTCCTACACAAGTGAAATGAATGCCGAAGAAACAAAAAGGTTTTTACAACATTCAAGTCCTATCACAGTATTTATGCCAACCGTTTCCTATGATCATGAATTTTGGGTAATGACCAAAAGAAAACGATCATGAATACAAGCAGCTGAAATGGGGGTTCCTCTGAAGGATCTTTGGACTAACATTATTCGATAGAGTATGTAGCTCAGAAATCAGAGAGTCACTCCAGGTAGAGCCGCTACTTCTCCATATGGAGCAATCACAGCTCCAATACTATGGGCATGTGGTTAGAATGTATCAGGAAAGAATTGCTGGACAGATTTTTCAGACACCAGTAACATAACACTCTGCCATAATATTTTCATATTTGTTATTTTTGTAAGTAAATGTTCATAAAATGATGATTAGAGTGATACATGACTTTTGCACCACCCTGTACACATATATATATATATATATATATATATATATATATGTGTGTGTGTGTGTGTGTGTGTGTAAATATTAAACAGAAATAACAAAACAAATGGCACAGCATATGGAAGAAATATATTAGTTTAATGCTTGAAATAGCAGGAAGAGAGTCTTAACGTTTCAGACACTAGTCCATCAGAAGATAGAGTTAGAAATAGAAGATAAATAGAAATAAAAGAGTGATAAAAGGAAGGTACAGGGAGGGGGGGGGACAAAAGAGGGGGGAAGCAGGTGTATTCAGTCAGCCATCTTGGGGAGTTGCTGGTCAAGAGGTATCTTATGCATTAGAGAGGTTTAAGAAGGGAGGTAATCAATGTATATGTGGGGTGGATATGAGTGTATGCGTGCATGTGTTTGTGTGTTTGTGTGTATGTGTCTGTGTGGATGTGTGTGCACGTGAAGGTGTGTTCATATGTTTGAAGGATGGGCATTGGACTGTGACAGGCTGGCTGCTGTGAGAGTGTGGATGTGTGAGTGAGCGTGCACGCGTGAACTGACCGACATAAGGGGGTATACAAGAATGTATATGAATTTCTACATGTACGTATATACACACACACATTTTAGCAGTCGAGAGGGGCTGTATAGAAAAGAGGAGGTAGCAAATATGGTGGTGACATGTATATTTCATTACCTGGTATAATCGTAAGAGAAACTGCTTAGCTTCAGATATGACAATATGGTGGTACAACCGTAAACAGCTAAGCTAGAAGGTGTGAAGTCATTACATGTGTGTAGGTGGATAGAGCCGCACATTTATATATACTTGTATGTATGGTCCTGTAACTTCTGGGAGAGTCATAGGGGTGCCGTAGTGATATACATCATTCCTAGGGCATTTTAAAACTCGGTGGAGACTATTCTCTTTCCAGGTTTGAATACAGCAGATTTCTACCAGAAAAGGATAGAGAGGGTGAAAGAATGGAAGTGAGAAAGAAACACAGAAGGAGAATCGAACTCAGTACTCGACTGGTACTCTTTTGATTGAGCTTCAATGGATGAAAAGCAAAGTTGACCTTGGAGGGATTTGAACTGAGAGAGCAGAGAGCTAGAAGGAATAATGCACAGCATTCTGCTCAATGTTCTAACAACTCTGCCAATTCGCTGCCCTATATACATATATACAGATGCATATATATATATATATGTGTGTGCGTGTTTACATATGAGTATATTTTATATATATATATATATATATATATGTAGAGGTTATATTTAATTTGTTGGGATTCAACAAGCTTAAACATTTTTTATAACTGATATAAAGCATTCAACAAGTTAGTGGAGTAAATATACAATATATTAATAAATGGAAACTATATTTATAAAACCTTAATTATTTTATTATATATATTTCAACCGTTGAGGTTGTCTTTTTTCCGGGTATGTCAATATTTATTTATAAAACAAATCTGTCTTTTATCTGATGAAAGCGCACCATAATTTACCTTGGTTGCCCTTGAAATATATATAATAAAATAATTATGGTTTTATAAATATAGTTTCCATTTATTAATATATTGTATATATATATATATATATATTAATAAGAGGAATTCCAACTTTGTCTGATTTACTCGTTTTATTTACAATCCTTTAAAATGTATAATGGTATTATAATGAAATAGTATGATAGAATATTAAATTCTAAGTGTTAATTGAACAAGTACTTTCATGCTTTCGCAATCTTCAGGTTCATAATGTGTGGTGACAGTCAAGTTTGCAATTTTCAACTGTTGAAAATTGCAAACTTAACTGTCACCACATATTATGGACCTGAAGATTGCGAAAGCATGAAAGTACTTGTTCAATTAACACTTAGAATTTAATATTCTATCATACTATTTCATTATAATACCATTATATATTTTAAAGGATTGTAAATAAAACGAGTAAATCAGACAAAGTTGGAATTCCTCTTATTAATATAATCTTCTATACACAATCATACACACCCGTGTATATTTACCTATCTATATATATATATATATATATATATATATATATATATATATATATATATATATATATATATATATATGTTTGACCCCGACGGCAGAGCTCAAGCCGTTTTGACGGCTATTTCTGAAATAGCCGTCGAAACAGCTTGAGCTCTGCCGTCGGGGTAAAACATTTTCCTATTACCCACTCTACTACCCTAAGTATTGAGTACTCTGGTGCGTTATGGTCCATATGGTTCCTTACCACACATCCTTCGTTTTATATATATATATATTGATATATAGTAAGACTTAACAAAAGCAAGAACACTCAACAATATCATTTTATCTGCTTTTCATGCTGACAAGGTTTGGACACTCAATACACTATAATCCACAAATAGCATGTCTTGTCCTTAAACATGTATGTATGCATGTATGTAAGCATGAATGCAAGCATGCAAGTATGTATGCATACATGCATGTATGTATGTATACATGCATGCATGTTTGTATGTATATATGTACACATATATATGTACACATATATATGCATGTAAATGTATGTATGTATGTACACACATATATATGCATGTAAGTATGTATGTTGTGTGTGTATGTATGTTTGACTGTACAAACAAAAGAAAAACTACTCAATATATATGTATAGTTGTATTCACTTATTTTTTCAGAGCTGGTCTGTAATTACACTGGATTTCTCATATTTGTTTCTTGACAAGCAAGAAACACTACTCAGAGTCCATTTTATATATTTGAATTATACTGGGAAATATTTTGGTATTGTTGTTGTTGTTACTGCTGTTTAATCCCAAATCAGCTTTGAATGATCAGTATGTATGATAAATGGTGTCCTATCTGCAATGATACTTCCATTTTGTATATCTAGAACAGGACTTGGGAAATCTCTGATTCTCTACCCTGTTTCTTAGGCATTTTGAAATTTTTATAATTTATTTATTATTTATTTACTATTAGTTACTTTCTTCCATTTACTCATTATTTCATTGTTTCTCTGCTAGTATTTTCATTGCTAAATATCAAGCTGCTTCCGGCAATTTTAGGTGTCTAGCATCTTTTATATAGGTCTTGCTGTGCAGAACATATAAGCAGCCTGTAGAGTCAAGATATTCTCCTCTGTATCCAAGATCTTCAACCAACCATTCAAACTTCTAGCCACTGCCCCTTAAGGATTCTAATATGATTGAAATAATAACAATTTTATGGTAATTCCAGATTCTTTGCATTTCATATTTGAGTGTTAGCTAACATTGGTTAGCCAACAGACTTCTTCTTCTTCTTCTTCTTATTATTATTATTATTATTATTATTATTATTATTATTATTATTATTATTATTATTATTATTCTTCTTCTTCTAATTATTATTATTATTATTATTATTGGCATCTTAAATGCTGTCTGCCTGGCAAAGGAAGCTGTATGGTGGACTTGCCTAACAGGATAGAGGACAGGTATCTTCCTTTTTGGCCAAATACTCATCAACTCCTTTTTTTCTACTTAAGGAGGAACATGAGGGTAGAGAAGTAGGTGCAGCATTCTAGTGTGTTTTATGAAAGCTGGGTGAAAGCAACAAGATTGACGAGATTGAATAGGCCAGCTCTGAGTTACCATAGCTGAGCAATGAACACTTACCACTGGCTCTCACCCAGCTGCCATTGTGTGTTACCATAGTTGAGCAGTGAAAACATACCACTGGCTCTCACCCAGCTGCCATTATGTGTTACCATAGTTGAGCAGTGAAAACATACCACTGAGTCTCACCCAGCAGTCAGAAAGTGTTACCATAATTGAACAGAGAAAACATACCACTGACACTCACCCAGCAGTCAGTCAGTGTTACCATAGCTGAGCAGTGAAAACATACCACTGATTCCCACCCAGCAGTCAGTAAAAACATACCACTAACTCTCACCCAACAGTCAGTCTGTGTTACCATTGCTGACCAGTAAAAACATACCACTGACTCTCAGCAGTATATTTATCAGTGTTGCCTGGATACTCAGGCTGGCTTTAAAACCCAGCCCACTTCCGCTGCTTCCTACACTTTTCCTTCTTACAATAAACTAATATTTCAATTTTCATCTGCTGCTGTGCAGATAACATGCTTGATTCCAGTTCCTCAGATATAGAGATATAGAATTATTTATGATGTCCTACTCTAAAACTATTTTATCATGATTTTTATATATCATATTTTTGACATACAGTGGTGGGTGGATATTATAATTAATATTCTTTTGATTTTTTTTCTTTTCCTTATCAGAATGCGGAAATATAAATCAGTTCTAAATACAACCACCACCATTACCATCACTTTGCTACCTACCCAGATAGTACACACACACACACACACACACACACACACACACACACACACACACACACACACACACACTCTATGCACCTTATTTCATTTTTACTTGATAGCATGTTATTATCCTTTATTAATCTATATTTTGATTACATTTAGCTTTTCATGGAATTCTTTCACTCTTTTGTTATTATTAATATTACTAGGGCAGTGGATTGTCAGTATCAGTCAAAATATCTCATGATATTTAGTTACAACACTTTACATTCTGAATTCAAATCCTATCATGGTCAACTTTGCTTTTTATTCTTCTAGACTTGATAAAATAAAATACCAATCAAGTACTGGCATTGATTGAATTTATTTCCCCTTCCCCCAAATTGTTGGTTTTGTGCCTAAATCAAAAATCGTTATTACTATTTGTGGCCCGGAGTTTTCCTTAGGACATACAGAAACACAAAATCAAACACTCAAGAGGTGGGATCCACACCTGTTGACAGACTTGCACTTAAAATTCCTGCATTTTCAGTCAAAACTGTTAGTGTTGTGACATCTCTCTCTACCTATTTATCTATCTTTAAAACACACACACACACTCTCTCACTGTATTTCTCTCTCAATAACAACAACCTGCTGTTTTTTTCTTGGAACAAATTCTAATTCTATCTATCTTTCTCACCCACCCCACCCCCTCTCTCACTGTATTTTTCTCTCTTTTTTTTAAAGTCTGTGTTGTGTTGTCTATATGATGAAGTACATACAGAAATACAACACACAGAAATATACACACATACAGAAACACACAGAGAGGGGGAGGTGGAGTAAGTGAGAGTTTGAGTAGTATTTCCCGCCCTCTATATAGACAGCAGGATGGATGCACTGACAGTCACGGCTCTGCCAAAAGTAGAAACAATTATTATTTTATGTTCTTTTGCTCAGATTCTAATGCTGGAGATGTATTATAGTGTCAGCCATTCACTGCCAGTAAACTGAGGTAACACCTCTTATTTTTCAAGCACCCCCTGGAAGATTCAAGCTGTTTCAAGCAGAGCTCCACCTGTATTGTAACCCCTATCTGTGCAATGTACTTCATAAGAGCTTTACTTTCTCTTCCTAAGGCTTCAGTTATTATTGGTATTACTACCACCTTTTTCAGTGTCCACAACTGCTTAAATTCATAAGCTAACCTATCAACGTTTTGCCCCTTCTTTATAGCATACCTTATTATCAACTACATCTATGATCAAACACTGTGTCACAAAGTACCAAAGGATTGCTGAATTATCATTTTTGATAACACACTCGAGTTTATGTTTATACCACTTTTCTCCTCTGTCAAGACAATATTTGCCACAAAGTGCCCAATGGACTATCCTTGCTGTGTTATCTGCCTTATAGCTTTTCCATTCCCACCACTAATTCTGCACTTATCACTTTCTGCTGTGATCTACTCTATGTTTGATGTAATTGGTTCTTAGTGCTAGCTCTTGAGCAGCACAGATTAAGGCTTCTGTTTCCAGTTTTCAATCACTTTTAACCATTTCTAACCACCTTTTTTTTCTCTCTCTCTGTTACATATATAAGGAGTGAATTGCTTATATGTTGATAGCTTCAATCTTATTCCATTCATTCAGTTTCAGCTTCAGGACAAACTTCAGTTTGTGCAAGTATTCCACCTTCAGTTTTTCTTTCATTTCTTCCACCATTACTTTATCCATTTCCAATAAACCCAAATAACTATAACATGCCTCTTCTATTAGCTTCAATACCTTCCTCAGTGGCAGGAACAACCTATCCATGCATTTAATTTTCCCTCTGTTCAAGACTGACACACTACATTTTAGGGTCCTTTATATTCTGAGTTCAAATCCTGCCATGGTTAGCATTGCCTTTCATCCTTACAGGTTTGATAAAATAGAGTACCAGTAATTTACTGGTGTCAATTCAATTGACCCTTCAGACTGCTGGACTTGTGACAAATTTAGAAACAATTATTATGAAACTAAGATGGACATAATTCAACATGACAAACAAAGTAAAACAGGCCAACCAACCAACCAGACAGCCAACCAACCAGTCAGACAACCAACCAACCAGCAAACCAACAAGCAAACGAACCAGCAAACCAACCAACCAGCCAACCAACCAGCAAACCAACCAACCAACCAACCAACCAACCAACCAACCAACCAGCCAACCAGCCAACCAGCCAACCCACCAACCAACTAGCCACCCAGCCAATTATCCAACTAGCAAACCAGCCAGCCAACCAACTAGCTAGCCAAACAAACCAATTATCCAACCACTCAACCAACCAGCCAACCAGCTAACCATCATCCAGCCAGCCAACCAGCTAGCCAAACAAACCAATTATCCAACCAGCCAACCAACCAGCCAACCAACCAGCCAGCCAACCAGCCAACCAATCAACCAACCAACCAGCCAACCAACCAGCCAACCAACCAGCCAGCCAATCAACCAACCAGCACCAGCCAGCCAACCAGTCAACCAATCAACCAGCCAGCAACCAGCCAGCCAACCAGACAACCAATCAACCAACCAGCTAGCAAATCAACCAATCAGCCAGCCAACCAGCCAGCTAGCCAACCAGCCAACCGACCACCCAACCAACCAATCAGCCAACCAGCCATCTAACCAGCTAATTATCGAACTAGCAAACCAGCCAACCGACCAGCCAACCAACTAACCAACCTGCCAACTATCCAACCTGCCAACTATCCAGCCTGCCAACTATCCAGCCTGCCAACCGAACAGCCAACCAAATGACCATCAGAAGTAATAAATTACAATAGAAATATCTTCCATTTTCAGTTTCAAAATGGATATCTGGAAAATGAAAAAAATAAGCAAATAACAAAATCCATTTTTTCAATATAATAGGTTAGAGATGCCAGGATATTGCTGCTTTTAATTTTTTGTTTTGTTTTGTTTTGTTTTTGAATGTTACAACAGCAGAACATGGTTTTTAAATAGATTTATATTTTTGTCATAATCAGTTTCCAACATGTCTGCCATCATTATGTATGTAAACTGTAATATGTGCACTGCACATATAATAGCTGTCTACCAGAATAGGTACTGCAACACTGACCTGCCCATAACATTAGTATAAGCACTGTGGTATGGGCCACCCATCAGTATAAACACTGCAACACTGACCTGTTTATTCCACTAGTACAATACTGTGACACTCCCCTGTCTACTCATGCAAACACTGCGATGCTCACCTCCCTACTAGTACTGTGGCATGGGCCACCAGTCAATACAAACATTACAACACTGGCCCGTCCATCAGTACAAGCACTGGTGAGAGACTGGAGGCTAGTGTTTGACAACTGAATGAAGACGATATAGGATTTGAGAGGACTCTTCAGTATGTCCTAGCATATATAAACTTCTCTAGTGCTGGTGCCATAGTAAAATGCACCCAGTCTGCTCTGTAAAGTGTTAGTTTTTAGTGTAAAAAAATCAATGTACCCAATATACCCTGTAAGGTGATTGGTGTTAGAAAGGGCATCCAGCTGTAGGAATCATGCCAAATATGGAATGTAATGAGCAAGATTGGTTCCTCTGACCTGTCTAGTCTTGGACTATGATAACCTGTCCAACCCATGCCTAACCTATTTTCGATGTTATTATTTCAAGTTTCTGTCTCCATATGATACAAGAATCCATAATTTTACTCTGCTTGTTTGTAGGCAAGATTTCAAAGTGCCTATGATGTCTGATTCCTTACTTCATTAATGGGATCTGAAAGACATTATATACCATTCAATATACCATTCAATATTCCACTTCTCCTTGACATTTGTGTCAAGATATTCCAGCATTAATACCAGTAAACAACTTGACCTTCCCTATGTTAAATACTTTTAAAAAATGTTTATTTTTATATTCACTGCACAGAGGACTCTACATGTGAATCGAGTTCCACTAAAGCAGGTAGAGAAGTTCAAATATCTTGGGGCTATGTTCACAAGTGATGGAAGGCAAGAGGCTGAATTAAGTGCAAGAATTGCAGGAGCTGGTACAGTAATCAGAAGAAGGGAGATAGGTATAAAAGCCAAACTCACCATCTTCAAATCAGTATTCGTGCCAACCCTTACCTATGGCCATGAATCTTGTGTAATGATAGCCAAAAGAATGCAATCATGAATACAAGCAGCTGAAATGGCGTTGCTCTGAAGTTTCTTTTGAGTAACATTACTTGATAAAGTGCATAGCTCGCAGATCAGAAAGACTTTCCATGTAGAGCCACTACTTCTCCAAATTAAGAGATCACAGCTCCGATACTATGGGCATGTGGTTAGAATGTCTCAGGGAAGAATCACTGGACAGATTCTATGGGCAAAACCAACTGGCAAGAACCCAGGAGTAGACTGCAAGCAAGATAGTTGAATAACATCCATGAGCTTGGCTGGTCTCACTTGGGGATCCAACCGGATTAACTGTAGATGGTTGCTTCTGACAGGACCCACTGGAAGGAGTGTTTAAGGACTATGCCCCCAAGACCCTCCCAGGAATAAATGGACAAAAAAGAAGAACAAAAAGAAGATATTCATGGCTTACTAGCTCTATACGGACATTTAAATTGATTAAATAAATAAATAAATAAATGGATAAATAATAAAGCAGCTCTATCTTTTCAAATTGATTCAATGGTGGATCCTTATAATATTTATTGCCTCTCAAATCCTCAGTTATTGCCATTGTATATAGTTCAGTGATGGCCTGGGTGGTAGAAGTCTATTTCGCTAATACTCACATGAATATATTAATAAATTATTTATATATTATATATTTATATATATATATACAAATATATATATATACAAATACATAAAAAAATATATATCATATTATACATTTGTTGGTAATGTAGTTTACAGAGTGCTGATTATGGAATATAAGAATATAGTAATATAAAAATATAATTGTTTCTACTTTTGGCACAAGGCCAGCAATTACCCAGTGTATTACTGGTACTTTATTTTATCGACCCCGTAAGGATGAAAGCCAAAGTAATATAAAAATATAATGATGAGGGAATAGACATGAACGGACACACACAAACACACAAGCACACACATAGAACTCACACACGTGCACATATTTATATATTTATATAAACAGACATATACATATATATATATATATATACAGGGTGTCCCCAAAATATGTATACACACTTTGATTACCTGTATAGGCAATATTTATTAGAATGCTGTTGAAGTGTGTATACATTTTTTGGGAAACCCTGTATATACACAGATACATATATGCACACTCATATACAAGTATATACACATTAAATACACAAGGGCACATAGTTGTACAGATCAGATACATGCACATACAAAATGTAGGTTCTCCTACCATGGCGATATACGTTAACATTACAGATACAAGAGAACAGATAAGAGAAAATGATACACAGATATATGACCATGTATACAACTACACATATACACACAACTCACATATGCATGCACATATACATACATACATATATATATATACTTAACTACATACATACATACACATGCACCAATATATGCATAAATGTATAAAATCAGTTCCTGTATGAACAAGGCATGGTCAGCTGACCAGACACTGCCCACAACAGGACAACCCGTCTAACCCATGCTAGTAAAACGGTGATGATGATGATGATGATATATATATATATATATATTGTACGACAACTACAGGAGAAGTACCTAGCTAAAGGTAAACCCCTCTACTTAGCTTTTGTCGACTTGGAGAAAGCCTTCGACAGAGTCCCCCGTTCCATTATCTGGTGGGCTCTTAGAAAACTAGGCGTTGACGAATGGCTTGTGAGAGCTATACAAGCCATGTATAAAGAAACAGTCAGCAAGGTTAGAATTAACAACGAATATAGTGAAGAGTTTAGCGTAAAAGTTGGCGTCCATCAGGGCTCTGTTCTCAGCCCCCTACTATTTATTATTGCCCTTCAGGCTATAACAGAGGAGTTCAAGACCGGCTGCCCATGGGAACTCCTATACGCAGACAACCTGACACTCATAGCGAAATCAATGGCCGAGCTAGAGAAGAAATTCCAAACATGGAAGCACGGCCTAGAATCAAAAGGCCTTAAAATTAACCTGGCTAAGACTAAAGTTCTAGTTTGTAGGAAAGAAAATAAGGTGGCGGTCCCTTCTGGGAAATGGTCGTGCTCGGTGTGTAGGAAAGGCGTAGGTAGAAACTCCATTTTATGTCCTAAATGCAAAGTATGGGTGCATAAAAGATGTAGTGGGATCACAGGTAAGCTAACTAAGAACATAGATTTTACATGTGGCCGGTGCTCTGGTGCAATAAGTAGCAGCAAGTGCCCACAACATACTAGCTCTTTCAATTGCGCAGAGGGTTCTATAGAAATAGTGGACAGTTTCCGTTACCTGGGTGATAAAATCAGCAGTGGGGGAGGGTGCTCTGAAAGTACAGTAGCTAGAGTCAGAACTGGTTGGAAAAAGTTCAGAGAGCTTATACCACTATTAGCTGCTAAAGGGTTCTCCCTAAAAATGAAAGGCAGGTTGTACGATGCCTGCATACGAACAGCAATGTTGCATGGCAGTGAGACCTGGGCATTGTGTGCAGAGGATATATGCAGACTAGAGAGGAACGAAGCTTGCATGCTTCGCTGGATGTGTAACAGTAATATACGTGAACGGCAAAGCATAAACGAACTAAGGAAAAAATTAGAAATAAGAGGGATCAGATGTTGTTTACTCGAGAGAAGGCTACGTTGGTATGGTCACGTGATGTGCATGAAAGACGACAGCTGTATAACAAAGTGCAGGGCAATAAAGATAGACGGTAGCCACGGAATAGGCAGACCTAGAAAAACCTGGGATGAGCTGATAAACTCCGACCTCACACACTTACACCTCTCCAAGACAATGTCACTGGACCGAGACCTTTGGCGGTACCCAGTAACAGAGAAGACCCGCCTTACCTAAATACATAGTAAAACCTACTACAGCCAGTAGGCATCTCTAACAAAATAACCCCCCCCCCCCCCCCCGTCCCACCACCCCCACCCCATCCACACCACCCCGTTCTATGTAAAGTTATGTTGGTGCCACACCATCCAGGCCGAAACAAATGAGATCGTGTAGGTGTCACGACAAAAAAACACACAGTCCACGCTGTAATGTGGCCGTGTAGGCAACACGGTAAAAACCTCCCAGACCCACACTGTAAATGTGGTTGGTGTTAGGAAGGGCATCCAACTGTAGAAAACCTGCCAGACAGTCCTATGCGAGCAAGACAATCACTCTTGCCTCAAGTGGGACTACCCCCGTCCAAACCCATGCAAGCGTGGAACACGGACGTTAAACGTTGATGATGATGATATATATATATATAAATATATATATAATGAAGGAAATGTGGTAAGGAACCAGGTGGACCATAACGCACCAAAGTACTCAATACTAGTCCAGAATTAGCCGTCAAAACGGCTTGAGCTCAGCCGTCGGGGTCCCACTCGTTCCTATATATATATATATATATATATAAATATATATATATAAACATGTAAGGTAAGGAGCATACAAAGTACTTATACATAAACATGTCAAGATATAAAAAGGGATATAAAGGAATATATAAAAATGTAAATCCTTTATAGATTATTGTAAAAAATGTACATAGAAGCATAGGTATACAAATACACGTATTTGATACATCTGCACACACATTGACATGTAAAGTGAAAAATCACAGTGTGTAAATGCATACACAAACAGAAACACCTGGGTAAATAAAGACACTTAAGCTAACACTGGTACATATATGCCACATATTACTTTTCGGTGTCTATATTCTGTGTCTATAATATATGTAATAAATATACACACACATGATGTAAATATAGAACATAATAGAAACTAAAATAGAGAGTTAATAGAGAATATAATTGAAGATATGAAACCTGTGCTAAAATGGATAGAGGATAGATGTTAAGAATATATAATATATGAAAAGTAACAATTTGAAAGGGGTAGAGTTAATGTAACTTTCTCTGTAATTGAGACATAATAAACAGCCAGAAGGTAAAAAAGTATTGGGTAGATTTGGAAATTATAGATTACCTTGATGAAAGTGTGAATATGTGTTGGGATTAGAATTAATGTCTTGCCGCCAGAGTGCAGGCCGGTTCCCCTGACATGCTGCTCTCAACAACATATTGAGAAGGAGGCGGGATTCAACTGGCCTTCCATCACAACTGGAGCTAGCAGGCCTTGATCCCAGAGACAGCAAGCATCCCAATAGAATCATCCTCTTCACATTTGAAGGAGGTAGATCCCTCATCTGGGACACCACATGTTGTGACATGTTCTCCGCTTCCAACTTAGTTGCTTCAGCCACAAACCCGGGTACCACTGCCCGCCAAGCAAAAAAAAAAAGGAACATAAACAAATACTGGGGATTGTCCGGCCACTTTCTCCCTTTTCCGTTTTTTTTCTACTTTATATTTCCTATTTTACATTCCATTCTTTCTTCTCAATCTAAATTTTCTTTTTTTTTCTTTTTCTATTAAACTGTATTTAACCCTTTAGCATTTAAACCAGCCATATCCGGCCAGAATTCTCTCACCTCTTTATATTCAAACCAGCTGTAACTGGTTGCTCATACTTATGTTAAGGTATTGTTCTCATAATAAATAATATCAAAATCTCATAGATTCGATATTATGCGAGATAATTATGTGAGGTAAAGCGTTTAGCACAAAATTATAATAGCATGTATAGAGTAATGTAAATGCTAAAGGGTTAAATGATGTAGTCCATAAATAAATAATATTTATTCCTCCTTGTTAAAAAGGAAAAAATTCAGATTAATGGAGTGTTTCAGCTGTGTCATATTCCCATATGGTGGAGATATCATTATTGTTCTAATGTAGACCATGTTGACTCTACTAAGGCTGTTATGTTTACAGGTGTCCGATCTATCTGGTGCTGCTAGGAAGAGTGCAATCTGAGAGATCCACTGACAGGGGATGATGTTCTTGGCCTTCTTTTGCCAACTCATCTATATACTTATTCCATGGGGATTTTCATCAGCCATTAAACTGCGACCATGCATGGACACTGCTTTCAAGAGATTTGATTAATCATTTTGACTCCAGTACTTATTTTATTGAATTTGATTTTGTTGAACTACTAAGTAATGGGACTGGTGTCACAAACAATTTATTTCATTTCCAAATAACAAACTACATGGTTTCCCTTTCAAGTCTAATGAACTTTTCTATCCTTCTCTGACACGCTTATATGCACTGCTAGAAGGATTCTTCTCAGATGCCTCTTAGCTGTTTCATAATGGTCCTCTTGATGGTCTCGTCGCCTTCAAAACAGGTCCTCTTGATGACACCCTTGTGCTCGGGGAAAAGAAAAAAGTCACACTGAGCAAGATCAGGTGAATAAAGAAGTTGTTCCAGTATGGCGGTGTTCTTCTCGGCCAGGAACTGCTGGATGCCCAGGGCGTTGTGAGCTGATCTTCCGCCTACCCAAATCTTTGGTGATAATCTTCCAAATTCTGTTGCAGTTCATGCCTAACTCACTTGCAATCAGTCAGACAGTCAGCCAATGATTGCCATGCACCTCTTGTTCCATGCGCTCAATGTTGGCCTTAGTCTTGCTTGTTGAAAGCCTCCCCCTTCTGGAGTCGTCTTACACATCCTCGCATCCCTTTAAACCTTCTGAGCCATTCGAAAATCCAAAAATCCACGAGTATAACATAATGTCATCCCTATACACCTGCTATAGTATTGCAAGTGCTTCTGACAGAGTTTTGCCCAGCCAAACCAGAAACCTCAGGCTAGTTTGCTGATCTGTGCCCATTGCTTGATGGCCTAAAAGCACACCAAAAAATATACAATGGCTGCAGAGAGCTGAGAATGCAGTTATATACTCCTTGGATATTATGTCACATGGTGACGCAAACCACTAATCCCTCCCCACTCATGGCTCGCACAGCACACTAAATTATATTACTTTTCAGACATACCTAGTATATATATATTTAAAAGATTAGAGGTGTAATAGACGAGTTATGATATATTGGTAAAAGGAAAAGAAAATGCTGACAAATTGTTCCCAGTGAAAAATAGTTTAATTAGGAATAAGTAAAAATTAGTAATAGTATTGGTTAGTATTCAGTTTTGGTTTTAAGTTTTACCGGTTGCGCATTTCTAATGCTTTTCAAAAATAATTTTGAGATAGAGCGCCCGTGATGTTTGCTCTAATCTGATTAGTTTTGGAAATTCTACCTCTTTTATGTAAAAAAACGTGGCTCCAGATGTATGAAAAAATTCTTGTAGTCAAAACAATTTTGATTGGTCGGTAGAGATCATGTGAATGTTAAAAATTGATTTTGCGCCAAAAGTAGGTTTGTCTCGGCTGATTGAGAAGTCACTGAAAAGTAAGTCTTTCAAGACAAATATGTGTGTGTGTGTAGTAGTAGTAAAGAGGTTCGTTGTTGTGATAATGGTCAGCAGGGATGTGTGTGCGAACTGCAGCCTGTTGACAGTTCAAATGCCTACTAAGACAAGTGTGTGTGTGTGTGTGTGTGTAGCAGAGTAATTCGTGGTAGAGGGATGGTCAGTAGGAATGTGTCTGTACGTGTGTGGGGGATATTTTAACATGTTAAAAGATATTTTTCAGCTCTTGTCTTATACGGAGAAGTGTGTGTATGTGTGTGTGTGTGTGTGTATATGTCTCTTTGTATGTTAATGTACGCGTGTGTATGTGTGTGTGTATATATGTGTGTGTGCATATATGTGTGTGTGTGTGTGTGGGTGGACCAGTATTTTTGTGATACTGGTAAAAATGGTGTACATTATTCGATATTTTCAGTAAAAACGATTCTCTCAATAGAACATCAAAAACCTTAATAATAAAAGGTGTGAAATGATATATAGTATTGACATAATACCAAGGTGTGTGTGAGTGTCCAGATTGTACGTACTGCAAGGGGAATCCATTAGGCCTTGTATTGGAATACTTGTGTATATATATATATATAGGGCTTCTAGGTTTTCTGTCTACCAAATTCCACCCACAAGGCACTGATCAATCTGGGGCTATAAAAAAATACACTTGATTAATGTGCTGAATAGTATCACTGAATTCAGAACCATGTAGTTGCGAAGCAAACATCTTAATCACATAGCCACACCTTTTCCTGTATGAATATACACATAAATTACCAGTTTTCTAATCCTGTAAATACATGTTTGTGTAATATCCATTTATAAAAAGAAAAAAAACTATATTTTCGATGTGCAAATAATATAAACTCAGACCGATATATTTTATCAACTTACATATACTCCATTCTAGTAGTGTGCCGTGTCATGAATCACTTATAGTTAAAAAGTAAAACATTTTAGTGACAGAAACATATGAAGTTGCAACAGCATATTTGATTTTGCGATTTATCTACTTTACTACTTAAGTACAAGACTTATAGTTGCTGTCACTGTTGTCAGTATGGGTATATTATGTATATAACTCTATAGCATCACTATTTATTTCATTATATATATTTTGGGGATGCAAATTTTATTTGTTGAGTGCTTTGTATCTGTTATGAAATAACTCAGTTGATTACATATCAACAAAGTCTTTAATTTATTGTTTATATTGTATATATATATATATATATATATATATATATATATATATATATATATATATATATTGTTATATTTGGGGAGGGTCATATTTGCGTAATATTGCCAGAATTAATAACAGAACACACTCACTGTTTGGTTGGTTTTCGCTTCTCGCTGTCTTTTATATATATATATCTGCGATCTAACTTACTCGGTCCTCAATGTTGCCATTGACTGACCGGCGGTCAAAAATAATACAGATACAATATAGACAAACACATATATATATAGTTTACATAAATCTTTCGTTGCACATCTGCAACATCGTCAGTGGTGTTATATTCATTGTTCCTCCTGTTGTGTTGTATGTCTACGCCATTTTTTTTTTGTTCAGTCTGTCTATATATTTATTTATTTATTTGCTTGTTTGTTTATCTTATTTTATTTTGTCTTCTAAGATAGGGAAGGCCACATCATGGTACGACAACCAGAGATATCAGAGTGTCATGTTTGTGGACGCCACCCCTGGAGGGAAATTAGCTAACCAGTGTAGAAAGGCCCTGAGAAAGACCCACTTAAAAATAAAGGTGGTAGAAAAGCCAGGAACCACCATAAAATCCCTGATCAGCAAAACCTACCCTTTTAAGAAAACCCACTGTACCAATAGGAAATGTATCATATGTAAGGTGAACCCCCGGATAAACTGTAAAACTAGAAACGTAGTCTATAGCATAAGATGTACAGAGGGTACTTGCAGAAACACGACAACAACATACATAGGTGAGACAGCTCGTAGCATAGGTGAAAGGATAGACCAACACTGGGGGGAACTAAAAGGACGAAAAAACGGGTCAGTACTATACGAACATGCTAGACAACATCATGACGGTAACATAGACAACATAGAAATTAGAATAATATCTAAACATAGGAATGACCCAGCAGATAGGCAAATCAGAGAGGCCAGGGAAATAGAAATTAGAAGACCAAAGCTAAACAGAAAGAATGAGTGGAACAACAACAACACCCAAACAAACAACACTGACCTAAGAGAAGTATAAATAAATAAGTAAATTAAATTAAATAAAATAAGATAAATAAATACATACACAAGCACATAAACACACACTAGTCACCCAGCAGACACAACACTATACACACTAGTCACACATCACACATAACACTATACACACACGCAAACGCATGCGCAAAGAAGACAAAATAAAATAAAATAAGATAAACAAACAAGCAAATAAATAAATAAATATATAGACAGACTGAACAAAAAAAAATGGCGTAGACATACAACACAACAGGAGGAACAATGAATATAACACCACTGACGATGTTGCAGATGTGCAACGAAAGATTTATGTAAACTATATATATATGTGTTTGTCTATATTGTATCTGTATTATTTTTGACCGCCGGTCAGTCAATGGCAACATTGAGGACCGAGTAAGTTAGATCGCAGATATATATATATAAAAGACAGCGAGAAGCGAAAACCAACCAAACAGTGAGTGTGTTCTGTTATTAATTCTGGCAATATTACGCAAATATGACCCTCCCCAAATATAACAATATCTGTTTCGACACACGATTTCATATAAAAAACCTCGCAAAACTAATTCATCGCCGCTATATATATATATATGTATATAAAATTCTTTGTCTCTCTGTCTGTCTGTCTGTTTCCTTGTGCATTCTCAAATGGCTCGACCGAATCAAATCAAATTTTTAGACCCGGGATTAACAACATGTAATTTTTATGTCCATTTGGATTAAAACAATATAACATTTTATCTAAAATAATCTTTCTACAGTCAACAATACTACGATGGCGACAATGACGACAACACAACAACGACAACGTAACATTTTGTATATGAGTGTATCTGCGTTTCTGTGTGAGTTTACGTGTTCATTACATACGTTAGGCCTTAGTAAGTTACATACACATACATCTTCAGATAAATATTTAATCAGATACACAGAGAATTAAACATACACACACACCTTCACATGTGGTGACTGACAAGTATATGTGTATGAGTGTATGTGAGAGTGTATGTGTGTGTGAGTGTATGTGAGTGTGTATGTGTGTATGAGTGTATGTGTATGTGAGTATACATACATTTCTGTGACAACTGACATAACAAAACGCTGGGGGGGTGAAACTGGGTGTGTTTTTATGAATTTATGTCAGTGTGTGTGTTTTTATAAGTTCGTGTGAGTGTATGTGCGTCTGTTCATGGGTGAAACTCTGTGTGTTTGTATGAATGTATGTCTGTGTGTTTTTTTTAATAAGTGAATGTTTGTGTGAGTGTATGTGTGTCTGTTCGTTAAATTAGCAGTTAATACATTTGCTTATATTTGGTTAATTTACACTGCATACAAAAATAATAATTAATATATATTTCTTTTGGATGTTGATACTTATTTGTTTACAATATTGAAAAAATATGACTTTGTTCTTAAAATTCCTCTCATATCAACAGCTGTTCCATTTGAATTTAAGAGGCTTCAGTTTCTAGTCAAACTAAGTTTTGTTATTTCAATCAACAAATCTCAGCGTCAATCCTTCATGGTAGTTGGACTTGATCTCTCTACTACATGTTTCTCCCACGGTCAACTCTATGTTAGTTGCTCACGAGTTCGAAGCAGCAATAATGTATTCATTTGGACACCAACAAAAAATTACGCAATGAATATTGTTTACCCCGAGGTGCTTCAAGATTGACAGATTTTCATTTCTAAATTCTATTATAATTACAATTTTGATATTTTTTTAACAAAATATTGATATTTTGAAATAATCATGAGAAAAACATATATCTTCATATTTATTGTTTATTAGGTGGATTGGCAGTCTCGGTAGAGGGTCGGACGCCATGCTTTGACGTATAGAGCTACGGCCCTTGCCATTCTGAGTTCAAATCCTGCCGAGGTTAACTTTGCCTTTCATCCTTACGGAGGTCGATAAAATAAAGTACCAGTAATGTACTGGGTATTTACTGGCCTTGTGCCAAAAGTAGAAACGATTAATCTGAATAAGAACAGAAATAACCCGGTCAACGCCAGGTTATTCAGCTAGTATTTGTATATAGGTTATAATAATAATATTCGATTCGTTTGCAAGCAAACGGCCCGGCTTATGCTTTGTTTTTGATGACTATCGTCATCCACTTGTTCAACAGTAGCATCAAGTAGCAATTAACATGTTTCTGGGTCATTTCCTTCATCAGGACTGTATACCTCTCTTCTACTCTATTGAATTGTTGAAAATATGTAGTATTTTCTAATGTATACATTGGCTGATCAGCCTCATTTGCATATAGGTTATACCAGTGCTAAGTTGAACAAATGGATGACGATAGTTTTCAAAAACAAAGCATATATCCGTCTCATACTACAGACCTGGATGGGGGGTAATTGTTTCGTTGGGGTATGGGGGGACCTGCCTAGGCGAATTTCGTAGAATTTTAGGGTAGTGGATGGTCAAATTCCTCCGGACTTGCGCCTGCTCAAACCGGTGGGGGCGGGGGGGGGGGGATTGGGACTCATAAGGGAACGCATGAAGAATTCAAGAACACCTGCTTTGTCTGTTCCCTTGTCGATCAACTTGGATTACCTCGGGAACATTACCTTATTATGTAAGAAGCTGTCTGATGATGTCACGGAACTGGGTACACCGAAGAGTGTGGCCACTGTCGTCATTGAAATATGTATCACAGCATTATCATTAAAGGACTTTAACAGCTGAAACTACTTTGCATTTTCTTATTCTAAATATACTCCATCACTCCTATGTGGAAAAAGTACGTTGAGTGCTCACCGATTGTGTTGTTATTTCTGTTTACCTTTTACATACATATATATATATATATAATATTTACATACATATATATATATATATATATATATATATATATATATATATATATATATATATATATATATATATATATATAATATTTAAAATATCTGAATCTTAACCATCTACTATGTCAGGGTATGTCATCCATCATCTTATTTTATCTGATGAGGACGTACTGTTGAAGTTAACTCAGTACCTCTGAAATATGTATAATAAAATATACTTGATCACAAGAATATCTATTTTGTTAATATTTTGAATTAATATTATATATATATATATATATATATATATATATATATATATATATATATATATATATATATATATATATATATATATATACAATGAGAATTGGCTGAAAAGTTCTTATGGAATGATAAAATGAGGTTTATATGCAGTTATTAATAAGAAGAGTTGAAATTAATGAAAGATTTCACATCTCCAGCATCATTCTTTCATAGTCAGCCTATGAACCTTTCAGCAGACTCTCATATATATACAAATATGTATGATGTATATATGTATATATATATATATATAGTATTAATGTATAAAGGAACAAAGAATCAGTGTTGCATCATATACATATTTATTACATATTACATATGTTTCACTGTCGATCACCTCGAGGAACGATCTATTAATGACCAAACCTGACTCTGGAATCGGAAGCTCTTCAGATATGTTTTAATATGCAGGCTCACGTCTGAAACATATGTAATATGTAATAAATATGTATATGATGCAACACTGATTATTTGTTCCTTTATATATTAATACAATTGATACTCTGCTCCCCAAGAGCATTGAGTGCTCACCCAGAATACAGCCTACAGATGCAATTAACTTGCACTTTAACATATATATATATATATATATATATATATATAAATATATATATATATATATATATATATATATATATATATATATATATATATATATATATATATATATATATATATATATATATATATAAAGTTGGCAGGTGAACAGTGAACTACACTGATTAAGGGTAATACCCAGAAACATTAGTGTATGCAGTTCTGTTGACATGCCAACACAAGAATGAGGGGTTCATTCTACTGACATGGCTTTAAAAAGAGGCTGTTTGCATAATTGCAAACGAATCAAATATTATTATTAATATTATAGATATTCTTGTGATCAAGTATATTTTATTATACATATTTCAGAGGTACTGAGTTAACTTCAACAGTACGTCCTCATCAGATAAAATAAGATGATGGTGGATTGGCAGTATCGGTAGAGGGTCGGACGCCATGCTTTCCAGCATAGTTACGTCCCTTTACGATCTGAGTTCAAATCCCGCCGAGGTTGACTTTGCCTTTCATCCTTACGGGGTCGATAAAATAAAGTACCAGTAATGCACTGGGTAATTGCTGGCCTTGTGCCTAAAGTAGAAACAATTATTAATATTCGAAAAACTAAGATTACATTTATATATATATATATATTGTCGGATTGTTGATTGAAACAGGATTAGGGGATGTGAGCAGCAAAACTTCAACTTTCGGAAAATTACCTAATATATATATATATATATATATATATATATATATATATATATGATTCCAGTTATATATATACATATGATTCCAGTTCCTCAGAGAAATAACAACCCAACCAGGAGCTGGACATATCGGAGTATTGACGGAGTAAAACACTTTAACAACATGTGTACCTGTCTCTACCACACCAATTCGGACTGCCTGAAGAGGTCACAGCCAATGATGGCTGTCACTGAAATATATATAGCAGTACACCTTTAATAAACGAAGCCAAATTTTAAATATTTGACTTAATTACTTTATTTTACATTACTCCGGAGTAACCAAACCAACCTGCGTACTTCGTCGAGTGCTCCAATCTGCATACTGAGGTGTCGGTAAACAACCAACATATACTAAATATATATATATATATATATATATATATATATATATATATATATATATATATATATATATAAATATATATTAAGAATATTAATAAATGTAAAATAACTTTATAAAACCATATTTATTTTATTATACGTATTTCAAGGGTACTAATATCAACAAACCATATAACTCATTGTTTATATATATATATATATATATATATATATATATATATATATATATATATATAACTCATTGTTTATATATATATATATATATATATATATATATATATATATATATATATATATATATATATATATATACACTTACACCTCTCCAAGACAATGTCACTCACACACTTACACCTCTCCAAGACAATGTCACCACACACTTACACCTCTCCAAGACAATGTCACTGGACCGAGACCTTTGGCGGTACTCAGTAACAGAGAAGACCCGCCTTGCCAGTAGGCATCTCTAACAAAATACACCCCGTCCCACCACCACCACCCCCACCCCATCCACACCACCCCGTCCTATGTAAAGTTATGTTGGTGCCGCGCCATCCGGGCCGAAACAAATGAGATCGTGTAGGTGTCACGACAAAAAAACACACAGTCCACGCTGTAATGTGGCCGTGTAGGCAACACGGTAAAAACCTCCCAGACCCACACTGTAAATGTGGTTGGTGTTAGGAAGGGCATCCAACTGTAGAAAACCTGCCAGACAGTCCTATGCGAGCAAGACAATCACTCTTGCCTCAAGTGGGACTACCCCCGTCCAAACCCATGCAAGCGTGGAACACGGACGTTAAACGTTGATGATGATGATGATGATGATATATATATATATATATATCATTCACAACTGTCTTCTCAAGTTTTTCAAGTCCACTTTTGTAACCAGGATCATCTTTCCACATTGAAGGGTCTTTGTTGAGGAAATCGGTGCTGATAGAAAATCTAGTGAAGAAAGTTTTTTGTACCAGGAGTTACAAAAGACAAAAACTCGATGTTTGTAAAGGAAGAAAAGTCATTTTGGTGCAGAATGTACCTCTTCAGTTGATTTTTGTCTTCTTCCTCTTCTTCACCTTTGTCTGCTTTCAGCATAACTTGAGCAATATTTACCTTAACCTCTCCTTTTATCCTTGCTCTCCTTTTCTCATTGCTCTCCTTTTCTCATTGCCTCCTTGCTCTCCTTTTCTCATTGTTCTCTTTGCTCTCTTTATCCATGTTCTCCTTTTCTCCTTGCTCTCCTTGTTCTCCTTGCTCTCCTTGCTCTCCTTTACTCGTTGCTCTCCTTGTTCTCCTTGCTCTCCTTTTCTCATTGCTCTCCTTGCTCTCGTTTTTTCATTGCTCTCCTTGCTCTCCTTTTCTCATTGCTCTCTTTATCCTTGCTCTCCTTTTCTTCTTACTCTCCTTGCTCTCCTTTCCTTTTCTCCTTGCTCTCCTTGCTCTCCTTTACTCATTGCTCTCTTTGCTCTCCTTTTCTCCTTGTTCTCCTTTCTCCTTGTTCTCCTTGCTCTCCTTGCTCTCCTTTTCTCCTTCCCCTCCTTGCTCCCTTTTTCTCCTTGCTCTCCTTACTCTCCTTTTATCCTTGCTCTCCCTTTCTCCTTGTATCTATGTACTTGTTTATATACAAATACAATGAGAAAACGGGAGCAAGGAGAAATATGAAAGCAAGAGTATGCAATATGAAAGTAAGGAGAAATATGAAAGAAGAGTATATATATATATATATATATATATATATATATATATTACTCAATACCAAATGCCCATTTCTCTCAGCTGTCAACCACATACGGATATATGTTTATTAGGATGGCCCTTAGTAATAGGCCCTTTGCTAAAATTTAAACTTTGATGCTCCCACAGCGAAAAATAGGTGGTTGCCCTATACCTACGCTCTGTCCCCAGCTTTGCAAGCTACCTTTCCCATTATATTTATGTCACTTATCCTTCTAATACCAAGAATAAGTCTGAACAAGTTTTTTTCAATTTAAGAGAAAATTATATACGAGATAAAAAATCTGAAAAAATGACTTTCAGGGCTAAAACTTCAAAATGTCATGGTCGATGTGGGTTGCCTTGCAGTTGTCCACTTGAGCTAAAGTTTTGCATAGATTGGTTTTTTGTTAATTGGAATAAGATAGGAGCTAAACCTTTAGAAAGTTGAGAAATAAGGGCCACCCTAATATATATATTATTCAATAGACAGTAGCCACGGAGTAGGCAGACCCAGAAAAACCTGGGACGACGTGATAAATTCCGACCTCACACACTTATACCTCCCCAAGACAATGTCACTGGACCGAGATCTTTGGCGCTACACAGTAATACAGAAGACCCGCCTTGCCTAAGTACAAAGCGAAACCTACAGTTAGTAGGCACCTCTAACAAAAATACACCCCGGCCCAACTACCCCCACCCCATCCACACCACCCCTTCCAATGTAAAGTTATGTTGGTACCACAACATCCAGTCCGAAACAAATGAGGTCGAGTAGGTGTCACGACAAAAAAAAACACACAGTCCACGCTGTAATGTGGCCGTGTAGGTAACACGGTAAAAACCTCCCAGTCCACACAGTAAACGTGGTTGGTGTTAGGAAGGGCATCCAGCCGTAGAAAACCCGCCAAACAGTCCTATACGAGCAAGACAACCAATCTTGCCTCAAGTGGGAAAATTCCCGTCCAAACCCATGCTAGCGTGGAAGATGGACGTTAAACGATGATGATGATGATGATGATGATGGTTATTACAAACAGTTTGTTTTATCTTAAATTTTTCTTTTATTTGAGTCTGGCAGACCGTTTTGTTTATAATTAGTATACTATTCAACCTAGCGAATTCTGGTCACTTATAATCTGAATACAGATGTGTATATATATATCTGTGTTTTTCTCTCTTTACATTGAATTATATTACACGACCTGAAAATGTTTTTCCTTGAGCTAATTTTAATTGTAAAGGATGTTAATGAGTTTCTAACTCAATATATACTTTGATATATATATATACATATTTATATATATATACATATATAATATAGATATATATATACATACATACATAAAATCTCTCTCTCTCTCTCTCTCTCTCTCTCTCTCTCTCTCTCTCTCTCTCTCTCTCTCTCTCTCTCTCTCTCTCTCTCTCTCTATATATATATATATATATATATATATATATATATATATATATATATATATATATGGAGGCACATGGCTTAGTGGTTAGAGCATTGGCCTTGCAATCGAAAGGTTGTGAGTTCAATTCTCAGACCGGGTGATGTGCTGTTTCCTTGAGCAAGACACTTTATTTCACATTGCTCCAGTTTACTCAGCTGTAGAAATGAGATGATAGGGACTGGGTTCCCTATCATTCCACTGCAAAGTGGTCGTGGAGGTGCCACGGCAAAAAAGCACCCAGGGCTCACTGTAAATGAGGTTGGTGTTAGGAAGGGCATCCAGCTGTAGAAATCAAGCCAGAATCAGTTCCCGTCCCACCCTTGCAAGCAGGGAAAAGTGGACGTAAAATGATAATGATGAATGATGATGATACATATATATCATATAATATATATACATATATATCATATAATATATACACATATATATCATATAATATAATAATAATGATGACATATAAAGAGAGACAGATAGACCAATGCAATTTTATTTCTAATTTTAATCTAATACTTGTTTCTACTTTAGGCACAAGGCCAGCAAATTACCCAGTGCATTACTGGTACTTTATTTTATCGACCCCGTAAGGATGAAAGGCAAAGTCAACCTCGGCGGGATTTGAACTCAGAGGGCCGTAACTATGCTGGAAAGCATGGCGTCCGACCCTCTACCGATACTGCCAATCCACCGCCCGTGGATTAGATTTTAATCTAATACTACATGATACTTAGCTTTGAGACTGACATATCAGCAGCAGCATTGGACAGACACACATTGTGTTTTAAAAATATAAATGAAGCAGTAGTTGGTATAATTTTACATTGATATTGATGTGAGTGTAAGATATGACCCCACACACGTCTACAAACACATCCTTATTCTGAATCCAATTTATTTTGAAGTTAAGACATCAGTAAGATTTTGATTATTATTATTTTCTACAGCATTTTTCTTTTTGTCTAAAACCACAGATATAAACACCCATACGGACAGATACATCACATGTGTGCTTTACGTAAAGACATAGAGTGAGAGTGTACAATGTAAATATATATGTACATACACACAAGTTGAGGACTTATATATATATATATATATATATATATATATACATATATATATATAAGAAAGTGAATGAAATATATTCATACACACATAAGTGTGCATTAAGATATATCAAAGCTTATATATATATATATATATATATATATATATATATAACCAAAAGTTTCATTGATTAATCAATGAATAAAGTTTTACAATAGATTAGAAGAACTCAACAGTGAGGTTTTCTGGAGTTATTAATATTAGTTCAAAATATTAATCAATATAGACATTCATGTGATCATATATATTTTATTATACATATTTCAGAGGTACTGAGCTATTTCATCAGTACGTCCTCATCAGATAAAATAAGTTGATGTCTTACATACTTCAACTGTGCTGATGGTTCAATTCCAGTCTTGGCAGTCTGCCAAGACTGGAATTGCCAAGTCTGGAATTGAACCATCAGCACAGTTGAGGTATGTCAGACATCAATTTATTTTATCTGATGAGGACGTACTGATGAAATAGCTCAGTACCTCTGAAATATGTATAATAAAATATATTTGATCACATGAATGTCTATATTGATTAATATTTTGAAGTAATATATATATATATATATATATATATATATATATATATATATTCTGTAATGTCTGTCAAAATTCCTGTAGGAATCTGTTGAGTTTAAAGAACTATTGTTCAAAGCAGGATTCTTTTATTGAGTATCAATCAGGGATTGTCTTCTTCACAGTGAGTGTGTTTTTGTGTGTTTGTGTGTGTGAGTGCACACATGTGTATGCTTGCTTATCCACTTGATATATTTAATTGTCATTTAAAACTGTCCTTACTTTATGATCTTATTCTTATATTCTCTGATATCTTTGTCTTTTATACTTCAATGTAGTGTAGCTGCAAAATTGTGAAACTACTATCTACATCAAAGCGAAAAACACAACAAAAATAAACATTATGCAATAAGCTAAAACTGATATGCGGGTGGATGGAATTCTTTGAAAATTTCAAGTTTTGCTTTGTAATTTCTATCTATTTATTAATTTATTTAGTTGTTATGGGTGCAAGTATAGCTGTGTGCTTAAGGAGTTTGATTTCTAAACACATGGTGCTGTGTTCAATCCCACTGCCTGGCACCTTTGGCATCAGTTTTTTTTACTATAGTCTTGTTCACCAAACCTTGTGTTTGGAATTTGGTATATGGAAACTGTGGAAGTTTGTTATGTAAATGTTTATTATCATCATCATCATCATTTTTACGTCTGCTTTTCCCTGCTTGCAAGGGTGGGACAGGAACTGATTCTGCCTTGATTTCTACAGCTGGATGCCCTTCCTAACACCAACCTCATTTACAGTGAGCGCTGGGTGCTTTTTTGCCGTGGCACCTCCATGACCACTTTGCAGTGGAATGATAGGGACCCCAGTCCCTATCATCTCATTTCTACAGCTGAGTAAACTGGAGCAATGTGAAATAAAGTGTCTTGCTCAAGGAAACAACACATCACCCGGTCTGAGAATTGAACGGGTGATGTGTTGTTTCCTTATATATTAAATAAATGTAGTTTGCTTGAAGCATTGTATATATATATAATGTAGAAAGTGATATAAGGGACTGCATTGTTAATATACCACATAACATATATATATAAATATAAATTGTAGCTGCAGTAGGGCAGATACCACTCAAATTGTTTGAGGCAGTCACAAAGCACTTAATGGCGTAGAAAGCTAATACATGTTTTTTCCAGAGTAAACACAAAGTTATAAAAGTTTGACACCATGAATACATCGACCAGGTGTATGTGGCCATAGTATCTAGCCACAACAATAATAAATACAAACGGATAGGAAACTAACCTGGATCATCTTGAATCAATAAGAATCAATAAAAATCGATAAAAAAATCTTTGATAGGCTGGTAAGCTGATGGTTGTATAAGACACAAGGATATGAAAAGCGCTCACAGGGTAGAATGCCATCATTCCTGATAAGCGATCGTCCACAAACCTAGCAAGCCACATATGGTCACTCAAAGATGCAAACGTGAATTACTCCATTCAATGGAAATTTCTGGTCAAATCCAGACCATACAGAAATGGGGATTTGTCCTGTAAGCTGAGTAGCAATGATGCAGAGATTACATAATAGTACTTGCCAGATTTTTTAAGTCGCTGCCCCCATGCTGTAAAGTTCATGTTATGTAATTTCAAAGATCCATAATTAGGTTGAAAATCTGTTAAATGAAATGCATGGCCGCGAGTATGGTTTGCTAATTTGTTGTGGAACTAACTCTCTCTATATATATAAATATGTGTGTGTGTGTAGCAAATGACTGATAAGCTTTTTAAAAAGCGGTAAAAAATATGAAGGCAAATGATGGTAAATGAAACAAAACAAAACAAAGAAATGTTTTTTTACCCATTGTATTTTAGCATATTTCAGGGATAATGCCCTTTTTTCAGATGCAAAGCTGAAACAGTCCAAGACAAAACAAACAAATGATTAGAGTTTTCAGAGTTTTCTTCCCTAACTGGTCCTATTTGTTGGGAAAATGTATGCACATGCACAAGGTTGGTATAGTAACCATTCGACTTCATCCCTTTCTGACCTATTATTTATCTATCGTTTTAATCGGCTGATGAAAATGGCTTCCATAATTCTTAAATTCCCCATATTCCTTTCAATTGCCTCCATGGTGACTTCAATATCTTGGTTGTAGCATCTGTCAAGATGTTTTTTGACAGAAGAGGTTCTCATTGTCATATGTTCCTTGATCAGTAGGTGTAGTCTGCTTATGGTATTTCTGATGTACAAGGAGCTGCATTTTTGCACTTGATCTTATATACCATATATGCTCTCATGTACACTTCCAAAGAGTTCTCACTGAAAACGGCTACCCTACTTCTCTCACTAAACACCGAAATACCAAGGCAGCAACACGTAAAAGAACAACGAGGACAAGTGCCGCTAAGGATAACATTTGCTACCTAAAGCTGCCACATTTCAATGAGAAGACAATAGCTGCCATCAAACAAGCAGTCCATAAGGAGGGACTGAATATACCATTGGCACATTTGGGACTCTCATAGAGGAGACTGCTCCACAAACACCTACCCACATACAGCAATATATACACTTTTATAATTGTCCCATGAACAATACACAAGGCTTTTAAAAATTCTATTCTCATATATATATATATAATCATTATCATCATCACTGGTCCACACTAGCTTGTGTTGTTGACCAATGAGTAGAAATGGTCATTCTTGTTGGTAAACGATAATGCAATAAATTAAAGCACTCAATGTTATGCAAATCATCCATCATGGATGTGGTATCTCATGGCTGGTGCAGGAACAGAGTTAAATATTCAATTAAAAACAACAGAAGACCACACTGGAAACATTCTTTAAAGTTTTAATTTTGCAAAAATACTATACGTTATTGTAACGGCAAACCATCCCCAAATCAAATCTATCATCTATTCTCTGTTTCTGTTCTCCATAATCCTGTTATCTTATATAACTAATTTTGCAATCCACACCTGATGAAATTGCCTAAGTCTTGCATCATGATCAGATAATGAAACTAGACCATTGAAATATGTATAGTGTTTTTTTTCAAAATTAAAACTTTAAAGAATGCTTCCAGTCCAGCCTTCTGTTGTTTTTAATTAGTATATATATATACATATATATATATATCATCATCGTCGTCGTTTCTATGTCCACCTTTTATGCATGGACAGGTCCTTCTAAGCATGGCATCTCTCCACATGTCACGATCCTTTGTCATCGCTTCTGTGAGTTTCAATGATTTGAGGTCAAATCTCACCACCTCTGCCCAGGGCTTCCTTCCACTGGCATTTCCTGGCACTTCTTCACTCAACGATTATTGTCCATGCACATCATATGTCCAAACGAATGCAGTCTTCTCTCCAGCACACCACCTCAAATCCCTCTTAAACCCAGTTTCTTCTTCAACTCAACCAAGCTCTGCATTCTTTCTCACACTTACATTTCACATTCAATGGAGTATGGTTGCTTCATTTCTCTCCAGTCTATGCATGTATTCCATAATTACTTCCCATGTTTCACTACCATGCAACATTGCACTTCACATGCAGGCATCATACAGTTGTCCTTTTGTACATAGAGAGAAACCTTTTTGGTCAACAGTGGGAGTAGCTCTCTGAACTGTTTGCATTCCTATCCTTATTCTAGCTATTATGCTCTCAGAGTACCCACCTCCAATGCTAATTATGTTGCCTAGATAGAAGAAGTTATCAACCACTTCTCTAGGTCCTTCCTGTGACTGGAATAGGCTTACATCACTGGTTATCTTCCCCTCGGTTACCCTTGTGCAGCTTCTACAAACAATTTAGTTACAGGCCATAAACTCAGACACTGCTGTCAATATAGACTTGAATACAGGCACAAACATGCACACACATCTCTCTCTTTCTCTCTCTCCCTCTCTATCTCTCTCCCTCTCTCTCTTTCTCCCTCTCTCTATATATATATGTAGAGAGAGAGAGAGAGGATCGATCGACATTCGTCAAATCGGACCGAGGAAACAATGTTTCCGTTAGTCTTTCCAGTTGCTAGTACTATCTATCTAACTCCAGGTAGAATGAGCAACGTGAAATAAAGTGTCTTGCTCAAGGACATAACGCATCACCCGGTCAAGGAATCGAACTCACAACCTCAAGATTGTGAATCCAATTCTCTAGCCACTCAGCCACACGCCTTCACTGTTTATGTCTGCCCTTGCACAGAGACTCAAACATACATCTAGTAAGCACCTCGTAACCACTATACCCACTTCTATACACCTCCCATGACCACTTCTGTTCACGCCTCCCTTACACTGTAAATTGGTCATGTAGGTGTTACAACAAAAAGCACCCAGTACTCACTGTAAATGTGGTTGACGTTAGGAAGGGCATCCAGCCATAGAAACCTAGCCAGAAACAGTTCTATATGAGCAAGACACGGTCACTATATGAGCAAGACACGGTCTAATAGGACAACCCATCTAACCCATGCTAGCATAGAAAATGGGTTAGATGATGAGGAGGATATATATATATATATATATATATATATATATATATATATATATGTTATAATCGGATGGTTAGTACACTTTAATATATTCTTTTTATTAATTTGTATTCACCATTCCTTCCGTAGGTAATATGTTCGTCACTCTGGTGGTTTTATGATCCCCTATGATTGAACACATACCTCTGTCCTTCTCTCTATATGTTGATTTATAAAGAGCCCGGAATCTATTCCTTGAACTCATTAAATTTTAGGGGATTAATGTGAGTTTTTAACACCGTTTTTTTAAATTTGATATATAATATCTATATGAAGAGAGAGAGAGATGAGTGTACATTTTTTTGTCTGTATTCATATTATATATATATAAAGAGAGAGAGAGAGAGAGTGGAGAAAGAGAGAGAGAGAGAGAGAGAGAGAGAGAGAGAGAGAGAGAGAGAGAGAGAGAGAAAGAAAGAAAGAAAGAAAGAAAGAAAGAAAGAAAGAAAGAAAGAAAGAAAGAAAGAAAGAGAAAGAGAGAGATGAGTGTGCATGTTTGTATCTGAATTCATGTCTATATTTACGGTTGTGTCTGGATTTATGTCCTATAACTTAGCATGTCAACAAAAAAGAGCAATTGATAAAATAAGCACCAGATGTGAAAAAAAAGTAGTGGAGTTCATATGATTGATTTAATCTCCTCACAGCAATTCCTTGGAATGGCTGTTGTCTATTGAGTGAAACCTGAAAATGAATGTGATGCATCAGCATGGCCGTAGTCTGAGTGAAACCAGTAAAAGAATAAATGTATAAAAATGGGTGGTACTAATCAGAGATTTGGGTATATATATTTTATGATATTTATTCATTTATCATGTTCATTGAATTTTACATATGATTATTGATGCAAATGTGAAACTTCTTGAACCACCCACTCAACTAGAAGCTTTCTCTATAATTTAGTTATTAAAGCAATTTTTAGTTCCTATGATATTATTTTGTAATTATCTCCCACACATGTAATGATATATATCTGGTTGTGTCTATATATATATATGGTTGTGTGTGTATATATATATATATATATATATATATATATATATATATGTGTGCTTTTGTGTGTGTGTATATATATATATATAATATATATATAATTATAAGTGTGAAGAGCTAATAGACAAAAAATACCTTATTTTTCTTCATAGTCTCAGCATATATGTGTTTATACTTATGTATCTATATGTATATGCATTTTATATATATAAATATATATGAATATATATATATATATATATATATATATATATATCAATATTTTGATGAAAGGTTTTTAGATAGATATAAACACGAATGGCTTTGAGAACTATACAAGCCATGTATAAAGAAACAGTCAGCAAGGTTAGAATTAACAACGAATATAGTGAAGAATTTAGTGTAAAAGTTGGTGTACATCAGGGCTCTGTTCTTAGCCCCCTACTATTTATTATTGCCCTTCAGGCTATAACAGTGAAGTTCAAGACCGGTTGCCCATGGGAACTCCTATACGCAGATGATCTAACGCTCATAGCTGAATCAATGGCCGAGCTAGAGAAGAAATTCCAAACATGGAAGCACGGCCTAGAATCAAAAGGGCTTAAAATTAACCTGGCTAAGACTAAAGTTCTAGTTTGTAGGAAAGAAAATAAGGCGACGGTCCCTTCCGGGAAATGGCCATGCTCAGTGTGTAGGAAAGGCGTAGGTAGAAACTCCATTTTATGTGCCAAATGCAAAGTATGGGTGCATAAAAGATGTAGTGGGATCACAGGTAAGCTAACTAAGAACATAGATTTTACATGTGGCCGGTGCTCTGGTGCAATAAGTAGCAGCAAGTGCCCACAAAATACTAGCTCTTTCAATTGCGCAGAGGGTTCTATAGAAATAGTGGACAGCTTCCGTTACCTGGGTGACAAAATCAGCAGTGGGGGAGGGTGCTCTGAAAGTACAGTAGCTAGAGTCAGAACTGGATGGAAAAAGTTCAGAGAGCTTATACCACTATTAGCCACTAAAGGGTTCTCCCTAAAAATGAAAGGCAGGTTGTATGATGCCTGCATACGAACAGCAATGTTGCATGGCAGTGAGACCTGGGCATTGTGTGCAGAGGATATACGCAGACTAGAGAGGAACGAAGCTTGCATGCTCCGCTGGATGTGTAATAGTAACATACGTGAACGGCAAAGCATAAACGAACTAAGGAAAAAATTAGAAATAAGAGGGATCAGATGTTGTTTACTCGAGAGAAGGCTACGCTGGTATGGTCACGTGATGCGCATGAAAGACGACAGCTGTATAACAAAGTGCAGGGCAATAAAGATAGACGGTAGCTACGGAGTAGGCAGACCCAGAAAAACCTGGGACGAGCTGATAAATTCCGACCTCACACGCTTACACCTCTCCAAGACAATGTCACTGGACCGAGACCTTGGCGGTACTCAGTAATAGAGAAGACCCGCCTTACCTAAATACAAAGTAAAACCTACTACAGTCAGTAGGCATCTCTAACAAAATACACCCCCGTCCCACCACCCCCACCCCATCCACACCGCCCCTTTGAATGTAAAGTTATGTGTCCCACAACATCCAGGCCGAAACAAATGAGATCGTGTAGGTGTCACGACAAAAAAACACACAGTCCACGCCGTAAATGTGGCCGTGTAGGCAACACGGTAAAAACCTCCCAGCCCCACACTGTAAATGTGGTTGGTGTTAGGAAGGGCATCCAGCTGTAGAAAACCCGCCAGACAGTCCTATGCGAGCAAGACAATCACTCTTGCCTCAAGTGGGAAAACCCCCATCCAAACCCATGCAAGCGTGGAGCACGGACGTTAAACGATGATGATGATGATGATGATGATAAACACCATAAAACAAAAAAAGTTTTGTATCAGAGAATCAGAGGTATTTTCAGGTATTAAAATAGCATTAAAGACATATATATCATCATCACCTTATAATTAAGTTCGTGTTTGGACATAATTCATAAAATGTTCTTAGACAAAATTATGATGAAAAATGGTTAGATAAATATAAACTCTTAAACCTTTTCGTTACTTCTATTGAGACACAGCCTATGATTAACAGACTTCTATGTTGGTATTTGGAATATAACTTAACCCTTTAGCATTTAAAATGGCCACATCTGGCCAGAATTATCTCACCTCTTTCTGTTCCAACTGGCTGTAACTGGCCAATCATACTCATGTTTATGTATTGTTTTCAAAATAGATATCAAAATCTCATAGATTCGATATTATGTGAGATAATTATGTGAGATAAAGTCTTTACAATGAAAATATAATAGTAAATATAGAGTAATGTAAATGTTAAAGGGTTAAGAAAGGTTCTTACATAAGTTATGATGGAAGGATTTTAGATAAATATAAACACCTTGAATTAACCCTTTAGCCAGCCATAGCCAGAATTCTTTCACCTCTTTCTGTTCAAACCAGCCAAAACTAGCCCCTCATACTGATGTTAAAGTATTGTTCTCAAAATAAATAATATCGAAATCTCATAGATTCGATATTATGTGAGATAATTATGTGTGATAAAGCCTTTATTGTGGAAATACAATAGTATATATAGAGTAATGTAACAGTTTTATATTATGGAAGACACAGTAGAGGAAGACCACGAAAAACATGGGCGGAGATGGTGAGTGCAGACCTCAGGTCGCTGAAGCTCACGAAGGAGATGACGAAGGGCCGTGACAAGTGGAGAGATGATGTGCTGAATAGAACCCGTCCCACCCTTGCAAGCAGGGAAAAGCGGATGTAAAATGATGATGACGATGATGATGATGATGATGATGATGATGATGCTGACGTCATTTATAACTGTGTAGGATGTTATTCCTACCATTACACAATGTCACAGTCTGATACACATACACCTTTCTATATGCGTATGTATGTGTGTGTGTGTGTGTGTGTACTTGTGTGTGTGTGTGTGTACTTGTGTGTGTGTGTGTGTGTGTGTGCTACTGGTAACGTGCAACCCAGTACTACCTGCCAGTAGGTCGGGTCGTCGACGACTAAACCAGCAACCCCACTAAGTTTACTTGATGAGGAAGTTGATTTTGGACACCCTACAGGACAAAAAACAAAACCTGACAAAGGGTGGAAGAACTCATAAGAGTCAGCAGCCATCCAAAAATATGTGAATATGTATATACACATGTACATGTGTGTGTATATGTATATGTATATGTATATGTATATATGTATATATATGTGTACATATGTGTATACATGCGCGGGAACATAGAAATAATCAGGCTGGATACCTGATTGTGCGGTTAAACCACTGGGAGTGAAGGACCCCTAGCCTTTGTCAGGGCATTCTTCTCGGAGAAGGCAACTCAGGAAACTGGGATAACTCCAACATAAAACCTGCAGCTCAGTAGTTCCCGATGATGTTGATCTTTTCTTCTTTTCGGGTTATAACTACTGTCACCCAGAGAGTGGGATTGGCTCAGTGCACAGTCTTTCCTCATTTTTAAAAAATCTTCATGCACAGGCATTGCACGATAGCATTAATTGATAATTATTAATAATGTTATATTGTACAATGGCCATACTCGATAATGAGGAGCCAGCCATCATATATATATGTATGTATGTAAATATGCATGTATGAATGTGCTTGCACCTGTGTGTGCATACTTTACCCATTCATCTAGCCACCTACCCATTTATTTACTCTATAAATTTACCTCACCCCATTCCTTTCATTAAAGCAATAATTGCTTCATTTATTCATGCATTTCTATGTAGAACCTTCTAAAATTCCCCAGTATATTTGTGTATACCTGTGTGTATGCAATATGCATATACATAATACATACATTTTATCACTGGTTACCAACCCATATTTTTAAACCCTTATATTTTACTTGATCTTATTCTCTCTTATTTTATCCTATTTACTAATTTACTTAACCAGTTGTTCTGGGGAAATGCCTTCAGCCTCTAACCCTATCTATAGATAGTCTTACCTTTCATCCCTCCATCCCCATTATATCCCTTCTCTTCCTATACCACTGCTACCCACTAACCACTCCTACTCCCACCCACACTAATTCCTTCCCCTGATGCCATGCCTGTGCAGATACACTTACCATTCTTTGGCCCTTACTTTCTCCATCAGCCCAGTTTACTACTACGATAAATTCAACCAAAGCACTACCAAGACTAGTGACCTGTTTTTACACACCCTAAAAATATTACTACACCCTTGAAAAGGCTTGCTGAACACACAAGCCAAAACCACTTGGTGACACAGTTGGGATTTTACATATCTCTATTTATATATATATGTTAGAGCAAATAATATCTATTATTAGTATAGATTAAAGTTTAAGCAAAGAAAGCAGCAATTCTTTGCTTAAACTTTAATCTGTACTTATAATAAATATATATGTGTGTGTGTGTGTGTGTGTGTGTGTGTGTGTATGTGTGTGAATGTACATGTGAGTATAAGTATGGAACAACTTTTCTTTCAAACATGTTTTATGGAAAACACAACTGTGCTCCAATTTGATCATTTTTATTTAGTTCTTTAGTCTTAACTTGGAACAATAACACTCCTAACTCCACATGTTCATTAACATTTCAAAGCGTTCTTAACTCCATCTTCAGAATAAGAATGTCATACTATTGGTGTATTTTTTATGTGCTTAGCAATAAACCCAATTATATTGACTGTCATGTTTCGACAGGGTATATCTTGGGTGGGAGAGCAAAAGTTGTCTGACCTGGACTTTGCGGACGATATTGCTGCACTTGCAGAGAGCACAGCTGACCTGCAAATCATTGTGAATAATATCAATGTCAAAGCAGGAAGCTTAGGTCTCAATATCAGTGCCAAGAAGACCAAAAGCATGTTATCTGGGACACACCCACCACCAACAAGTGTCTTCATTGAACAGGGGGAGGTGGAGATAGTGGACAACTTCACCTACCTAGGAAGCTCCATTAACAATGAGGGCACCATGGACAGTGAACTGCAATGTAGAATGGGAAAGGCTTCAGCAGCATTTAACCAGCTTGACAAGATCTGGAAGAGCAGGAAGTTCACCCTCAAAACAAAGATGAGATTCTAAAACAGCAACATGCTGTCCACACTCTTGTACGGAAGTGAAACATGGCACCTTAAGACCAGCCAAGAGAAGAAGTTGGACGCATTCGATTCCAGATGTCTACGAAAGATCCTGGCGATTAAATGGAGTGACCATGAAACAAACCAGGAAGTCAGGAACCGCACCAACCAGCAGCTAGTCTCTTCTACCATCTGCAAGCGACGCCTGGGCTGGTTTGGATATGCTTTGAGACTTCCCTCAGAGAGACAGGCGAACCAAGTACTTAAATGGAGCCCGCAGGGAAGCAGACGGAGAGGGCGACCCAAAATGAACTGTCACCAGACAGTTGAGAGGGACCTGCGAGCGACAAACAGACAATGGCGGGACTCTGTGCAACTGGCTGCTGACCGAACGCAATGGAACACTATGATTGCCTCATGCGTCGCAAGACGCGGGAGCTTCTGAGTCTGAGTCATGTTTTGACCATTGAAGATTTATATATCAGGTGTCCATGATTTCCTACTGTTCCAATGATCTTTTATGACCAATACTACGCACATGAACAATATTCCACTAGTATAATCATTGTGACCCTAAGAATGGATCCATGAAGGCCTCAAGATCTTAATACACACATGGACTTAGGAATACTACTGTTCTAAACTAAGCATAAAATACTGATAAGGAAATATGAATAATCTTATCTAAGTGAAACACAATGGGCTTTCAATATAACATCCAGCTCCTTCCCTCATAAAAAGCCATCCCCCACTCAACCCCCACTTTCACGGGGTCTCCTGTCCAGCACAATATCTGAGTATGATAGCCCAGGCAGAATGGGAGGTTGTAAATGTCTATTGACTATGTCAATATACTCCCCTCCTTCCTTCCACATCCCTGATACATCTTTCACATCAAACCCATGCCTGCACACATGGAAAGCCAGATGCACTCTACAGTTGCTCTCTCACGGTGCTGGTGCCATAACAAAAATATCAAGTAAAACCTGTAAGGTGATTGAACTTGTGCTATGACAAAAAAGCGCTCAATCCACTCTATAAGGTACTGGTGCCACAACAAAAAAGTACCCAGTCCACCCTGTAATGTGCAAGTGAGATGGTGCTATGAGAAAAGCTCCTAGTACACTCTGTAGAGTAGAAGACATTAGGAAGAGCATCTAGCCACAGAAAACCAAGCCAAAAACAGATCTGTAAGGAAATATGAATAATCAATATACAAAGACCCCATGAGCTAGGTGTGGTCACCTGACCTGACTAGACTCATAACAGGATAACTCGTCTAACTTATGCAAGCATGGAAGATGATTGTTAAATGGTGATGATAAGTCAGATAGATAGATAGATGCTGATGATGATGTTGATGATGATGATGATGATGATGATGATGATGATGATGATGATGATGATGATGATGAGAAATATGGCATGAATGTCCCAGCATCACTTTGCTCATAAATGTTTTAATATAACTTGGAACTGTATGGATTAGTTGTCATAAATCAATTTATGTATAGATTGTTTTAGAGAGAAGGAGGGAAGTGGATAGAGAAAAATATAGACAGAAAAACTTAGAGAGAAATATACAGAGAGAAATATAGACAGAGTGAGTGGTAGAGTCAGAGAGAGAGAGAGAAAGGAAGATAAAGTTAAAGATAGAAACAGAGAGAGAATGAAAGATAGACAGAGAAAGAGATAAAGAGATATAAAGAGAAACAGAGATAAGAAAAGAGAGAGAGAGAGTGAGAGAGACATAGAAAGAGAGATGAATAAGAGAGAGGGAGAGCATATGATTGCATGACTTTCTGAGAGAACTCCTCCATTAACAAACATCTCAGAGAACATGTAGCGATGTCAGAAAAAAAAATTATTTATTTATTTATTTATTTATTTATTTATTTATTTATTTATTTATTTATTTAATTCGATAGAATATTGATCTGGTTCTTCTGACATACAACCTCCTACACACCTTAGCTTTCCTCGCTGCCTGGTGTTATTCTAGATTATTTGTATTGTGGGAGGCTATAGTAACAATGATAATCTAGCATCACTCTGTGTGTGTGTATGCGCGTATGATTAATGTAGTTCTCCAGCTAAATTAGCATGCTACATGATGTAAGAAGGCTGACCCTTTGAATTAAAGGTACAATCCATCTGACAGGCTACCTTACAAATTCTGTCAGCACAATTTCACTCATCAAGCTTGTATCAAACCAAATACACTTGCCCAAGATGCTATGTAGTGGTATTAAATCTAGGGCCTCATAATTTTAAAGCAAACTTCTTAATCATTCAACTATACTGGTATTTAATTTATAAGTGAAATGGAGTGGAGAAAAAAGAGGAGAGAGTGAATGATGGGTTCAAGAAGAATTCAGAAAGGTAGATAAGAAAGCAGAAATTTAAAACCAAAAATAGAATAAAGAGAAGTGGTAAAAGAATGGAATTATAAGATAAAAGTGATGATGATGGAAGTGTATGATTGTTAGTGGTGTTAAGTTAAATACATAGAAAACATGAGAAGGAAGAAACAGCGGGACAAAGAGGATAAAGTGACTAAAATTCTGCTAGAATGAATCCATGGTTATTAACTTTGCATTTGATAAGAGACAAAGTTAATCTTGATTTGGGCTTGGCACAGAGAGCTGGCACAAATATTGGAATGTGTTCTAACTGATGCTCTAATACTACTCACTGCCAATCTGTTACCATCTGAGCTGATATGGTAAAAGGATATTAGTGAAATGAGATGGAAGAATAAGAAAGAGTGTGATAAGTGTGTTAGATGAGAATTCAGAAAGAAAAGAGTGGGAAAAAAGAAAAAAATTAAAACTTGAATGAAAGAGAAACGGGTATGCAAATAGAAATGTAAAACAACAACAATAATAATAATAATAATAATAATAATAATAATAATAATAATAATAATAATAATAATAATAATAATAATAGAGAGCAGTGAAGAAAAGGGAAAATGAAAGAATTTGATCATCAGATTGGTCCAAGGAAACTTTCCGTTTGTCTTCCCACTACTGATGCTATCTGTCAGTCATCAGACCAGCAGATCTGACCAAAGAAACTATGTTTCCATTGGTTTTTTCATTGCTGATACTACCTGCCAGTCATCAGATCAGACCATAGTAACTAGGTTTCCATTGGTCTTTCGATTGCTAATACTATATGTCAGTTGTCAGGTCAGACCATAGTAACTAGGTTTCCATTATTCTTTCGATTGTTAATACTATATGTCAGTCATCAGATCAGACCATAGTAACTAGGTTTCCATTGCTCTTTCGATTACTAATACTATGTGTCAGTCATCAGATCAGACCAAGGTAACTAGGTTTCCATTGCTCTTTCGATTGTTAATACTATGTGTCAGTCATCAGATCAGACCAAGGTAACTAGGTTTCCATTGCTCTTTCGATTGTTAATACTATGTGTCAGTCATCAGATCAGACCAAGGTAACTAGGTTTCCATTGCTCTTTCGATTACTAATACTATGTGTCAGTCATCAGATCAGACCAAGGTAACTAGGTTTCCATTGCTCTTTCGATTGTTAATACTATGTGTCAGTCATCAGATCAGACCAAGGTAACTAGGTTTCCATTGCTCTTTCAATTACTAATACTATGTTTCAGTCATCAGATCAGACCAAGGTAACTAGGTTTCCATTGCTCTTTCGATTGTTAATACTATGTGTCAGTCATCAGATCAGACCAAGGTAACTAGGTTTCCATTGCTCTTTCGATTGTTAATACTATGTGTCAGTCAACAGATCAGACCAAGGTAACTAGGTTTCCATTGCTCTTTCGATTACTAATACTATGTGTCAGTCATCAGATCAGACCAAGGTAACTAGGTTTCCATTGCTCTTTCGATTGTTAATACTATGTGTCAGTCAACAGATCAGACCAAGGTAACTAGGTTTCCATTGCTCTTTCGATTACTAATACTATGTGTCAGTCAACAGATCAGACCAAGGTAACTAGGTTTCCATTGCTCTTTCGATTACTAATACTATGTGTCAGTCATCAGATCAGACCAAGGTAACTAGGTTTCCATTGCTCTTTCGATTACTAATACTATGTGTCAGTCATCAGATCAGACCAAGGTAACTAGGTTTCCATTGCTCTTTCGATTACTAATACTATGTGTCAGTCATCAGATCAGACCAAGGTAACTAGATTTCTATTGCTCCTTCGATTGTTAATACTATGTGTCAGTCATCAGATCAGACCAAGGTAACTAGGTTTCCATTGCTCTTTCGATTACTAATACTATGTGTCAGTCATCAGATCAGACCAAGGTAACTAGGTTTCCATTGCTCTTTCGATTACTAATACTATGTGTCAGTCATCAGATCAGACCAAGGTAACTAGGTTTCCATTGCTCTTTCGATTACTAATACTATGTGTCAGTCATCAGATCAGACCAAGGTAACTAGGTTTCCATTGCTCTTTCGATTACTAATACTATGTGTCAGTCATCAGATCAGACCAAGGTAACTAGGTTTCCATTGCTCTTTCGATTACTAATACTATGTGTCAGTCATCAGATCAGACCAAGGTAACTAGGTTTCCATTGCTCTTTCGATTGTTAATACTATGTGTCAGTCATCAGATCAGACCAAGGTAACTAGGTTTCCATTGCTCTTTCGATTACTAATACTATGTGTCAGTCATCAGATCAGACCAAGGTAACTAGGTTTCCATTGCTCTTTCGATTGTTAATACTATGTGTCAGTCATCAGATCAGACCAAGGTAACTAGATTTCTATTGCTCTTTCGATTGTTAATACTATGTGTCAGTCATCAGATCAGACCAAGGTAACTAGGTTTCCATTGCTCTTTCGATTACTAATACTATGTTTCAGTCATCAGATCAGACCAAGGTAACTAGGTTTCCATTGCTCTTTCGATTGTTAATACTATGTGTCAGTCATCAGATCAGACCAAGGTAACTAGGTTTCCATTGCTCTTTCGATTACTAATACTATGTGTCAGTCATCAGATCAGACCAAGGTAACTAGGTTTCCATTGCTCTTTCGATTACTAATACTATGTGTCAGTCATCAGATCAGACCAAGGTAACTAGATTTCTATTGCTCTTTTGATTGTTAATACTATGTGTCAGTCATCAGATCAGACCAAGGTAACTAGGTTTCCATTGCTCTTTCGATTACTAATACTATGTTTCAGTCATCAGATCAGACCAAGGTAACTAGGTTTCCATTGCTCTTTCGATTGTTAATACTATGTGTCAGTCATCAGATCAGACCAAGGTAACTAGGTTTCCATTGCTCTTTCGATTACTAATACTATGTTTCAGTCATCAGATCAGACCAAGGTAACTAGGTTTCCATTGCTCTTTCGATTGTTAATACTATGTGTCAGTCATCAGATCAGACCAAGGTAACTAGGTTTCCATTGCTCTTTCGATTACTAATACTATGTGTCAGTCATCAGATCAGACCAAGGTAACTAGGTTTCCATTGCTCTTTCAATTACTAATACTATGTGTCAGTCATCAGATCAGACCAAGGTAACTAGGTTTCCATTGCTCTTTCGATTGTTAATACTATGTGTCAGTAATCAGATCAGACCAAGGTAACTAGGTTTCCATTGCTCTTTCGATTACTAATACTATGTGTCAGTCATCAGATCAGACCAAGGTAACTAGGTTTCCATTGCTCTTTCGATTGTTAATACTATGTGTCAGTCATCAGATCAGACCAAGGTAACTAGGTTTCCATTGCTCTTTCGATTACTAATACTATGTGTCAGTCATCAGATCAGACCAAGGTAACTAGGTTTCCATTGCTCTTTCGATTGTTAATACTATGTGTCAGTCATCAGATCAGACCAAGGTAACTAGGTTTCCATTGCTCTTTCGATTACTAATACTATGTTTCAGTCATCAGATCAGACCAAGGTAACTAGGTTTCTATTGCTCTTTCGATTGTTAATACTATGTGTCAGTCATCAGATCAGACCAAGGTAACTAGGTTTCCATTGCTCTTTCGATTACTAATACTATGTTTCAGTCATCAGATCAGACCAAGGTAACTAGGTTTCCATTGCTCTTTCGATTGTTAATACTATGTGTCAGTCATCAGATCAGACCAAGGTAACTAGGTTTCCATTGCTCTTTCGATTGTTAATACTATGTGTCAGTCATCAGATCAGACCAAGGTAACTAGGTTTCCATTGCTCTTTCGATTGTTAATACTATGTTTCAGTCATCAGATCAGACCAAGGTAACTAGGTTTCCATTGCTCTTTCGATTACTAATACTATGTGTCAGTCATCAGATCAGACCAAGGTAACTAGGTTTCCATTGCTCTTTCGATTGTTAATACTATGTGTCAGTCATCAGATCAGACCAAGGTAACTAGGTTTCCATTGCTCTTTCGATTACTAATACTATGTGTCAGTCATCAGATCAGACCAAGGTAACTAGGTTTCCATTGCTCTTTCGATTGTTAATACTATGTGTCAGTCATCAGATCAGACCAAGGTAACTAGGTTTCCATTGCTCTTTCGATTGTTAATACTATGTGTCAGTCAACAGATCAGACCAAGGTAACTAGGTTTCCATTGCTCTTTCGATTACTAATACTATGTGTCATCATCAGATCAGACCAAGGTAACTAGGTTTCCATTCGTCTTTCGATTGTTAATACTATGTGTCAGTCATCAGATCAGACCAAGGTAACTAGGTTTCCATTGGTCTTTCGATTGTAATACTATGTGTCAGTCATCAGATCAGACCATAGTAACTAGGTTTCCATTGCTCTTTCGATTGTTAATACTATGTGTCAGTCATCAGATCAGACCAAGGTAACTAGGTTTCCATTCATCTTTCGATTACTAATACTATGTGTCAGTCATCAGATCAGACCGAGGTAACTAGGTTTCCATTCGTCTTTCGATTACTAATACTATGTGTCAATCATCAGATCAGACCAAGGTAACTAGGTTTCCATTCGTCTTTCGATTACTAATACTATGTGTCAGTCATCAGATCAGACCATAGTAACTAGGTTTCCATTGCACTTTCGATTGTTAATACTATGTGTCAATCATCAGATCAGACCAGGGTAACTAGGTTTCCATTGCTCTTTCGATTGTTAATACTATGTGTCAGTCATCAGATCAGACCAAGGTAACTAGGTTTCCATTGCTCTTTCGATTGTTAATACTATGTGTCAATCATCAGATCAGACCAGGGTAATTAGGTTTCCATTGCTCTTTCACTTGCTAATACTATGTTTCAGTCATCAGATCAGACCATAGTAACTAGGTTTCCATTGCTCTTTCACTTGCTAATACTATGTTTCAGTCATCAGATTAGACCAAAGAAACTATGCTTCCATTGGTCTGATACTATCTGTCAGACATGAGATCAGACCAAGGTAATTAGGTTTCCATTAGTTTTTCCATTGCTGATACAATCTGTTAGCTACAACTCCTAACAGAAGGAGCAACATGAAGTAAAGTATTTTACTTCAGAACACAATGTGCTGTCAGGTCCAGGAATTAAACCCAACACTCTAGGCCATGTACATTCACAGTGATAAGAGAATGAAGTAATAAAGTGGAGGTATTGGAAATGCAAACATAGGAAGGGAAGTCAAATTAGAAGAACATGGAAAGATAGAGAAGAAATATATAAACAGCAAAGTGAATGGGGATGATAAAGTGATTAAAATTCTGCCGGTCAGTAAATATAAGCTAATGTTCTAGAATGTTCTAGAATCTTCCCAAATAGTTCTGAAAGAATCAAAAAGAAACCAGACTGCTTTTAATGTCAGCTTTTCCAAGAAGTAGTCATGATATAAGATAGCAAGAAAAATGGTGAAAACTTCTTTGTTGTCTGACAATTTTCTTTTCTTCCCATAATGTGTGAAAGTATTTATATCTGCATAGTAGTTCACACATAAATATCAATGCATGCTCACAAACATCATCATCATCATCACCGTTTAACATCTATTTTTTCAATCTTGCATTGGTTAGACGGGTCATCCACATTATGAGACGAGTCTGGCCAGTTGGCCATGCCATACCTTGCTCAAACAAATCTATTTTGGCTGGGTTTTTTACAGTTGGATGCCCTTTCTAACACCAACCATGTTTACAGTGTGGAACTGGATGGTCCCCTTTTGAGGACGGTTGGGCCAGTTAGCTGCACCATACCCTGCTCATAACAACACCATGTTTTGGGAGGTGGGTGGTCTCATTATGAGGAAGACATGGCCAGTTGGTTGCGTTGTACCTTGTTCATAGTGAGACTGTGTGTTGGCTGGATTTTTATGGCTGATGGATGCCCTTCCTCACACCAACCACGTTTACAGTGTGGGATTGGGTGTTCCCTCTTTATGAGGCAAGTCTGGTCAGTTGACTGCACTGTACCTTGCACATAACAGTACAGCGTTAGGTTGGGTTTTTACTGCTGCTAGATGCTCTTCCTAGCATTAAGCATGTTTACGGTGTACAGCTGGGTGGTCCCATTATGAAGCAAATCTGGCCAGTTGGCCACACAGCACCTTGCTCACTGCGGTACCATGTTTTGGCTGGGTTTTTATGACTGCTGGATGATGTTGATATACGCAATATATATACATATACAACATACATATATATATATATAATATGCTCATATACAAGATAACTGTGAAAACCAATGGAGGCTTGTATAAAAATGGTGTTGGTGAGAAAAAAGAAACATTAATTTGCATAGAAATTTGAAGCTGAGGAATTGAATTAGTTAGATAATTTTAGGTCTCAGCTATAATGTTCCACAAGACAAATGAGCCTGCCGGCTTTAACGCATAATAAATAATAGAGTGATATATATATATATATATACATATATATATATATATATACATATATATATATATATGTATATATATATGTATACATATGTATATGTATTAGTATTGGTGGTCGACCGGCAATCGGTTTGTATAATCAGCTGCTCATTATTACTGTAATTCTATAAGAATCCAGCTTCTATAATTTTTGGCAGAGGCAGGGGAGTGTGTGGTTTTGATAAATGTCAACCAGCGAGAAACAGACTGTCAGCCACTCTCTCTCCTTTCGCCGAAAATAAGTAAGTGACATAGTCACTACTTTAAAACTGATAGTAAATGGTCTTCTAAATGTTTTTAATTAAACATACGGTATATTGCCAAATATACTATTCATACATTCATATATATATATGTGTGTGTGTGTGTGTGTGTGTATGTGTAATTATTTTGTCTGAAGAACAAGCTGGACATTTCTGTAAGAATCATCTAGTTTCTAGAAACCTTTGGTTATGGAATAATTATATTGTGTTGTTTATTATGTAATTAAATATGTAAACATATATATATATATATATACATATATATATCATCATCATCAACATCATTTTACGTCCGCTTTTCCCTGCTTGCAAGGGTGGGACAGGAACTGCTTCTGGCTTGATTTCTACAGCTGGATGCGCTTCTTAACACCAACCTCATTTACAGTGAGTGCTGGGTGCTTTTTTTCTGTGACGCCTACACGTCTACTTTACAATGTGGGCTGGGTGCTTTTTTGCCTTGGCACCTCCACGACCACTTTGCAGTGGAATGATAGGGACCCTAGTCCTTATCATCTCATTTCTACAGCTTAGTAAACTGGAGCACTGCGAAATAAAGTGTCTTGCTCAAGGAAACAACACATAATCCGGTCATATATATGTGTATATATATATATATATCATCATCATCATCATCATCATCACCTATTTACGTCCGTTCTTCCATGCTAGCATGAGTTAGACGGGTTGTCCTGTTGTGGGCAGTGTCTGGTCGGCTGACCATGCCTTGCTCATACAGGAACCGATTTTGGCTTGATTTCTACAGCTGGATACCCTTCCTAACACCAACCTCATTTACAGTGAGTGCTGGGTATATATATATATATATATATATATATATATATATATATATACACATATATATGACCAGGTGATGTGTTGTTTCCTTGAGCAAGACACTTTATTTCACAGTGCTCCAGTTTACTAATCTGTAGAAATGAGATGATATTATGAAATACTGTTGGCTTCATGCTCACAATAATTTCTATACTTTCATTTATATATATATATAATATGTGTGTGTGTGTGTGTGTGTATGTGTAATTATTTTGTCTGAAGAACAAGCTGGACATTTCTGTAAGAATCATCTAGTTTCTAGAAACCTTTGGTTATGGAATAATTATATTGTGTTGTTTATTATGTAATTAAATATGTAAATATATATATATATATATTGCAAGCAGGAAAAAGCGGACGTAAAATGATGATGATGATGATGATTTATGTATATATATATATATAAATCAAGAAGTGACATGATTTGCTATACAATTAGGGCTTTATTCACATTGCTATATATATATATATATATGAAAATAGGGAGAAAGAGACGATTATGAGGAAGAAAAATATATATATATATATAATATTAAATCAGAGAAGCATTTAAACATATTTAACTTCACCCAAAATCTCGCATGTAGAAATATCAGTTAGACAAAACTATGATAAGTCAGTTTCACTCATGTAATAGCCCAGCTGCTGTTCCTGGGATTAAGAAGAAATACTAATCTCAATAAATTAAGACAATCAATATTGGAAGAATTATTTCATCTTCAAGGAGAAAATCTTTGGAAGTAGTGAAACTATTGAATAGACAGCTTACAGACCATTTCATTATCAAAACAGCATCCAACACCATGCTTCATTGAACTATTAAATGAACATATATCTCCCTATATATCAGGATAATACACCAGGCTTTTAATGACACTAGAAATAGCACCCTGAAGCCCATCTATATATTATCATCATCAGCATTTAACGTCTATTTTCCACACTAGCATGGGTTAGATGGGGTTGTCCCATTTGAAGCAAGTTGGCTTGGGTGATCATGTCTCGCTCATATTTCTATGGCTGAATGCCCATCCTAACACCAACCACATTTACAGTGTGTGCTGGGTGTTTTTTGTCATGACACCTACACAACCACTTTACAGTGTGGGCTGGATGCTTTGTGGCACCAACATAACTTTATAGTGTAAGGGTGGTGTGGGCAGAAGGGGAAGGAGATGTGTGGGATGTGTATATGGGTGGGGCTGTATATATATATATATATATATATATATATATATATATATATATATATATATATATATATATATATATATATATAAATATATATATATATACCAGAGTGACCTTCTCCTAGAGAGATGTAACATTTTTTTGCGATGCATCGCATTGCTAGCCATGGGCAGGTTCCTGGCACAACTGAAGGGCCATGACTCCGATGCTCATGTTTGAGTGTCAAGCAATAACATTGCTTGAAATCGAGTTGCAGCCATCATATATATATATTTATAAAAGAACCTCTTCGGTCATTAATGACCATGGGATTTGCACCTAGAAAGCACAAATCTGGTCTAGATTGTTTGTGAAAGACTAGCAGCTGCCCATGCCTACCAGTTCCCCCCTCCACACCACCAATATTGTTCAAGGAAAAGGCAATGGCTGATAGAGTTTGGCACTAGCACTCATTTCTACAGTTGAGTGAACTGGAGTAACATAAAATAAAATGCCTTGCTTCAGGACAGAATATGTTTAAATTATATATATACACATGAAATCTTTCATATCATTGAAATTTTCTTTGCTTCTTGCATTTAAATATTCCACGACTCTCTACTACAATCTTCTCAGCTGTCTATTGTTCACTCCCACCCTAGTACCTTCAATATGTCCAATCTCAAATTTTTTCTCTGCCAGCTCCATTCTACTCTCAAGCGCTTCCTCCAACCCCCCCCCCCCATATGCATCCAATCCTCTCTGCATCTCTCCAACCTCATCTTCACCAAAACACGATACAACAGTCACATCACATTTTTAAGTCGCTGTCTCCACCACTACTTCATTCCTTGCGGTTTCTGCCTCAAGTTTCACCCACCTCTTAAAATTCGTTTATCTAAGGACATTTTTTCCAATTCCAACCCGCCCGTGCCCTCAATCTATCTTATTTCTAATTCTTTCTTCTGATGAAGGACTAGCATCCGAAAGGTTAAGACCCTCTTCCTGCTATATCGAGCGTTAACCTAATATAGCCCTTCCATATACTGTACCAATTGTGTTGTTATTTCTGTTTACCTTTTACATACATATATATATATATATCATCATCATCATTTTACGTCCGCTTTTCCCTGCTTGCAAGGGTGGGACGGGAACTGATTCTGGCTTGATTTCTACAGCTGGATGCCCTTCCTAACACCAACCTCATTTACAGTGAGTGCTGGGTGCTTTTTTTTCCGTGGCGCCTACACATCCACTTTACAGTGTGGGCTGGGTGCTTTTTTGCCTCCACGACCACTTTGCAGTGGAATGATAGGGACCCCAGTCCTATCATCTCATTTCTACAGCTTAGTAAACTGGAGCAATGTGAAATAAAGTGTCTTGCTCAAGGAAACAACACATCACCTGGTCTGAGAAGTGAACTCACAACCTTTCGATTACAAGGCCAATGCTCTAGCCATGTGCCTCCATATATATAAAAGCACCCAGCACTCACTGTAAATAAGGTTGGTGTTAGGAAGGTAGGAAGGGCATCCAGCTGTAGAAATCAAGCCAGAATCAGCTCCCGTATGAGCAAAACAAGGTCAGCCGACCGGACACTGCCCACAACAGGACAACCTGTTTAACCCATGCTAGCGTGGAAGAACGGACGTAAAACGGTGATGATGATGAAGATGATGATGATGATATATTATCTAGTTGAAAGTCGTTGGAAGTAATCCAAGATAGACTAGCAATCCTATTCACTCTTTTAATGCCATCAAACTTGAGCTGAATACTGGTCCTTAGGATACTTTACTGTGTACTCATTGATATATATATATTAATTTTATTTGGTATTTGTATTTTGAGAGGTATTTTGGGGGCTAATTTACGTTTGTTGTATTTAGTTGTTGGGTGGGGGTTGTGTAGGGAAAAGTTGTACCAACAATATCAAATATTGGACTTTTGAACAGTTTCAGTATATTGAATTCCACTGGTATGCCATATCACAATGAGTATGCAATAAAGTATCATAAGGACTATTATTCAGCTCAAGTTTGGTGGCATTAGAAGAGTGGATAGGATTGCTAGTCTTCAAAAGGTTTTCAACTAGATAATGCTCTGTTCACACAACTACATTCATAACCACAAATACATATACAACCATATATCATCATCATCATCATCATCATCAGGTTTAGCGTCCGTGTTCCACGCTTGCATGGGTTTGGACGGGGGTTTTCCCACTTGAGGCAAGAGTGGTTGTCTTGCTCGCATAGGACTGTCTGGCGGGTTTTCTACAGTTGGATGCCCTTCCTAACACCAACCACATTTATATATATATATCATCATCATCATCATTTCATTTTACGTCCGCTTTTCCCTGCTTGCAAGGCTGGGACGGGAACTGATTCTGGCTTGATTTCTACAGCTGGATTCCCTTCCTAACACCAACCTCATTTACAGTGAGTGCTGGGTGCTTTTTTGCCTCCACGACCACTTTACAGTGGAATGATAGGGACCCCAGTCCCTATCATCTCATTTCTACAGCTGAGTAAACTGGAGCAATGTGAAATAAAGTGTCTTGCTCAAGGAAACAACACATCACCCAGTCTGAGAATTGAACTCACAACCTTTCGATTGCAAGGCCAATGTTCTAACCACTAAGCCATGTGCCTCATATACATACATATATGTATACATATACATACATATATATATACATACATATATATATATATACATATATATATATGTATATGTATATATATATATATATATATATATATATATATATATATATATATATATATGTATATGTGTGTGTGTATGTGTATGCATGTGTGGGTGTGGGTGTGTGTATACCAACTCAGATATTAACCCATTAATAACCACAAATCAATAGTTCCTGTCTATAGATTATAATCTTCTCAAAGCTTTTTACCATTTTGTGGAATTAGTGAAATTTCCAGAAAGTATACATAGCATGTTTCTGAGTTCTGAATAAATCACTTTTCTATAATACAGTCTACTTAACTTGTCTTATGTATATACCTCATTCAATTCTCTCTCTCTCTCTCTCTCTCTCTCTCTCTCTCTCTCTCTCTCTCTCTCTCTCTCTCTCTCTCTACACACATACACACATACACACATACACACATATATATGATGATATATATATATATATATATATATATATATATATATATGCATATATATACACACACAAAGTAAGCACATATGTTTTAGAAAATGCTGAGTGGAATTTGAAAATTGGATTACAAGATTTCACTGTAACTTTCATTAGAGTTTCATAAAGTTGGCATGACTATATATGAGAGTTGAATCTCCATGCTGCTCATCTTTTTACTTTCATGGGCTTATATGCCCCGTTATTATTAGACTATTGTATTTAGTCAAAGTTATGGCAAAATCTTCTAATTCAATTTACCCATGCAAGCATGGAAAAACAAATGTAAAAACGATGATGATGATGATGATATATATATTAGGTCGGCCCTTAGCAATAGGTAATTTTCTGAAAGTTAAAGTTTTTGCTGCTCCCACTGCCTAATCATATTCCAATCAACAACAACATGGGTGTGCAAAGTTTCAGCTCAATCCGATTCTCAAATGCCTTTACATAGTATACGCAACATAGTATACGCAACAATTAATTCTGTTCAAAAGTGATATACTGTTCCCTATCTCGACCATTTTCTTTTTTCTTCTTAGAGAAATTTATGTGGACACATCCAGGCAACCCCAGCAAATGTTTAAAAAAGTTCTGAATCAAATTTACCAATAGTTATTTTGAAAAATTCCTGAAATAACATGAAAAACTTAAGAAATATTAGCTTTTCTTCATAAGAGAAACGCATTTTCATTTACAACAATAATTACTATAGAATCAAAAACATAATGTGAACACTGAACTCTGAATATTGAACATTATTATTGCATAAGAGGTTGACTTTGCCTTTCATCCTTACAGGGTCGATAAAATAAAGTACCAGTAATGCACTGGGTAATTGCTGGCCTTGTGCCTAAAGTAGAAACAATTATTATTGCATAAGAGGTGGTGGATTGGCAGTATCGGTAGAGGGTCGGACGCCATGTTTTTCAGCATAGAGTTACAGCCCTTTAAAGTCTGAGTTCAAATCCCTCCGCGATTAGCTTTGTCTTTCATCCTTAGGGTGTTGATAAAATAAAGCACCAGTAATGCCCTGGGATAATTGCTGGCCTTGTGCCAAAAGTAGAAACAATTATTTTTGCATAAGAGAGTATTAGGAGGAAATCGGTGCTGATAGAAAATGTTGTGAAGAAAGTTTTTGCACCAGGAGTTACAAAAGACGAAAACTCGATGTTTGTAAAGGAAGAAAAGTCATTTTGGTGCAGAATTTACCTCTTCAGTTGATTTTTTTCTTCTTCCTCTTCTTCAACTTTGTCTGCTTTCAGCATAACTTGAGAAATGTTTGCCTTAAACTCTCCTTGCCCTCCTTTTCTCCTTGCTCTCCTTTTCTCATTGCTCTCCTTGGCCTCCTTGCTCTCCTTTTCGCACTGCTTTCCTTGCTATCCTTTTCTCATTGCTCTCCTTGCTCTCTTTTTCTTCTTCCTCTCCTTGCTCTCTTTTTCTCATTGCTCTCCTTGCTCTCCTGTTATCCTTGCTCGCCTTGCTCTCCTTGCTCTCCTTTTCTCATTGCTCTCCTTCCTTTCCTTGCTCTCCTTTTCTCACTGCTTTCCTTGCTCTCCTTTTCTCATTGCTCTCCTTGCTCTCCTTTTCTCCTTGCTCTCCTTTTCGTCTTCCTCTCCTTGCTCTCCTTGCTCTCTTGTTATCCTTGCTCTCCTTGTTATCCTTGCTCTCCTTGCTCTCCATTTCTCCTTCCTCTCCTTTTCTCCTTCCTCTCCTTGCTCTCCTTTTCTCCTTCCTCCCCTTGCTCTCCTTTTCTCCTTCCTCCCCTTGCTCTCCTTTCTGTCCTTTACTTATTGCTCTCCTCGCTCCCCCTCCTTGCTCTCCTTTTATCTTTGCTCTCCTTGCCCTCCTTTTCTCATTGCTTTCCTTGCTCTCCTTTTCTCATTGCTTTCCCTGCTCTCCTTTTATCCTTGCTCTCCCTTTCTCCTTGTATCTAAGTTAAAATGTTAGCGAAAAATAGGTGTTTGCCCTATACCTGCGCTCTGTCCCCATCTTTGCAAGTTGCCTTCCTCATTATATTTACTGTCACTTATCCTTCTAATAAGTTTGAGCAAGTTTTTAATTTAAGAGAATATGAGATAAAAAATTTTTATCTGAAAAAATGACTTTCTGGGCGAAAACTTCAAAATTTCACGGTCGATGAGGGTCCGCTTGAGCTAAAGTTTTGCATATATTGGTTTTTGTTAATTGGAACAAGATAGGGGAATGGGAGCTAAACTTTTAGAAAGTTGAAAAATAAGGGCCACCCTAATATATATATATGTACTATGGTCGTGATGGTGACATGGCAAAAAGCACCCAGTCAACATTGTAAAGTGGTCATGATGGCAACATGGCAAAAAGCACCCCACGCCAATGCTAATTATATTGCCTAGATAGCAGAAGCTATCAACCTCTTCTATAGGTCCTTCTTGTGACTGGAATAGGTAGGCTTACATCACTGGCTATCTTCCCCTCAGTTACCCCTGTGCATCTTCTACAAACAATATAGTTATAGGCCATACAAACTATCATATGAACTGTTGAATGAATTAACTCTTTAACATTTACATTACTCTATATTTACTATTGTATTTTCATGGTAAAGGCTTTACCTCACAGAATTATCTTGCATAATATCAAATCTATGAGATTTTGATATTATTTATTTTGAGAACAATACCTTAACATTGGTATGTGGGGCCAGTTATGGCCGGTTTTAACAGAAAGAAGTGAGAGAATTCTGGCCTGATATGGCCTGTTTAAATGCTAAAGGGTTAACCCATATCCAGCCAGAATTCACTCACCTCTTTCTGTTCAAACTGGCTGTAACCGGCTGCTTATGCTGATGTTAAGGTATTGTTCTCAAAATAAGTAATATCAAAATATCATAGATTCGATATTATGTGAGATAATTATGTGAGGTAAAGCCTTTATGATGAAAATATAATAGTAAATATAGAGTAATATAAATGCTAAAGGGTTAAATTTTGGAAGTATGTTAGCTTTGCCCAACTTGATTGACCATTTAATAGTGAAACTTGTGTTGTAGCACACTGGCTCAGTGACATTGCATAGTACTTTTGGTAAGTGTTATTTAGTATAGCCATGGCGGTGGTGGATTGGCAGTATCGGTAGAGGGTCGAACGCCATGCTTTCCAGCAGAGTTACGTCCCTTTACGATCTGAGTTCAAATCCCGCCGAGGTTGACTTTGCCTTTCATCCTTACGGGGTCGATAAAATAAAGTACCAGTAATGCACTGGGTAATTTGCTGGCCTTGTGCCAAATGTAGAAACAGTTATTTAGTATAGCCATAGATCAACCAATGTAAGTGAAATATAATAGATGGAAGCTGCAAAATCCCATCATATAAGCATACATATGTGTGGGTATATTTACATTAGTTTATGTGTATATCTCCTGTAACTTAACAAATCAAAAAAAAGAGATCGATAAAATGTGTACCAGACTTGAAAAAAATAAGTACTGTGGTCAATATGGTTGACTAAATCTCTTAAAGGGGTGCTCCAACATGGCCACTGTCTAAAGATTAAAACCAATAAAATAAAAGTGCACCTGTCTGGACACAGACTGAAACCAGCAGAATAAAAGAACAAATAAAAATACTTTGATAGTAATCAAAATAATTAGTTAATAAGCTAATTTGTCTTTTTCATGGCAAATTATTTCCAATTAGATTTTTTTACGCTCATCACTATATTTAACTGAGTAATTAATCTCAAACATTTAATTTCTAACATAATAAATAAACAATATATTACACCCAGTTCTCTCAATGAAGGAGTAGTGCCAGTATCACTATAAAATACACTCAGTACCCTCTATGAAGGAGTAGTGTCAGTATCACTATAAAATACACTCAGTACCCTCTATGAAAGAGTAGTGTCAGTATCACTATAAAATACACTCAGTACACTCAGTAAACTGGTTGGCATTTGGAAGGGCATTTGACAGTAAAAAAACAAGCTGAAATGGAATGGCAATAAGCAAGAAGTGATAATCCAGCCCGTCTAGTCACAGAATATACAATCCCTCCAGCTTATGGTAACATGGAAAACAGGTGTTAAATGGTGATAATGGTGATGAATAGAATTAATATACAGCGGAGATTGTGTAGTGTAGTGTGGTGTAATGCCTGGTGTGGTGTCACGTGTAGTATGGTGTTGTGTGTTTTGGTGCAGTGTAGTGTGGTGTGTGGTGTAGTGTAGTGTAATATTGTGTGTAGTGGGATGTGTGGTGTAGCATGGTGCAAAGTGTGGTGTGGTGTAGTGTGGGTATGGTGTGGTGTAGTGTGGGGTGTGATGTGTGGTGTGGTGTGGTGTGTAGTGTGGTGTATAGTGTGGTGTGGTGTTTTGTGTGGTGTTGTGTGTAGGTGTGGCATGTTGTGTGCGGTGTATTGTAAAATAATTGTTTCTACTTTTGGCACAAGGCCAGCAATTACTCGGTGTATTACTGGTACTTTATTTTATCGACCTAGGTGGTTTTTTAACAAAGACCGTAAAGGGACGTAACTCTATGCTGGAAAGCATGGCGTCCGGCCGTCTACCGATATTGCCAATGTTTTTTTTTGTGTGTTGTGTGTGGTATCTGTTTGGTGTGATGTTGTGGTTGGTGTTGTGTGTAGTGTTGTGAGTGATGTGCTGTTGTGTGCTGTTGTGTGGTGTGTGTTATGGTGTGAGGTATGGTGTTGTGGGCAGTGTGCTGTATTCTGTAGTGCTGCGTGCTGCTGTGTGTATTGTTGTGTGTGCTACAGTGTGTGTAAGGTATGGTGTTGTGGGCAGTGTGCTGTATTTTGTAGTGCAGTGAGCTGCTGTGTTTTGTGTGCTGTTGTGCTGCTGTGTACTGTGTGCTGTGTGGTGTTGTGCTGCTGTGTACTGTGTGTTGTGTGGTGTTGTGCTGCTGTGTACTGTGTGTTGTGTGGTGTTGTGCTGCTGTGTACTGTGTGTTGTGTGGTGTGGTGCTGCTGTGTACTGTGTGTTGTGTGGTGTTGTGCTGCTGTGTACTGTGTGTTGTGTGGTGTTGTGCTGCTGTGTACTGTGTGTTGTGTGGTGTTGTACTTCTGTGTACTGTGTGTTGTGTGGTGTTGTGCTGCTGTGTATTGTGTGTTGTGTGGTGTTGTGCTATGCTATAATGTAGAATTTGTTGAAGAAACATAAGTACGTGGGCGGTTGCAGGAATATAGAATCCAGGCTCACTGTTGTGCCAGTGTGTGTGAGTGTCTGTGTGTGTGTTTATGGGCATGTGATTATTTGGTGTGTGTGTGTGTATGTAGTGTGATCTGTGCATGCATATGTGCGTATATATGTGTGTGTATGTGTGCATGTATGTGTGTGAATGTTTGTATTTATGTGTTTGTATGGATGTGTTTATATGTATATGTGTGTAAATAGGCTTGCGTACAGTTACACACGTGTTTCAGTGTGTGTGTATGCCTATGTGTATATGAGTTTGGATGTATGTATGATATATGTGTGTGTTTCAATGTGTTTGTGTGTGTATGTGTGTGTGTTTTAGTGTGTGCATGTGCGTGTGTATGCATGCATAAGTATATCTGCTTATGCTTTTGCCTAGATATATGTGTTTGCATGTGTGTGATTCCAACTGTACATGATTAAGTGAGCTTGTATGTATGTACGTATGTGTGGTGATGTGCACGTGACAATGTGTTTGTATATATGCATATGTGTGGGAGAAGGGGAAGGCAACTATGCATCTGTTTTTATAGTGTATGCATATAGCTGTGTGCAGTTTAATACAGTATATGTGTATGTGTTTGAGTGTTGTAATAGTTGTAGTTGCTGTTATTGATAGCAACCACAAGTCAGCCCTGGTTGAGTAAACTTATGATCAGAAACCATGACCATCCTATGTTTTATTCAGACATTTGGAACTGCATTTATCCAATTTGACCTTCCTTTATTTCAGTGTGGTTTGGTAGGAATTGGATTGCTATGTTTAGTATATCAAATGACCATGTAGAGGTTTCCTCATTGATATGTCAGTATTTTATAATTTGTGTGTGTATATGTGTATAGGTGTTTGTGATTATATGTAGCTCTAAGAATGTATATGTGTCTATGCATGTATGTATGTGTATACATGCATATATGTATGTATTTATGTATGCATACACATATGTATGCATGTATGTATGTGTTGTATGTGCTCGAATGCCCTTCCATATATCATAGTGAAAGTAGTAGTAGTAGTAGTAGTAGTAGTAGCAGCAGCAGCAGCAGCAGCAACAGCAGCAGCAGCAGTAGTAGTAGTAGTAGTAGTAGTAGTAGTAGTAGTAGTAGTAGTAGTAGTGCATGAGTGCAGGTATGTGTGTGTACAGATATGTGTGTGTGCATGTGTGTGGGGATGCTTGTGATTCTATGTAGCTCTGTGAATGTATACATGTGTATCTATGCATGTATGTATGTATGTATGTATGTATGTATATTTGTATGTATGTATGCATATATGCATGTATATATGTATGTATGTATATTTGTAAGTATGTGTATGTGTGTGTGTATGTGTATGTATTTATATTTGTATGTATGAATGTATATTTGTAAGTATGTGTATGTGTGTGTGTATGTGTATGTATTTATATTTGTATGTATGTATGTATGTATGTATGTATGTATGTATGTTTTCCTTCTAGAATTCTGGCATTGCTTTATATCTGGAGATCTCTCTGCACTTGTCGTCACATGGTACCATGGGCCCAGCACTATGGGTCAATAATTGTCACAGGTGTAGTGTTTGTACCAGAGTTTTCAAGTCGCTGGCTGGACTAAAAAGTCACACTCGTTCAGCGCATCGGTAGGGGTTCTCCTACATGGATATAAAGTAGTGGCCGTACTCGAAAACGAGTTGGCAGCCACCATGTATGTATGTATGCATCTGTGTGTTTACACAGTTGCATGTGTTTGAATGCCCTTGAATATATCGTGATAGTAGCAGCAGCAGCAGCAGCAGCAACAACAACAGTAGTAGTAGTAGTAGTAGTAGTAATAGTAGTAGTAGTAGTAGTAGTAGTATTTCTTGTGTATATATTGGTTTTCCAGCATGATTGTATTTGCATATAAATTGTATTGTAAAAGACTAAGCCATTGCCAAAACTAACATGAAATTTGTGATTGTGATGATGATCATCATCATCAATATCATTATATCTATATTAGCTGTCTTCACTATTATCATTATCAGCAGCAACATCATAATTATCATCCTCATCATCAACATCATCATCATCCAAGAGCATCATAATTAACACTGCAACTATCATTCTCTCTCTCTCTCTCTCTCTCTCTCTCTCTCTCTCTCTCTCTCTCTCTCTCTCTCTCTCTCTCTCTCTTTGAATTTCTATTATTTTTCCATGATTCTTTCCCCCCTCTCTCTTTCTTCTCTTTCTTTCACCCTCCCTCTGTCACTCACTCTTTGAACTATCACCCTCTCTTCCCCCGTCTTTAAGTTATCCCCCCTCTATCTCTCTCTGTCACTCATTCTCTCTCTCTCTCTCTTTCTTCCCGTTACTCTCCCTTTTACCTATCACCATCTCTCTCTCTCTTTCTGTTACTCTCCCTTTTACCTATCACCATCTCTCTCTCTCTCTCTCTCTCTCTCTCTCTCTCTCTCTCTCTCTCTCTAACTCTCCCTCTTACCTATCACCAGCTCTCTCTCTCTCTCTCTTTCTCTTTCTGTTACTCTCCCTTTGACCTATCACCCTCTCTCGATCTCTCCAGTTTCTTTCCCATATGATAAGTTATGAGTGCGGAGTGTAATGGTTCTCAGCCAGAAAAATGGTAAAGAGAGAGAGAAAGAGAGAGACTGAGAGAGAGAGGAATTGAGGGGTAGGGAGAGATAGTGTGAACATGATAGATGTAGAGAGAGAAGGTGTGAGAGAAATTATATCTATAAAATTTTGGATCTGCCAATCGGTCTCCTGAATACACACATTCGCCGTAACAGGAACCTCTCTATATCCGGTTGACACCAGTCTGCATCTTGTTTAGGCCTGTGTGTATTTGGTTGAGGTTTGTGTGTATCTGGTTTAGGGCTGTGTGGATCTGGTTTAGAGTTGTGTGTATCTCGTTTAGCCCTTTAACATTTAAACAGGCCATATACGGCCAGAATTCTTTCTTTTCAAACTGGCTGTAACTGGCCGCTCATACTGACATTAAGGTATTGTTCTCAAAATAAATAATTGTTTCTACTTTTGGCACAAGGTCAGCAATTATCCCAATACATTACTGGTACTTTATTTTATTGACCCCATAAGGATGAAAGGCAAAGTTAACCTTGACGGGATTTGAACTCAGACCATAAAGGGACATAACTCTATAATGGAAAGCATGGCGTACATCCCTCTACCGATACTGCCAATCCAAAATAAATAATATCAAAATCTCAGAGATTCACTATTATGTGAGATAAATATGTGAGGTAAAACCTTTACGGTGAAAATACAATAGTATATATAGAGTAAGGTAAATGCTAAAGGGTTAGAGCTGTGTGCATGTGGTTTAGACATGTGTGTATCCAGCTGAGGCCTGTGTATATCTACTTTCGTATAAGTACACTGTAACTTGTGTTTTGTAAGAGGAGACTTAAAGAGTTGGTGCTAGGAAGAATATTCTGCCATAAGACATTGTCTCAAAATGAAACCCATGATAAGTATAAAGCTTCTTGTCGGATCCCACAAAGTTAATATTTCCTTTAACAGAAAAATTAGCCTTAAAATACTTGTTAGTGTGTATATATATATATATATATATATATATATGCGTGTGTGTGTGCGTATGTACATATATATTGATACATCATCGTCATCATCATGTTTTTACATCTATTTTCCATGCTTACATAGGTTAGATAGGTTAACATGATCTGAAGCTGTGCATATCAGATGACTGTTCTTGCTCATACATTACATTTTGGTATGGTTTCTATGGCTGGATGCCCTTCCTAATGCCAAACACATTGCAACATGTATCTCGTATATTTTATTTTGGCACTGCTGCTATCACATAACAGAGTGGGCTGGGGGAATTTTAATGTGATACCAACTCTACCACTTTACAGAGTGGGTTGGGTGCATTTTACTGCAGTACCAACACACTACCACTTATCAATACTAGGGCATTTGTGTCATCTTCGCTTAGGCTGGAAACGCAGTGATGGAAATGGGAAAGATGCTGCTTGCGTATGGAGTGGGTGAGAGGGTGATGGTCTTAAAGAGAGTGAATGACATTGTGACATACTCAGCTAAGCTAAAGACATACCTGCCAACCTCTAAAAACCCAAATGAAAAACGTGCCCCAAAATGGGGAGGAATGAGACAAAATAGGGAGATTTTACATAATGAAAGCTATACCCATTTTCACAAGAGAAGACATCTCTCACCCACCCCAAAGTGAGTGGGAGATCTTCCCATTGGACAGAGAGAGTTGACAGGTCTTTAAAAAGACATTGATGAGAGTGGGGTGGTGAAGTTACTTGTTCCTTGAGGTGGGAGAGAGAGCTGGTCTGCCGAGGGATTGAGTGAGAGGAGTAGTCTTAATGAGAGTAAGAGACATACATATATAGTGTGTTTTTGATGTACAATAGGCAACCATATTCTGACATGTCCTAAAAGATTATTAAAAGTGTTGGTGACAAAAAGAACCTCTGCTTGTAAAACATAGTCACAAAAAGATTTCCCCCACACCTCATAATGAGTATGAGGTTTATCATGGAGCCCATCTGACAGACTTTACACAATTATTTTTATATGTGGTTGAGAATTCTAGAGAAACATGTATCCTTAAATTCACCATAAAGCAGACTTATTGAGTCTGATGGGCTTCTACATAGTTTCTGTATACCAAATTACATTTGATGGACCTGAGGCTCTGGTTGGAGATATCTATCTGCAGGGAAGGATTGAAACTGGGATCTCCTAATTGTGATGTAAACTTCTTAACTCTTCTTTTACAACAAACCACATGAAACCACCCTTGGTTTTATTATACGAAGTTGCTTATTTTAAAGTGTTCATATTTATTTCAAAACTCCCATCATAATTTTATGTAAGATCCTTTGTTATGTTTCAAACAACAGCTTAATGATGAGAATGTTGGTTACATTACTAAATTACTCCAAATTCTTGATTATTCATAATTATTTGAAAATCATAGATAGTGGTTTTCATTAGAGTTAAAGTTTTTATGTTTATCTAAAAACCTATCATAATTTTATGTTAAGTTATGTTCAAAACAACATCATCATTTTACATCTACTTTTCCGTGGATTGGACAGGTTTTCTCCAATATAGCCTGCCTCCAGTCATTGAGTTATTTTGTCATCTCCTCTGCAAGGTTCAGGATTTTCAGGTCAGCTCTCACTAATTCTTGCAACTTTCCTCAACTGCAACTTTCCTCCACTGGGATCTCTTAGCAATTCTTCACCCAATGATCATTATCCATATGCATTACATGTCCATACCAATGCATTCTTCTCTCTTGCACATTACATCTGGGAAAATTTGAAATTTGAAATGTGTGCACCCCAATGGAATTGACCATAATAATGGTCAATCACTGCAGATATTAATTGAGAAAATTGGATAAAATACCCCTGAGACAGAAAAACGTGGACAGAGGTACCTGATTTTCTGACCTATTATCTAATTGTAATTGACCCTTATTATGGTCATCTACATTGGGACACACACGTTTCAAGTTTCCCCAATGATTCTTAAGTCAGCTGCTTTATTTACACTTCTAGCTACCAGCTTAAAATCTTCTAAAATGATGGAATTGGTGGCCAGTGGCTCTTTAGCATAAAGATTAATACACTTGCCCAGCATCCAAGACATGCTGGTTTGATTCCTAGCAGGCACCTCTATCCACTCTTTTTCTGTTTCCAGGAGTACTTTACACAATTTTTAAAGCAATTATTTATAGTGATTGAAAATTATTATGTGATGCATGCATTTAAAATTAAAAATTTTCCCAATGCATCTTAAATTAAACTCTGATATATATATATATATATATAAGTAAGTATATCATACACAAAACACCACCATCAACAGTTTCCCAAGAGATGACAATGTGAATGGACCTGTTATTTTTCTCTAAAGAAATATTTTTCTGATTCTGCCCTGCCTGTCCCTTCAATCTTTCTAATTTGTCATTCTTTCTTCTGATGAAGGACTAGCGTCCAAAACGTTAACACCCTCTTCCTGCTATTTCAAGTATTAAACTAATATATTCCTTCCATATACTGTACCATTTGTGTTGTTATTTCTGTTTACCTTTTATATATATATATATATATATATATATATATATATATATATATATATACATGTGTGTGTGTGTGTGTGTGCGCGTGGATTTAGAGAATATGTAAATACAGGGTGTTTGCATGTATCCATACACAATACAGTGTTGACTAAAAATCTATAGATATATTCTGCAGTACCACATAAACATTGAAACCATACACTGTTAACGCACCACCAATAATTTATTTATAGATTCCTTGTCTTCATCCAGAATAGAATCAATGAATCCAGGCAGAAAAGTCACAATATGAACACAGTGTGTGTGTGTTGGATCTTTCTAAGTTCCAATGACCAGGGTTCCAGCTGTGTGAAACAGCCAGCTTGTGAAACTAATGAGTAAGTAGCTGAGTATTGTATTCTACTGACAAATGTCTGCATGCTATGATGCTCTGCAAGCAGTGCGTTAAGCCGGTGTTTATCCCGGTTTCATGGCTAAAAAGCAACTGAGAGTACAAGACTCCCCACTGGACAGGACACCAGTCCATTGCAGAGTTAAATCCCTGGAGCTAGGCACAGTGTGTGACAAAGCTGGTCCTTTCAATAACAGGTACTATCTTGAATTATGGTGTAAGTAGTTGAGTATTGTATTTCACAGATACATGTACACTTAATGTAATTCTCAGGGAGATATTACATGAAAGTGTGTAACAAGACAGGCCCTTTGAATTACAGTTACAATCTATTTTGTATTACAGTGTATGTAGAGTGTCAGACACCATGCTTTGCAGTCTAGAGTTATGACCCTTTACGTTCTGAGTTCAAATTCCACCAAGGTTAGCTTTGCCTTTCATCCTTACGGGGTCGATAAAATAAAGTACCAGTAATGCACTGGGGTTGATTTAATCAACTTTCTCCTCTCCTAAAATTGTTGGCCTAAAGTAGAAACAATTATAATGTATGTTACTCTGGAGTTTTGCCTGCTTCACACAATGCCATCAGATGATGCAATTTTTGCCACTTAATTCAGCCTCTTGTCTTCCATCACTCATGAACATGACCCTGAGATACTTGAACTTGTCTATCAGCTTCAGTGGAACTCCATTTACATATAGAGTGCACTGTGCAGGCTTCCTTGAGAGGATGAATGTCTCAGTTTTTGCACCACTGATTTTTATTCCAGCCATGCAACACTCGACAACAATCCTATCAAGTAGAAGTCGGAGATCACTTCAGTCAAGTTAAGTAACTCCATATTGTCAGCAAATTCCAGCCAACTGGTCCTACACTTGTCAATCATGATACAACTTCCAATTTGACTGCTCATTTCAATCCTGTTCATGAAAATAATGAACCGAAAAGGTGGCAGTACACACCCTTGGTGGAGTCTGACTCCCACATGTAATGGTTTCGATTTAACACCATTTATTCAAACACAGGCATTTGTATAGAGACATCAGGACAGCAAGAAGCTGATCCTCGATCCCATACTCCTGAAGAACATTCCACAGCAGATCCCAAAGAACATGGTCATATGCCTTTTCAAGGTCTACAAAACAAGAATATAACTCTTGGCAATACTCCCACTGTTTGAAGACCTGCCGCAGTATGAATATCTGGTTGGCTGTGCTGCACCCAGGGCGAAAACCACACTGTTAATCAGGTAGCTTAGATTCAACAATCTCCCTATATCTCTTTGCCAGACACCCAGCATAGGCTTTAACGGGGAGGCTTAACAAGGAGATCCTTCTGTAATTGGAACAATCTCTCTTGTTCTTATATAAGTTAAAATCTTCCATCATTTTATATAAGAACCATATGTTAAATTAACAATCCTAGTTCTATGTTAATTAATTGAGATAGAGTGTATGTCATCACCATAGAAATATGGTGATGAAAAGGTTAATTTATAAACACATATTCATATATGTATCTGACCTCCAACAAACTTGCTGTCAACTTATTTTCTGGAATTGGTGGGGACGATGAATTGGGAGAGAATTTATTGCTCTTTCTAGCACAGTGTTACTGTCTGTTCATCCAGCATGCTACCTATATTTATATAGAGAGTGAAACATTACTCCACCTCTCACTCTATCCACCTCCCCAGCTATCTAACTAACTAAAACTTTCCTAGGTGTTTTCATTTGTTGTCGGTGGGTCTGACATCTGACTTACTTGCCAATGAATCCTTTTTTTCCGAAAATCTATCTCACTCTATTTCTCTCTATCTCACCTAATGTCTCTCTATCTATCTCTCTTTATGTCTCTCATTATCTCTTTCTTTCTCAACTTCTCTCTTTTTCTATGTGTCTTTCTCTGTCTGTATGTGTCTTCTCTATATATCTCTTCTTTCTATATATATTTCTTTTCTCTCTCTCACTCTCTCTCTCTCTCTCTCTCTCTCTCTCTCTCTCTCTCTCTCTCTCTCTCTCTCACTCTCTCACTAAAAGCAAGTGAGAGAGAGAAGGGAGAGAAAGACATATATATATAAACTCGTATGCACATGTATATATATCTATAATATAATACTTATAAAAAGGAAGTTTGTTTGTATGCTGACTGCTAATAACACTAAATTAAATTGGTAATAATCAAGGTTTTCATGTTTTTTTCAGCTAATATCACGCTGATATGCTCACAGTTGACTTTTTCTCCAAAAACAGAATGAGGGGACCTCGGATTTTCCCAGCCTCAGAGACTTCTTCAATGGGAATTTTTTCTTTTCTAGGTTTCTTTGTTTGTTTTTGAATGGTTGGACATCCAGCTCCCTCACCAACGACTTCTTTTTCAGAAAACAGAGGCAAGGAAGGGGTTGGACCCTTGGAGTTACAGATAAGCACTTCTCAGCCATTTAAATTTATAGAAAAGCACCTGTTGGTGATCATGAAGAAGTATTTTTCCTAGGTTTTTTCATATGTTTCCAACTAATCTGACTTCCGATATGCTTGCAATCGTCTTCTTTTCCGAAAAATTAAAGTGGGGTGGGACCTTCGAATTTTGCCAGCTTCGGAGATTCCTTCAGTGTGAATAACAGACGCAGGAAGGGAGAGGTACCCTCGGAGTTACAGATAAGCACCTCTCTGCCGTTTAAATTTATAGAAAAACAATCCCTTGATACTGAAGGATGTTTTGATCCTTCATCATTTTGTATTGTTGTGGAAAGCATTTGTAAGCTCAATTAATTAAATGTTCTCCAATTTCGAAATCCATCATTCCAAGCTGGAGTGGCTGTGTTAAAGAGCAATCTTTGCCCCTAAAAACATCTCACTGAATGTCATCAACAAAATCTCTAACAAAATGTCCCTTGGAGGTAGCCAAACCAATAAATATTTCGACAAATTTGTCAACGAGGATGAAGCTGTTCATTATCCCGTTGAATTTTTCAACAGTCTGGAACCATCTGGCATGCTGCCACACAACCTTGAAGTGAAGAAGGACACTGTCACTAATCTTCTCAGAAAGCTATATCAGCCAAGATTGTGCAATGGGACATGTATGGTTATGACTGAACAACAGCTTCACATTATCGAAGCCCAAATCCTCAGTGTGTGGTAAGGGGGACATCGCATTTACCTAGAATGCTACTAATACCAACAGATGTCCCTTTTCATTTCAAAAAATTGCAATTGCCAGCGAGAGTCAGTTATGTAATGACTATCAACATGTCCCAAGGTCAAACACTGCAGGTTGTCGGTGTCCATCTAGAAGAGGGCTGTTTTTCACATGGTATGCAGGTTATTCCAGACTAGGAAAACCCCATAAACTCTTCATATAAAGTTTAAACTTAAGTTCTGTAAATGCTTTGTAATTTTTGTTGACTACATTTTTCTATTATTTTCTTTATTATTTTCTGTACTTAGATATTCAAAATAAATTTTAAAATTATATTATGCAATATTTAAATAGCTTTAACATCTTTATTCTAAGGAAAATGGACATTACAACAGATGAAAATAGGTGCCTTATGATAGATTTGAATACAGTACAGACTAGGATGAAGGCCAGGAAGCTTCTAGTATGTATGTATGTGTGTATATTTCATCATCATTTTATGCCCGCTTTTCCCTGCTTGCAAGGGTGGGACGGGAACTGATTCTGGCTTGATTTCTACAGCTGGATGCCCTTCCTTACACCAACCTCATTTACAGTGAGTGCTGGGTGCTTTTTTTCCGTGGCGCCTACACATCCATTTTACAGTGTGGACTAGGTGCTTTTATGCCGTTGCACCTCCACGACCACTTTTCAGTGGAATGATAGGGACCCCAGTCCAATCATCTCATTTCTACAGCTGAGTAAACTGGAGCAATGTGAAATAAAGTGTCTTGCTCAAGGAAACAACACATCACCCGGTCTGAGAATTGAACTCACAACCTTTCGATTGCAAGCCCAATGCTCCAACCACTAAGCCATGCGCCTTCATATATATTGAGTTCAGATGCATCACTGATTTTTCGTTTTCTATTCTATATATTTATATATAAAGAGAAACCTTATAAAACAGTTTGTAAAAGTGAGTAATATCAACCTGGTATGGATTAAAATGACAGACTCGGTGGACCATAATACTGCACCTTGATTCCTCTCAGATGTGGATTCTTAAAAAGTTATCAAAGAATTTATTTTTTGAATGGATTTAGCCTAGAATCTAAGTATTTTCAGTGTTTTTTTTTTTAAATATCTTTATAGTTGTTTTCACTGTTCTAAATAAATTGCTAATTTTATGGTGGAGTGTTTTATTTCTGTAACTTTTTACCTGGATTCTTTAATTCATATTAATTTATCTGATCAAACTAAAGAAGGGAATTTTTATGTGGTCGCAAGAACAGCTGGAAATAGCAGTCAAATCTCTTTCGAGTCACACATTATTGACTAAAAAAAGTAAAGTCACATTGAATGTCATTGATCTAAATAAATTACATTTTCTTATGGTAATTAGATATAATGTAATATTTTTCCTGTGACCTTTTATCTTAAGCCAAAGGTGTGAGTTTTTTCAACACAAATATAATTACTCATGTTTTTCATTTCTGTTTTATCAAGGATATCCAATTAGTTAAGAAGTTTGCTTTGCAATCATTAGATCGCAGGTTCAATCTCACTGTATAGCATCTTGGGTAAGTTTCTTTACCATAGCCTTGGGTCAACACGTGCCACATGAGTGAAATTAGATAGAGATTAGGTTGAGAGAAATTGTTCCCATACCCATCAAATGGACTGTACCAGTAAATTGAAGTAGCTGACCTTGTTATAAACTGTGTTGCACTGAATCTTCCTGAGACTTACATTAAGGGTACATATATCTCTGGAATATACATACATTTGCATGCTAATTTGATATTTCACAATATAAACACTGAATATTACTGAGAGATTATAAAATGCCCTTAGATGTGACATTTCACTATACAAACCCCAAATATTAATGAAATATATAAAGAATCCTTAAACTCCATAACAGAAAGATTATATATGTAATATACGAAATTATAGTATTTCATAAAAGAGTAACATAGTAAAGTAGAATCTTTAGAATGTCATGAAGAGTGTCAAACTTTAATGACACTGTAGGAATCCCTTTTTTTCATGAACCCCAAACTATTTTTAGGAACATTCGGGGTTTACAAGAACCCAGTTTAAAGGCCATGCAACTATATTATAGTATTGGAGGTATTTCCCCAGCATAAATGCCGTGAAAGAAAAAGAAAAGTCAAGAAAAGAAATGATCCTGAGCAGAATTGTAGGGACCTCATCCTGGGCATTTAAAACCTGGAAGTGTCCATCCCACTCCAGATGAGAAACCAGTCAATTTCTTCCAGAGAGAGAGAAAAAACAGAGCAAGAATCTGTCCCAGTACTGCTGAAAGGCAAAGTTGACATTGGTGAGATTTGAACTCAGAACACAATGAGCCAGAACAAATACCAAGGTATTTAATCTGATGCTCTAAAAACTCTATCAATTCGCTGTGTTACGGTGACAAAAGAATAGTAGATTAATAGAATAGACAGAATAACATATTCTGGTGTTTCCAAGTCATATCACACCACACACAGTATTAGCAGGCAGTATCAACAGAATCACACCATTTACAGGCACATAACACCTGACAGTATCTATGTTGTCACCCAGCATGCTAAAAATAGCAGTACCATATTAACCCTTTCTGATTCATATTTCTAATGAAAGTTACTATTTATTATTTTCAAATAAATTTCTTAATAATCAAGAATTAGGCTGGTATTTGGAACATAACTTAACAAAGGTCCTTACATCAAATTATGATGGAAGGTTTTTAGATAAATATCAACACTTTAATCATTTCTTTGCCATATTTATAATGATAAACACTGCTTATAGTTTTCAATTAATTTTTAAAATAATCAAGAATTTTGAGGGAATTAGTAAAATAACTTTCTCCTAATTAAGCTGGTGTTTGAAGCATAACTTAACAAATATTCTTACATAAAATTATGATGGAAGGTTTTTATATAAATATAAACACTTTAAAGTGTTTTTGAGTAGTTTGGTATCAAATTTGTTAAGAAAAGGAGACATTGAATAATATGGTTCTGGTTACCTACATATAGAAAAAAGGTGGGATAGTCATGGCTGGAGTGTTTTATCTATAAGTCTGCTTCATAAAGTTTGAACTGTGGCTAAACAACAACAACAACGGTCATTGACCAAATTTTGTCCATCCACTAACAGACATGCATTGCATCCGGGAGCATCTATATCACTAGAGCTGTTAGAAATAGTAGCTACATTTCTACTGACTTATAAAAAGAGAAGGATAACACATTGGTTAATGTAATCCGAGATTCATTATATTTGAAAACAAGACTGTCATTTTGTGAACCCCCTTTGATCTCAGGTTTGTTTGATCAGGACAGACACTAGGCTAATCAACAACAACAACAACAACAGCAACAATAATAATAATGATAACAATATGAATGAACCAATAAAGAAGTATATCTATGTGGTTGTTCACCTTGCTGAAAATTGCAGATAAATTTTTGTCTCAAATATATTTCCTACAGTCTTATTAAAGAAAGAAATACCGGATATTGTTGTTCTCTAAGAATAATGATACACTGTCCATTAAATAAAGATAGGATAGTCATGGCTGGAATATCTCTGATCATAAGACTACTACAATAATAGCAACAGTAGTATAGAATGGAATGAAGCTTCGTTGGTTCTAAACAATAAGTGCTCCAATTGCTCAATCATTAGAACAATTTGTTTGTGAAGTTAACATGTTTGTAGCTGAGAATATCACAGACATACACGTGGATACAACATGACACAGTGTGCAATAAAGCTGGTCCTTTCAATTACAGGTACAGTCCAACTTGCATTATAGTGTAAATGGTTGTGTATTCCATAGTTAAATGTACCAATAATGTAATTCAGAAGGAGATTCAGTATAACAAGGCTGACCCTTTCAATTACAGAAACAGTCCATCTGACAAATTTCCATACAGTTTCCTTCTACCAAGTTTCACTCAAAACATTTGAGTTTAGGTAAACGACACTTGTCTAAGATGCCACCCAGTAAATTATGATTGCGAAGTAAATTTCTAAATCATTCAGCCATGCTGCTAACAACAATAGCTCTTATAAACACACACTCGCCATCAATATTACTAAATATTGCACAAATTCATTTCATCCACCTTCTACAGGCATATGAGCCCTCAATGTTTGAACACTCAATAAATCTCCAATGATGCCTGCATAGGTGTCAGCTGTAACAATGAGAACGTGATAAGACTATGGCCCTATTATTAAGACACCTGAGAAACCTGACATACAATCTTGTAGGAGGCCAGATAAACCTACGTAGGTGTGAGCTGTTTCAACATCATAAGACTGCAGCCCCTTTCATTAAAACATCCAAGAAACTTGTCATACAATCTTATAGAAGGCCAGCTAAGCCAGCACAGGTGTGAAGTGTAAAATTCCTTTTTCTTTATAATTTTTTTTTTTTTCAGTGAGTGGAAAGCTTATACGTAGCTGCTTATTTCACTAGAAATATAAGTAAAATCATCCTTAAATATTCCCAAATGAATTGACATGGTACTGGTGGAATGTAGCCATAGATATAAAATTTAGGGAGTAGTAAAATTGCCATGGTTAAAATGCCTGTTTATCTGCTTGATCAGGTCAAAGATCTGGCTAGCTTTTAACAAGATCAACGGCAAAAATTACTCACATTTCAAACACGCACACACTAACTTTATCACATGTATTCTCTCTTTCATGCACTCACCCCTACCCCCTCCTCTACACACACACATATACACACACACACAAACATACACGCCTATACTGAAAAGGAAAGTGAAACTAAAAGCCATTAGCATGGCTAGTTCAATCAATGAAATTAATATGTCAGTTTACTTACTTACACCTGTAAAGTTGTTACTCTGTGTATTTAAATAATAATATATAAATCTGTAAAATGTAGAATAGCTAAATACCCCCAAAACACACCTCTACTATCTCATTAACCCTTTTGGTGCCATCCTGGCCAAAACCTGCTCTGGTCCTATAAAACAAAACAACCCATTTTAAAGAGATCCTATTTAAATTAAAATCTTCCAACAGTTTTATAAAGCAACATGTCAAGTTACTATCTTAGTAATGGAATAATTAATAATTTTAGTAAATCCTCCTTCATTAGTTAATTAAAATAGAATGTATTTCATTAGATATAGGTGGTCACAAATGTACTGAAGGAGGAAATATTAGACAGTTGTTGTCCAGGAATTATGATACACAATACATCAAACGAAACTTGTGAAACTGGGATGATTATGGCTGGACTGTCTCAAATCATAAGACTACTCAATCGATGAGTAGACCTTGGTCTATAAACTGCAACAACAGCAGAATGGAATGGGCCTCTGTCATTTTCAACAATGACTGTTCCAGTTGTTTGATCAATAAAACAGCCAGCTCATGAAATTAATGTGGATGTGGCTGAGTATTCTAAAATTCAAACACACACATACACACTTTGCCCATCCATTTCAATCTTATGCTTGCATACACTCACACCCATCCATACTGCCACTGAAAATGAAAGTGAAACTACACGCTTGTCAACAGCATTGCTAGCTTAATCAATGTGGTAATGTGTCGTTATACTTATTACACCGTAAAGTTATTACCATCTGTAATTAAATAATAATTAAATAATAACTCAGTAAAATGTAAAATGAAGACAAGCATTGTTAACACTTTGCAGGCTAACTTGCTTGTTTGATTGGCTCTGCTTACCTGGACAAAATCCCCAGGGTATTTTATTTGGTCTTGATATGAGATGGGCTGTCTGCGCTGCCGTTGAGAGAGATATAGATGAGTGGGTGGTTTACCAGGTTAAAGAAGTCATCAAAATAACAAACTTGAGGATCAGAGCAGCTATCAAACTTGAAACACTTTCAGTACTGATTAAACGTTCTTCAAATTTGAGTAACAAAATGAAATAGATCTTAATATATACTTTATATATGTATTATATATTATATATACATTATATATGTATTATATATTAGTGTCTTTAAAAATTCATATTTGTTTTTAGATTTGTTGGTGTTTATTCAATTTTAAATTTGATATTCTTCAAAGTAGGTGACATAAATTTCAGTTCTGTTTTTTTTTTTAAATAATTCTAAAATATGTTTTTCATATATATATATATATATTTTTTTTTTTAAATAAATAAATTGATTCTATTTTCTGGTAAATATTATTTTTTTATTTTTTCAAAATATATTGTATCTGAGAATTTAACAGCAACAGGAATATAGATGAATATAGTTTCTTCAAAAACTTTGTTACATAAAACAAGAAACAAGAATATAACTACAAAGGAATCTGGTCGATGTGATTGCTTCTTTATAAGTTATCACTTAAATCCCTATTTCTACAGAATTTGTAAAGTTGTTTTCTTATACGGACTATCTAGTACAATAATTGTAAAGTCACATATATCTATCAATATATATATATATATAAAGATTCATATATTTTTATGCAGTAATATATATATATATAACAGAAAGCCTTCACAAACTGCTACAACATTATACAAGATATGATATGAGAAAGGAAAGAAAGATTGTTGTTATTTTCTCTTAATTATTGCTGGTGTTGTTTTTGTTATTGTTGTTTTTGTTTATAGTTATTTTTTGTTGGAGTATATAAAGTTATATATTATATATGTATAATGTTATATTATATATATATTCATTGACTCAGCATTGAGGTGAATGATTTGCCATTAAAACAAAGCTTTACACACATTATAAACACACCGAAAAAAAAAAACGAGAAACTTGCCCAAGAAAATGTGCTGTATATATATAAATATATTTATATATATGTGGTTATTTAGCCGTTGTGAGATTCTAAAAGGCAAATCCACAGCAGTTGTCGGTTATCCGAGCAAGAACGAGAGAGCTGCTACCTGTTCTAGCCAACTTCAAGACTGGCTGATACTGAGAACTGGCTGCTAATGTCATATACTCCTCTTCCTCCTCCTCCTCCTCATTAAACCATACTATTCTCTTGTTATTCTTCCTACTACTACCTTATATGTATCACCCTCTTCTTTCTCTCTCTATCCCTCTCAGCCTCTATCTATCTATATCCCTCTCTTTCCCCTTCTCTCTCTCTATGTATATATATATATATATATATATATATATATATACACATATATTATTCTCTCTCTCACTGTCTCTATTGCTTTTGTA
>OZ024741.1:157122632-157267632 GCA_964016885.1 Eledone cirrhosa
ATAGAAACTTGACAGCCTTTAACCCTTATCATCATCATCATCATCATCGTTTAGCATCCATTTTTCCATGCTTGCATGGGTTAGATGGATCCTCCATGCTGGGAGGCAAGTCTGGCTAGAGTTGGCCATGTTGCACCTTGCCCCTGCAAAGACTGTAAATTTGGCCGTGTATTTTAAAGCTGGATGCTCTTCCTAACACCAACCACAGTGTAGATTTTAATTTTAATTTTGGTCTACAGTCTCCATGCTAACCTAATCCTACACTGCGTGTGTGCAGATTTTCAAATTGGGAGGAGCTATAGACTAGCTACATTCAATATCATCAACTTCATCATCATTTTATACTTGCTTTCCTTACTGGCATAGGTTGGATGGGTTGTCACGATTCAAGAGACGTCATCCTGCTCATACATTCCATATTTTGGCATGGTTTCTATGGCTGGATGCCCTTTCTAATGCCAACTATTTCAAAGGGCGTGCATGGTGCATTTTATCATGACACCAGTACTACCACTTTACAGAGTGCATTTTGTGTATTTTATTGTAGTGCCAGCACTACTATTTTCCAGAGTGAACTAGGTGTATTTTCTCAAGAAACCAACACTACAACTTTACAGAGTGTACTGGGTACATTTTATCGTGGTACTATCACTTTCACTTTTCAGCGTGTGGTGGATACATTTTATTGTAGCACCAGCACTAAAGCAGTTATCATATACTCAGCTAGATTACTTTTCGACTATATTTTTGTATCTTTATTGGCAACTCGCTGGAACCTACGAGACACTTTCATGGTGGTGGGTTGGCAGTATCAGTACAGGGTCAGACGCTTTGCTTTGCAGCATAGAGTTATGCTCCTTTATGATCTCAGTTCAAATCCCGCCGAGCTTAGCTTTGCCTTTCATCCTTATGTGTTCTATAAAATAAAGTACCAGTAATGTACTGGGGTAATTGTTGACCTTGTGCCAAAAGTAGAAACAATTATTGGCAGTATCAGTAGAGGGTTGGACGCCATGCTTTACAGCATAGAGTTACGGCCCTTTACGATCTGAGTTCAAATCCTCCCACGGTTAACTTAGCCTTTCATCCTTACGAGGTCGATAAAATAAAGTACCAGTAATGCACTGGGATAATTGCTGGCCTTGTGCCAAAAGTAGAAAGAATTATTTGTATATCTACTGTTTTTTGTTGATGTCCCCTTCCTTATCTCAAAGTAAACACCACTTTGTGTTGATTTTTATCTTTATATTGCCCCAACACATTGCTCCCGGGTGGCCAATATTCCAACTCTTTATGTTCTAGGTTCAAATCCAGTCAAAGTTATCTTTGTGTTTCATCTTTTCAGGGTTGATGAAATAAAGTACCAGTCAAGTACTGATTTCAATATAATCAACTTTACCACTCCCATAAATGTTTTGCCTTCTACCTAAATTTGAAAGCATATTGCTTTTCCTCCTTCCGAGGTCAATAAAAGAAAGTACCAGTAAAGTGATGGGGTCAGTATAACTGATTTTCCTCTTCCCCAAAAAATTATTGACATTAGGCCTATATGAGAAGCCATTCCAAGATTTGCTTTACCTTTCATCCTTACAAGGTCAATAAATTAAAGTACCAGTAATGCACTGGGGTTACTTTAATTGACTTTCCCTTTCCCTTCCAATAGCAGGCATTGTGCCAATTGTGAAAACAATTATTATATTTGTAGAAACATATCTAAGCCTTAAACAAAATGTTTTGCTGTATTTGTTCTGGCTCATCACATTCTGATTTCAAATCCTGCCAAGGACAATGAAATAAAGTACTAGTCAAATACTGTTATCAATTTAATCAACAGTCCCCCTTCATCCATATTTCTGGCCCTATGCTTATGTTAGAAATTACTATTGGTGGTAGATTGGCAGACATATTAGATCATTGGACATACTGCCTTTTAATATTTGTTCCAGCTCTTTACAATTTGAGTTCAAACCCCACTGTAGTTAAATTTGTCTTATATCTTGCTAACATCTACTAATATAAAAGATTTGTGTATTTGTCCATCACACACGAGAGGTGACTGAGGAAGGAAGGGATGATTACGTCGACTGAGGAAGGAAGGGGTGATTATGTCGACTGAGGAAGAAGTTGGGTGAGAAACTATAGAAGTCCAGCGTTCTAAGATTCGTCACAGCTGTGTGTTTGTATGTTTGTATCACTTGTGTGAGTGAGCTTGAAATAACCAACGGGGTCGATAAAATAAAGTACCAGTAATACACTGGGATAATTGCTGGCCTTGTGCCAAAAGTAGAAACAATTATGCATAGATATTACAATTAGCTCTCATTTTTGACAGCATGGGGCCAGCTAGTTGATAATATAAATACCAGTCCATCGAAAATGGGCTTCCAAACAGTTTCTGCCTACTTAATTTTACTCACAAAGCATCAATCGACCTGAGGCTATCGTAAATGACACTAATTCTTATGCAAACTTCTTTACTTTTCAGCCATGCTGGAACCAACAAACACAGACAGTGGTTGAGATGCAATGTGCAACTGATGCACAGTGCAATGATATAAACCAACAGACAGCAAACAGACAAACACAGTGGTGGAGATGCAATGCAAGTGACTATGACATCATCAACATCTACAAGTGTCTGCACCAATGGTGCCGTTGTTTATCAATGTGTGTGTCCTTGCTTGTTGCTATGGACAACAGCATCAATTATCAGTACGAATATGAGGGTGGAGGCAGTGGTATTGTTAGTGGTGGCGGCGGTGGTGGTGGTGGTGGTTGTGGTGGTGACTAGCCTGTATTCATACGCACATATTCACTTGCACAGATGAATATATACTTACATATATATACATAACTACACACATGCATATACACAAACGTACATACATACATATATAAACACATACAAACACACATACATACATACACACACATATTCACATACATACACGCATACATATATGCACACACATACATACACATACATATATGCACACATATATATATGCACACATACATACATCTACACACATACATACATACATGCATACATATATACATACATACATATATACATATGTGATGGAGTTGATAGTGACGCTGGTGGTGGTGGTGGTGGTGGAACTGGTGAAGATGATGAAGACGATAGTGGTGGTTATTGTAGTGGTGGTAATGATTGTTGTTGTGGTGGTAGTAGAGGTGGTGGTGTTGCAGTTGGTGACGTTAGTGGTAGCGGTGGTGGTGGTAATGTTGGTGGTGTTGGTGGTGGTGGTGATGATGGTGGTGGTAGTGGTGAAGGGTAATGGTGATGGTCATGATGGTGATTGGTGATAGTGTTGGTGGTGGTGGTGGTGATGGTGGTGGTGTTGGTGTTGGTATTGATGATGGTGGTGGTGGTGGTGGTGGTGGTGGTGTTGTTGGGGGGTAATGGTGGTTGTCATGATGGTGATTGGTGGTAGTGTTGGTGAAAGTGATAGCGATGGTGGTGGTGTTGATGATGGTGGTGGTGGTGGGAGTAATGGTGGTGGTCATGATGGTGGTGGTGTTGGTATTGATGATGATGGGGGGGGGGGGGTAACGGTTGTGGTGATGATGGTGATTTGTGGTAGTGTTGGTGGAAGTGATGGTGATGGTGGTGGTGTTGGTGTTGATGATGGTGGTGGTGATGGTGGTGGTGGTGGTGATGGTGGTGGTGTTGATCATGGTGGTGGTGGTGGGAGTAACGGTGGTGGTCATGATGGTGATGGTGGTGGTGTTGGTATTGATGATGATGGTGGGGGGGGGGTTAACGGTTGTGGTGATGATGGTGATTTGTGGTAGTGTTGGTGGAAGTGATGGTGATGGTGGTGGTGTTGGTGTTGATGATGGTGGTGGTGATGGTGGTGGTGGTGGTGATGGTGGTGGTGTTGATCATGGTGGTGGTGGTGGGAGTAATGGTGGTGGTCATGATGGTGATGGTGGTGGTGTTGGTATTGATGATGATGGTGGGGGGGGGGGGGGGTTAACGGTTGTGGTGATGATGGTGATTTGTGGTAGTGTTGGTGGAAGTGATGGTGATGGTGGTGGTGTTGGTGTTGATGATGGTGGTGGTGATGGTGGTGGTGGTGGTGATGGTGGTGGTGTTGATCATGGTGGTGGTGGTGGGAGTAATGGTGGTGGTCATGATGGTGATGGTGGTGGTGTTGGTATTGATGATGATGGTGGGGGGGGGGGTTAACGGTTGTGGTGATGATGGTGATTTGTGGTAGTGTTGGTGGAAGTGATGGTGATGGTGTTGATGATGGTGGTGGTGGTGCTGGTGTTGATGATGGTGGTGGTGGTGTTGATGATGGTGGTTGTGGTGGTGGTGGTGGTGTTGATGATGGTGGTGTTGATGATGGTGGTTGTGGTGGTGGTGGTGGTGTTGATGATGGTGGTGTTGTTGGGGGGTAATGGTGGTGGTCATGATGGTGATTGGTGGTAGTGTTGGTGGAAGTGATGGTGATGGTGTTGGTGTTGATGATGGTGGTGGTGGTGCTGGTGTTGATGATGGTGGTGGTGGTGTTGATGATGGTGGTTGTGGTGGTGGTGGTGGTGTTGATGATGGTGGTGTTGTTGGGGGGTAATGGTGGTGGTCATGATGGTGATTGGTGGTAGTGTTGGTGAAAGTGATGGTTGTGGTGATGGTGGTGTTGGTGTTGATGATGGTGGTGGTGGGGGGTAATGGTGGTGGTCATGATGGTGATTGGTGGTAGTGTTGGTGGAAGTGTTGGTGGAGGTGATGGTGATGGTGGTGTTGATGATGGTGGTGGTGTTGGTGTTGGTGTTGATGTTGATGGTGATGGTAGTAGTGGAGGGGGTAATGATGATGGCCATGATGATGCTTGGTGGTAATGTTGGTGGAAGTGATGGTGATGGTGGTGGTGTTGGTGTTGATGTTGATGATAGTGGTGGTGGTAGGGGGTATTGGTGGTGGTCATGATGGTGATTGGTACTAGTGTTGGTGGAAGTAATGGTGATGGTGGTGGTGCTGGTAGGAGATGTGGTGATGGTGGTGGGGATTTAAATGCTATCATCCTCATCATTCAGTCCAATAATTATCTTGTCACACTTATTTTCACATATCGACCGCACACATATATATATATTCTTCTTCTTCTCCTTCTTCTTCTCCTTCTTCTTCTCCTCCACCTCCTCCTCCTCCTCCACATCCTCCTCCTCTTTCTTCACTTATTCTTTGGAGGGTCATGGTAGTAGAGCCCTCAAGTATCCTTTCCAGTGAGACCTGTCAGAAGTAACTATTTCAGCTTTATCTGACTAGATCCCCAAATGAGACTAGCTGAGCTCATGGGTGTTATCCAACCAACTTCTGCAATTCGTGCACTTGATTTAGCCTCCTAGCTTCCATCATTCAGAAACACAGCCGCTAGATACTTGAACTCCGCCTGCTTCAGTGGAACTCCACCCATAAGTAGTGTGCACTGTGAAGACTTCCTTGAAAGGATGAATGTCTCAGTCTTTGCAGCCCAGATTTTCATTCCTGTCATGCAGCCCTCAGCAGCAAACCTATCAAGTGCATCATCTTCTAATGAGGTAAGTAATACCATGTTGTCTGCAAATTCAAGCTGATTGATTGTATACCTATCAGTCTTGATACCACTTCCAGCTTGGCTGTACATGTCAATCCTGTTCATGAAAATTATAAATGGGAGAGGTGACAGTAAGCACCTTTATGGAGTCTAACACCCGCATTGGATTATATTGACTAAGCACTATTTTTTCAAACATAAATACTAGAACATTTATATAGCGATATTAGGCTATAAGAAGCTGACCATCAATCCCATACTCCTGCAGAACCTTACACAGCAGGTCCTACTGCAGTGAGAATATTTGGTACAGATATATGTCATCATCTCATCATCATCACCATATTACGTCCGTTCTTCCATGCTAGCATGGGTTAGCCGGGTTGTCCTGTTGTGAGCAGTGTCCAGTCGGCTGACCTGGTCTTGCTCTTACAGGAACTGATTCTAGATTGATTTCTACAGCTGGATGCCCTTCCTAACACCAACCTCATTTACAGTGAGTGCCTATACGTCCGCTTTACAGTGCGGGCTGGGTGTTTTTTTGCCGTGGCACCTCCACGACACTTTGCACTGGGAGGGTGTGGGGGCATATTGTCTATATGCTTCAGCTTCGGCTTGTTCCTGAGGGAAGTCAGGTCTTCTGTATTACTGCGTGACGCCAGAGGTCACGGCTGTATGTCATCACCCTTGAGAGGTGCAATTGGTTAAGGTCGGCTTTTATCACCTCATCCCAGGTCTTCTTGGGTCGCTCCACTCTGCGGCTTCCATCGATTTCTAGTGCTCTGCACCCTTTTATGCAGCTGTCATCCTTCATACGCATCACATGTCCATACCAACGTAACCTCCTCTCTTGCACTCAGCATTTGATTCCTCTTATGCACAGTCTCTTTTTCAGTTCGTTTACATATATAAAGAATTCAAAGTTTGAAAGCCATGCATTGTCATGGCTTTCAAACTTCGAATTCTTATGCCATATACAATGCTTCAAGTAAACTACATATTCCTCCTATATATATATATAATCATTATCATCATCACCGTTTAATATCCACTTATATATATATATATTGTGTAAAGTGCTCAGGTGCACTACAACTCATCAAAGGTGCATGTATAGTACATAGAATAATATACAAATGTCAGGGAAGTGAATAGTGTATGAGTCATTATATACATTGTGTATGTGTATGGAGGGGGAACATTAGGTGTAGTGTTGGCGAATCTCGGGAAGCATGGAAGTTTTAAAGGATGCAGGGTCTCGACAGCTAACAACTGATGCAGGTAGTTTGTTCCATGCTTCAGCAACTCTGAGTGTGAAAAAAATGTTTCCGAAAGTCATGGTAACTCTGTTGTTTTCTGACTTTGTGGACATGCCCACGTGTGTTAAACACATGGAAATCAAAAAGTTACTCAGGATTGTTGTTGGCAAGATGGTTAACGATTTTGTGGGTGTTTACCAAGTCAGTTGCCAGGCGTCGGAGCTTCAATGTATCCATGCCCAGAGAAGCAAGGCGTTTAGAGTATGGTAGATGCCTGATGGAGGGTATTCGCTTGGTTGCACGTCTCTGAACAGTTTCCAGGCGGTCAATGTTCTGAGCAAGATAGGGGTTTCAGACTGGTGATGCAAATTCTAAGTGTGGCCGCACCATAGCCATGTACAGCCTTAAACAGATAGCTGGAGAGCGGCTGACAAAGGTCTTGCTGAGTGATGCTAAGACACCCTCAACCCTCTTGACAATTTTAGAGACTTGCTTCGTCCAACGCAAATCGCTGCTGACCGTAATACCCAGGTCACGTTCACAAGAAGAGTGTGGAGGGAGTATGTGGACGCTGGGTTTTTACTCCAAAAATGCATGGTGGTGCACTTGTCCACAGCTAGCTTGAGTTGCCAGTCTGAAATCCATTGTTGCATTGTGTCCAGGTCAGACTGCAAGCAAGATCTATAGTGTTCAGGATCTGCCCTTTTTATCTCAAGGTACAGCTTGATGTCATCTGCGTACTTTAGTACTGTGGCATTCTTTAAGTTGGCATCTATGTCATTAATATATGCTACAAACAAAAGGGGGCCAAGAACAGATCCCTGTGGTACACCAGATGACATCTCATATGGTGAGGAATGCTGTCGCAGAACCGTGACTACCTCTCTTCGACTGAGAATGAAGGACTTCAACCAGTTAAAAAGATCATCCTTCACATCCATTGCAGAGAGTTTTGCCAAAATCCTTTTGTGTGGCACAGAATTGAAGGCTTTCGCAAAGTCAAGGTAAACAACATCCACCCATGAGCCGCCATCAGTGATCCGGGTGATGTCCTCAAGAAACTCTATAAGTTGATCACAGCAGCTGGAGTTGGGAATAAATCCAAATTGTGAGGGCCGGATAAGACTGTGAGAGTTCCAGAAGTTCCAAAGTGTTTCTCTGACACAGGATTCCATCAGTTTGGCAATGCAACTAATGAGACTGACTGGACGATAGTTCACAGGTGATGTGCAGTCAACCTTTTTGAACAGAGGAATGACACTGGCAGTTTTCCACTGTTCTGGAGCAATGTTACATGGTAGTGAGACCTGGGCGCTGAAGGTGGAAGACTTACGTAGATTAGAGAGAAATGAAGCCTGCTTGCTCCGATGGATGTGTAATAGTAATATACGCGAACGACAAAGCATGAATGAATTCTGTCGTGGAGGTGCCACGGCAAAAAAGCACCCAGCCCACACTGTAAAGTGGACGTGTAGGCGCCACGGAAAAAGCACCCAGCACTCACTGTAAATGAGGTTGGTGTTAGGAAGGGCATCCAGCTATAGAAATCAAGCCAAAATCAGTTCCTGTATGAGCAAGGCATGTCCTCGTGGGGCCCTCGGGCAACTGCCCAGCATGCCCATGCATTAAGATGACCCTGATCACTCGTGAACACGGCCCTGAGATATGTGAACTTCTTCATCTGCATCAGCGCTCCATTTACATGTAGAGTGTACTGTGCAGGCTCCCCTGAGAGGATGACTGCCTCTGTTTTCGCAGCACTGATTTTCATTCCAGCCATGCAGCACTCAGCATCAAATCTATCAAAGTCACAAAAGCAATTACAGAGCTCAAATGTGGCAAGTCCGCTGGGGAGGATGAAATTTGGCCTGAGATGTAAAAAGCCTTAAATCAAAAAGGTATTCTATGTCTGAGTCATATGTGTAGGTGAGCTGGATCTCTGCAAAGCACCTAAGTAATGGCAATCGAGAGTGATAACCCCAATTTTCAAAAAAAGAGAAATTGCTCAAATTGTAGAGGGATCTCCTTGTTAAGTCTCCCCAGTAAATTCTAAGTGTCCAGCATAGAGATGTAGTGAGATTGTCAAGTCCAAGCTAGCTGATGAACAGTGTGGTTTTCACCTCAGGCACCAAATATTTACACTGTGCAGAAACTGTGTAGAAATATTGCCAAGAAGTGAATTCTTGTTTTATAGACCTCAAAAAGGCATATGATCGATTTCTATGGAACCAGCTGTAAAAGGTTCTGCGGGAGTATGAAATCGATGGTCAGCTTCTTGTTGCTCTGATGTTTCTATATGAATGCCTAAGTATTTGTGTTTAGATAAATGGTGTTAAATTGAAACCATTCAATATGTGAGTTGGTCTCTGCCAAGGGTGTGTACTGTCACCTCCTGTTTATTATTTACAAAGGGCGGTGGATTGGCAGTATCGGTAGAGGGTCGGACACAATGCTTTGACGCAAAGAGTTACGGCCCTTTATGGTCTGAGTTCAAATCCCACCGAGGTTAACTTTGCCTTTCATCCTTACGGGGGTCAATGAAATAAAGTAGTAGTAATGCAGTGGGATAATTGCTGGCCTTGTGCCAAAAGTAGAAATAATTATTTACATGAACAGGATTGACATATGTAGCTGGGTTGGAAGTGGTATCATGACTGCCATGTGTAGAATCACTCGGCTGGAATTTGCATACAATATGGTATTACTTAACTCAACAGAAGATGATCTTCGACTTGCACTTGATAGGTTTGATGCCGAGTGCTGTTTGATATATATATGTGTGAAAAGACACAACTGTTACTACTACTACTACCTCTATATATATTTAAGGGTCTTTTTCTAAGACCCAGTCTTTCTATCAACATGAGATATGAAAAAACTTTCTTCAACACTTTTTTTTTTTTTTTAATTATTTTTTAAATTCTAATTGTAATATTTAATATTTAAGATGGATTACATCAAAGCTGGTAATATGTTATATATTTCACATACTTTATAAAACTCCTTTTTTTTTAAAGAAATGTTCTCCTTTTTTCAATAATGTCACTTTGATGGATCAAAAAATAAAAAATAAAAATAGATTCTTTAAATATATTTCCATGCTGTTTCTATTCTTACCTTATCATCATCATCATTTTACGTCCGCTTTTCCCTGCTTGCGACGTGGTATCACATATATATATTATAGAAATGAGTTCTACTGGACTAGAACTGTTTCATTTGTATGAAATCATTATATGAACGAAACAGTTCTTGTTCCATAGAAGTCATTCCTATATAAAATAAATATGCTTCTTCTCTACTAGAATATTAAGAACATTATTTAACTGGTAATTTCTTTTTCCCTTGGGTAAATCCTGCTTATGTTTTACATTGTTTAATATTTTGTATCTGACTCTGAACTTTTTGAATACTCAATGAAATGTAAAAAGATGCCACTTTTGCACAAAAACAAATTTTGCTATGCTTCGATAGGATATGTATATATAAATGTGTACATATATTTATGTACATGTCTATATATACAGCCAGCAAAAATGTACCTGTGATTCAAAGGGTCAGCTTTGTCCTATTCTGTGTCATGCTGAATCTCCCTGCAAATTGTGTTAAGTGTATACACGTTTGTGGAATGCTCATTCATCCACTTGCATGTTTGAATAACTAGACCTTGTCACCGGAACCAATGGAGGTCATATTTTTTTATATGCTTTTATATATGTGTGTCGATGTTTATGTTTACATCTAAGCCTGTGTTTATGTCCTGTAATTAGCAATTTGACAAAAATAAATTGATAAAATAAGTACTGAATTTGAAAAAATAAGTACTGGGATCAATATGATTGACCGTAACCAATAAAAAATTTAAGAGTAAAAGAATATATGTATATATATATATATATATATATACACATATAGAGAGAGATAGATGAGCAATAATCTTATATAGAAAGCACCCTGTCCATGCTGTAAATGTGGTTGACATTAAAGAAGGGCATCTAGCCATTGAAACCCAGCCAGAAATAGTTTTGTATGTGCAAGATACGATCACCTGATCTGACCTGTCTCAACAATAATGGGACAACTTATCTAACCCATGCCATTAAACGAATATATATATGTGTGTGAGTGTGTGTATATATATATGTGTAAATATATATATATATATATTTATATACACACATACACACACACACACACACACACACATATATATATATATTTACACACACACACATATAAATATGCTGGTACAATGACAGCTGACATATATCATAAATGATAACCGGATCTAACTCTTAGATAATTTTCCTGATTTCCCACTTTCTTCAGTACCAATATTGATAAATAATTACATAAAATCCTCTTTCTTGATATATTGTTTAAGTCATATGTCACCTAACGCTCATCATCATCATCATCATCATCATCATCATCATCATCATCATCATTCTCATCATCATCATCACCATCATCATCATCACCATCATCAACATCATCATCAACATCATCATCATCATCATCATCATCAATATTTTATGTCCATTTTTCCATGCTTGCATAGACTGGTCATGTCTTCTCTAGCACAACTTACCTCAACTCATTGCTTTCTTTAGTTATCTCCTATTAGCTTCAGCATTTTGAGATTAGTTCTCATCACTTCTGCTAGAATTTTTCTCTTTCTTCCTTTCACCTATGCAGCCTTCTCTTCTATATACCTCATTTGATTTCTCTTAAACCCATTTTTCTCTAAGCCTATCTTTGCTTCATCATACATGCAAATTAACATTATGCATCCAACAGAGCATGCTCACCTTATTTTTCTCCAGCCCTTATATATGCATTTAATGCCATGTCTCACTACCATGCAATATCATCAACATATTTACATATTCTTAATATGGCTGAATGGCATGGTTGTGTGATTACGAAGTTCAATTTACAATCACAAGGAACCTGGTTTAAATGACACAGCATCATCTCCTTGTGAACATGTCATTTACCATAGCTTCATGTTGACCCAAACAAGCCTTGTGAATGAAGTTTTATAGATAGAAGCTATGTAAAATACAGTCATATATGTGCGTGTGTGAGTGTGTGTGTGTGTGTGTGTGTCTGCCTTCAGTTCAAAAGCTTCTAGATGTTCTTTGAGTTAGAGTACATTAAAAATTTAAGATTTTATTTATGTGGTATATTTGAGGTCCATTCTATCTATTTGTTTAATTCATCAAGATATAAAAGCATATATATCCTAGCAGTGACTACCTAAACATTTGATTGCAGTCTTGCAGAAGTTGTATGAAGTTACCACAGCATCTATCAGTGGTACATCTTTGCTGGTAGTAGAAAAGGCAGACAGGAATCCTTTTGTATTTTCAATTACTACATTGCATGTGCACAACATGCTATTGATAAAGCATTCTCTGAAGGATGGGGAATTGAGTTTGTATACACATATATATTCAAATAGAGAGCAGAGGAAGAATGGACGTTTATGTGGAATTGATATCATTCACTAAGACGAAAACTCAAGTGTTAAACAATAGTGAACTAGTGGAGAAGGAGTTACTTTTCAGCATAGATGAAAGGGTGATAGAGAATGTGAAAGAATTCATTTATTTGGGAAATATGATTTCTAGTGATCTCAAAGCAATTTCAGTGGTGCTACAAATATCAAAAGCAACAGCTAAGTTTAATGAACTGAGAACAGACAACTATGTTACTATGAATACAAGAAGAAAGTTACTTGAAGCATGTGTGGGGTCTCAACTGACATATGGAGTACAATGCTGGCTTCCAAAAGAAACTGAAATATGAAAAATGAAAGCATGCTGGATTCAATTTTAGTGAAGCATGGTTAAAGAAGGTTGGAGCAAAGTCAACCCTGATGATAAAGAATACAATTTTGTACACACTAACATAGATACAAAATATTGTCAAGACCTCCACCTTACAAAACTTCATCTATGCGCAACATTTCATATCAGATATGTATGTTGAGCAGAAAATAGTATGTACACAAAAAAATTATTGTTTCTCAAACCAACCCAAAGATATTGTCAGGATCCATGGTTGAACTATGCAGAAACTCTAAACCTGATTGTTGATGTGGCTAAGAAGTTAACACAATCAAAATCTGAGTTTGCCAGGCTAGTCAATGAAACGAACTTCCTTCAATGACTTCACTGAAGTTGATGGATTATCCTTCAAAGCAGAAGGGAGCCTTTAAAGACATTATGAGGCCTCACTAATTAATATTATAAATTAACTAAGATTATACTGCTTAGTTTCAGGCACATCTATGAATGATGAAGCATTAATGAATTGAAGGAAACAATTAGTAAAAGGGGAATCATATGTCTGTAAGAGAAAAGATTATGCTGGTATGGTTACATCATATGAATGATGATTAATTGCCAAGAAATGCCAATGAAAGAAAATCTGAGGAAAATCTAGGCAAAGATGGTGTGAGCTAATTTCAAAATATTGAATCACACCAAGGGAGTGATGAAGGAACATGACAAATAGGGGAAAATTGTACAGTACTGAAAAAGACTTGGTTAATCCTTTCAAACATGGAAAAGTTGATTGAAAAATGATGATGAAGATTACATGGGGTGGGGTATAAGTATATATATATATTTATTAAAAAGAACAATGAAGTTTTGTTAACATGTATTTAAATTTTTATTGTGTATCAACCTGTTATGCGTGTTTCACAGAGGATTAGCACAGGGTCACCCATAGATGTTATGGACCTGACTCCATTATTCATCTGCTCATCAGACTGGCGATATATAGACAGTATATATATATATATATATATATATATGAAGTTTAGACTAGGATTATTATTAAAATGGACTTGTGAACGTGCATTACTGGTACTTTATTTTATCGACCCTGTAAGAATGAAAGGCAAAGTTAACCTCGGCGGGATTTGAACTCAGACCGTAAAAGGCCATAACTCTATAGTTATTATTACAAATAGTAATGTTTAAATATAACAAGGAAAACATGAAAATTATTAAAACCTAAAATAGTTATTAAAATTTATAAGTGACAAAATATTTACATTCATTAACTATAGATATTTCATTAACTATAATACAAAAGCATGACATACACTAAAATAGATCAAAGATGTATACTAATGAGATTTATAAAGTCTATTAATTGAAGTTATGGAAAAAATACTTTTAGAAAATACTAGACTACCCGTGACCCGTTAGGTCACGTTTGCTTCAAAATATTTTTTTTCAAATGATGTTCACTTAAAAATAATTTTTAAATAATTAAAATATACACAGACATGTATATAATGTGAAATGAAACTGGAAAGCCCATATATATATATATATATATATATATATATATATATATATATATATATATATATATACGTGTGTGTATGTATATATATATAAATATATATATATGTATGTGTGTGTGTGTATATATATATATGTGTGGGTGTCTGTGATCTATATACATTGGTCATAGATACACACACACATATACACACACATGTATACATACACACGCACTCATATATATATATACACATCACCACCAACTCTCTTCCATTCTCCTTCTCTGTCTCCTCTCCCTCTCTCTATGTCTCTCTTTCAATCTACTTTCTCAAAACCACTATCTCTTCCCATTTCAGGGTCAACTTCCTTTCAAAGTATTTTCCCATTATGCATCTTTATGGCTGTATTACATTACAGACAAGCAAGCAAGCAATCACAGACTTAGTATTATATAAATGGATTAAAAGAACATTAAAATTAAGGAAACATAGAACAGCAATTGAATATCTTCTTCTTCTTCTTCTTCTTCTTCTTCTTCTTCACCTACTTATTCCTGAGAGGGTTGTGGGGGTGTAGAGTCCTCAAACACTCCTTCCAGCAGGTCCTGTCAGAAGCAACGCTCTCCAACTGATCCTGCTGGATCCCCAAGCATGACCAGCCAAGCTCATAGATGTTATCCAACCATCTTGCTCGGGGTCTACCCCTAGGTCTCTTTCCAGTTGATTTTGCCCATAAAATCTGTCCAGCGATTCTTTCCTGAGATATTCTAACCACATGTCCAGAGTATCAGAGCTGTGATCTCTCAATTCGGAAAAGTAGCGGCTCTACCTGGAGTGATTCTCTGATCTCCGAACTATGCACTTATTGAATTATATCTATAATTAAAAGAAATCTTTAGTGACTCAAGAAATGTCAATGACTAAATTATATCAGTACAATAAGGCTGGGAATATAACCAAGGTGGGATTACAATTATATGATAAATAGGAGAAAAAAACCCTTTGAACTTATGTGTGTGTGTGTTAATTAAAATTTTGGGTTCATTAAAAACTAGTAGTAATTTTACAAGATAGTTTAACAATAGTAGTATGATACAAATTTTCTAAGTGTTAATAAAAACACTTAAACAAGTGTATAATGGGTATAATTAATCTGGGTTGAAATTTTTGTGAAAGAAAGAATAAGATGTTGTATGTGGACACGATAAGACTATTTCATTTTTAAAATTGAGAAGGATAACTTTTGAAGTAATTATTTCTAATGCTTCAGTTAAACAAAGATTGTATTTAGTTCTACCTACATAAGGTTTTGCCGAATTAATAATATTCCATTTAAAATGAGGGGCCTACTCCTTCAGAACATGAAGATTGTCATGCCATCTGGCCTTTCACCATCCCGTCACTTCAGCTCCACTGACTTGGCCTCGGAAGGAGAGCCTGCACCATCCAAGCCATGCTTTAGGATCTCCTTGAGAGCATCATGGCATAAGAGGAGGGAAGTACTGTAATAGCAAAACAGTAGGTGGAGACCGAAAGAATGCACAATGGAACTGCAGAGGCATTTGTGAAGCTCATGTTGCATATCTCCTCAACAGGAGTCGAGATCTGTGAAGAGAGATGCTTGGCTATAGCAGGAGACACTGCAGAAGGTGTAAAGGAACGTTGGCATGGCAAAGCAGTTCCTTAACAGAAAGTGCCTTTATTCATAGCTGGGCTTTTAAAATATGTATTTATTAAACATACCGCATATCTTTTTATATACGAAATTCACATACATATATGTATACAGCTTTGTTGAAGCTAAGTTTTAATTCTACTTTTAAGTTGAGCCAACTTTTACAGCTTCATATACAATTGAGGCTAATCAGCCCACCTTCACAGGCGAAAATATTATATATTCTCATCTGTTTTCAAGTTCCAGCAAAAGACAGCAGGGAAGCACTGTCCCGATGTGAGTCATTAGCTTGAAATGTCCATAGACAGTTATCCTTTGCTGCTTCTGCTGGAATCCGCTAGATGACGCTAGCCCTCAGCCTTTATTCATAGCTGGGTTTTCAAAATGTTAATTTATCAAACATACTGTGTATCTTTAAATATACAAAATTCATACGCACACACACACACACACACATATATATAGCTTTTGTTGACTTGGAGAAAGCCTTCGACAGAGTCCCCCGTTCCATTATCTGGTGGGCTCTTAGAAAACTAGGTGTTGATGAATGGCTTGTGAGAGCTATACAAGCCATGTATAAAGAAACAGTCAGCAAGGTTAGAATATAGTGAAGAGTTTAGTGTTTAAAGTTGGTGTACATCAGGGCTCTGTTCTTAGCCCCCTACTATTTATTATTACCCTTCAGGCTATAACAGTGGAGTTCAAGACCGGCTGCCCATGGGAACTCCTATACGCAGATGATCTAACGCTCATAGCTGAATCAATGGCCGAGCTAGAGAAGAAATTCGAAACATGGAAGCATGGCCTAGAATCAAAAGGGCTTAAAATTAACCTGGCTAAGACTAAAGTTCTAGTTTGTAGGAAAGAAAATAAGGCGACGGTCCCTTCCGGGAAATGGCCATGCTCAGTGTGTAGGAAAGGCGTAGGTAGAAACTCCATTTTATGTCCCAAATGCAAAGTATGGGTGCATAAAAGATGTAGTGGGATCACAGGTAAGCTAACTAAGAACATAGATTTTACATGTGGCCGGTGCTCTGGTGCAATAAGTAGCAGCAAGTGCCCACAAAATACTAGCTCTTTCAATTGCACAGAGGGTTCTATAGAAATAGTGGACAGCTTCCGTTACCTGGGTGACAAAATCAGCAGTGGGGGAGGGTGCTCTGAATGTACAGTAGCTAGAGTCAGAACTGGATGGAAAAAGTTCAGAGAGCTTATACCACTATTAGCCACTAAAGGGTTCTCCCTAAAAATGAAAGGCAAGTTGTATGATGCCTGCATACGAACAGCAATGTTGCATGGCAGTGAGACCTGGGCATTGTGTGCAGAGGATATACGCAGACTAGAGAGGAACGAAGCTTGCATGCTCCGCTGGATGTGTAATAGTAACATACGTGAACGGCAAAGCATAAGCGAACTAAGGAAAAAATTAGAAATAAGAGGGATCAGATGTTGTTTACTCGAGAGAAGGCTACGTTGGTATGGTCACGTGATGCGCATGAAAGACGACAGCTGTATAACAAAGTGCAGGGCAATAAAGATAGACGGTAGCTACGGAGTAGGCAGACCCAGAAAAACCTGGGACGAGCTGATAAATTCCGACGTCACACACTTACACCTCTCCAAGACAATGTCACTGGACCGAGACCTTTGGCGGTACTCAGTAATAGAGAAGACCCGCCTTACTTAAATACAAAGTAAAACCTACTATAGTCAGTAGGCATCTCTAACAAAATACACCCCGTCCCACCACCCCCACCCCATCCACACCGTCCCTTTCAATGTAAAGTTATGTTGGTGCCACAACATCCAGGCCGAAACAAATGAGATCGTGTAGGTGTCACGACAAAAAACACGCAGTCCACGCTGTAATGTGGCCGTGTAGGCAACACGGTAAAAACCTCCCAGCCCCACACTGTAAATGTGGTTGGTGTTAGGAAGGGCATCCAGCTGTAGAAAACCCGCCAGACAGTCCACGCTGTAATGTGGCCGTGTAGGCAACACGGTAAAAACCTCCCAGCCCCACACTGTAAATGTGGTTGGTGTTAGGAAGGGCATCCAGCTGTAGAAAACCCGCCAGACAGTCCTATGCGAGCAAGACAATCACTCTTGCCTCAAGTGGGAAAACACCTGCAAGCGTGGAACACGGACGTTAAACGTTGATGATGATGATGATGATGATGATGTGGGTGTATGTATATAGTCTGTAGGGGGTTAGTTTTATTTACAGTTATTTCTTTTGTTTCAAGTAACCATGACAACCACTACACGGTGACAATTACGTAATATTTCATATAAGGTTTCTATTCCTGATCACTTGGTAGTTGATTGGATTTTACAATCTCTCCCCATTCTCATTTATCTTTGATTATAACAAAGGCAAAGCTCTGTGAGGTGGTGTCTTCAGGGTTGGATTTTCACCTGCTGAGGCTCTAAGCTATATATATATGAGACCCTTCTCTACAACAATTTGGGTAAAAAGATTTTCAATAATTATACATTTTTATATTAATGCTAATGATAAAGAGTAAATAATATATATCATCATCATCGTCATCATCGTTTAACGGCTATTTTCCATGCTAGCATGGGTTAGACGGGTTTGTCCCATTAAAGGCATGTTTGGTCAGGTGACCGTGTCTCATTCATATAGGACTGTTTCTGGCTGGTTTTCTACAGCTGGATGCCCCTCATAATGCCAACCACATTTACAGTGTGTTGTGGGTGCTTTTTGCCATGTCTCCTACACAACCACTTTACAGTGTGATCTAGGTGCTTTTTGTCATGACACCTACATGACCACTTTACAGTGTGGGCTGGATGTTTTGTGGTACCAACAAAATATGTATATATATATATATATATAAATATATATATATACATATATATATATATGTATATATATATATATATATATATATATATATATATATATATATATATATATATATATATATATTGTTATAATTGGGTGGGTCATGCTACCAATAAAAACACATGCACCTGTTGCTTTTCACTTTAATCTATTATAAATTTCCAGTTGGTTGGTTGGTTCGATAACCAGATGGTTGTTTATATATTGTCAAAGCTCTTTCGTCACACATTCTGTGAACTCCTCAGTGACTGGGTTTCTATTTTGTGTCTCTCCTACACCATCTTTGTTCTGTCCTACACCATTTTGTATTCGTGAGTTGTGTGCTTAGTTTGTGCATGCATTACATCCAAGTTTGTGTGGGTTTTTATTTATTTATTTATGTGTTTATTTACTTGTCACTAGTTGGTTGATTGTTCTATCTGTGTGTGTCTGATTTGTTTTGTTAGTTTGGTTTTTTGTGTGTGTCTTCATTTTGGTCTTAATTACTAGTTGTGATGTTGATATTCCACTCATATTTTCTGCTTAATTTTGGTTGGAGTTCATTTATGTTTGCCGTGTCAGTAATTTGTCTGAGCATTGAATCTTTTCTGTGTGTGGTTATAATTGTTATCTCTATGTCCTCTATTGTGCCCCTATGTTCTATTTTGGCATGTTGGTGGAGTACTGGTGTATTCACGGGGTATATAATCCTATCAAGCCCTCTTCAGACTTTAGTCTTTACATTTATTATTACTATATATATATATACACACGTAGATGAATTTGTTTTGCAACAGGAGGAAACATAATAGTACTACTGATGACGTCATGGGTGTGTGATGAAAGGACTTTGATAGACTATATATATATATCTATATATATATTTTTAACCATTGGTCAATCAATGATAAACATTGATTGCCAGCTAAATTAACTATAGGGATATAAAATATACAGAAATGAAAAACCAATCCAAACCAAACAGTGAGTGTGTTATATTATTATTTCTGGCAATATTATAACAATATGACCCTCCCCAAATATAACAATATATATATATATATGACTGGCTTCCACACAGTTTTTATCTACCAAATTCCATGGTCAACCTGAAGCTATCAGAAGATACTTATAAGAAGATACTTGCCAAAGGATCCTCAAAATGAGACTGAATTTGGAAAAAGAGATTGTGTGGTTATGAAACAAACTCCTTAAACCATGCAGCCATGCTTTCACCTACAGGTTTTTATGCTTTTTTTTAACAATATTAAACTTCCCTTATTTGTATTCTATATAATTCCTCACGTCACATCTTTGCCAAATTTTACACATCTCTCTTATATCAAGATTTGTGATTTGCTTCTTGACACAACTAAACAATACAACCTAATCCTAAAAAAAAATCACTTCCCATAAAATGATTAATAAAACAAGAATATTATCTTCTAACCAATGCATTTTACATTACAATGACAGTAATATCCGATTTGTCTTTGACAATATCCTGAGAAGGTGACCAAGAATCTTGGAGTAGTTAATAGAAAATAGCCATTTCCGTTTCTTAAGATTTGTTAGCATATGTACATGTGTGTATATGTGTATACTTATATGTATATATTTATATGCATATATATATATATATGTATGTGTGTGTGTCTGTGTGTGTGTATGTGTGTGTGCTTATATATATATATGTCTGTATGTATATATATATATATATATAAAACGAAGGAGGTGTGGTAAGGAACCAGATGGACCATAACGCACCAGAGTACTCAATACTTAGGGTAGTAGAGTGGGTAATAGGAAAATGTTAGACCCCGACGGCAGAGCTCAAGCCCTTTCGATGGCCATTTCTGGACTAAATTAGAATTTTTAGCGTGGTAAATAAATAGCCGAACTTTTCAAGGGGTAATTCCTTATATGGGAAGATTGTAGTTGTCAAGAGGATTGGTCAAAATTTCTTGTAAATCTCTAGGGTCTAAAACAGCTGCTATAATTGGTTGGTATTGCGTTTTCGGCCAATGCTATCTATAATTTACTGTGGTGGGGGTACTGAGGCTACAGAAGCCCGACGGGCTGCCTCGGGGTATGTGAAAGGGGAAAAAGGAAAAGGAAGAGGATAGGGAGTGAGAGGAAGTGATAGGAAGAGATAAAGGGAAGAAGAAAATAAGAAGGAAAAGAAAAGAGGTGCATCTACCTATGTTAACTGGGGTTTCCCCTATCTTGTTCGGCAAGTGGGGAAAAGGAGGAAGTTTCAGCCATTGTCTACCCACCCGGGTCATTAGGGGGTTTGAGGGCGAGGTAAGTCCTACGCAATCGGTGTTTGCATGCAGTTACAAGTTCGTCTTTTTTGTTTAGGAGTTGGTCCTTCATAAACAGCATTTGTAATGTTACCTCCGAGCATAAGTTACACGGACGGCATCCTCCCGTGTAGGAGTTAGCCCTGGACAGTAAGCTCCAAGTAAGATTGTATGTTATGTTATTGTCTTGGAGGTCCCAGATGTGGATCGAAAGTGTTGTGGCATGTCGCCGGGCCGGGTTTCGGAACGTATGTCAATGTTGGTAGAGCCGGGTCTTAAAGTCACAAGCGGTTAATCCTATATAGGCTTTGTTGGAGGTGTCCCTCCTCACGTTGCATTAGTAGATCACGTTGCGTTCTCGGCATCTGTTGTTGAGGGGGCACGTAGATCTATCAGGGCAGTTACACCTCCTGGTTGGCTCTCCACTAATGTCTCGGTTGTTTCTTCCATAGGGGTTGTGTTTCTTGTTGTTTGAGGAGGCGAAGTTTTGTGCGAAGTTGGTGTGGTGCTGTAGGAGAGTTTGATAGTGTTTTTGTTGATTATGTTGTGGTAGCGGTGTTGTGGTAGCGGTGTTGTGGTGGTAAGTGTTTTTCGAGGACCCTAAAGAAGATTTTCCCGATAGTTGTTGCCACCTTGGCATTGTGGGGAGGGTTGAACCATGTTACATGGCGTGAGCGGCGACGTCGCCTGCTGGTTCCGCTAAGGGAAGCTGGATAAAAGGAGATTTCCTCCCGGAAGCCGCTTCGCTTGAGGGCATGGTTGTAATGATAGACTTAATTGTGTTTACAAGAAATTTTGACTAATCCACTTGACATCTACAATCTTCCCATATAAGGAATTACTCCTTGAAAAGTTCGGTTATTTATTTACCACGCTAAAAATTCTAATTTAGTCTAGAAATAGCCGCCGAAACGGCTTGAGCTCTGCCGTCAGGGTCTAATATATATATATATATATATATATATATATATATATATATATATATATATATATATGTAGGAGGTGAGTTTTATTGTAGTACAATAAAGCAATGCAGATATCGGATAAGAAGCACTCTACAGTTTGTAGGACTGGAGTATACATAATATAAGATCAAAAGATGGTTAAAGGAGTTCCATGTATTTTATTATGCGCACTTCAAAAACACCCCCCCCCCCCTCCCTAAATAAAATATTTTTTCCTCGTACATATTTTTCCCTTCGTTCATTTTCAAATTCTTTTAATTTATACATTATCTTCCAACGGTTTTCAACCTCTCTATGTAAAACAATATATCTTCTCTCAGTTATAAAAACTATCTCCTTCTCTCTATCACCCATCTCTCCCTCTCCACCTTCACTCTCATCTCCTCCCCTTTTTCATCCTTCCCCCCCCCCCTCTCTAAATAAAATATTTTTCCCAATATCACACATCTAAAACCACTTTTCATATGTTGATTTAAAACTGCACTATCCACAAGTGTTTTTTAGTCTTCATATCATGTTCTCCTGCTTTATCTGATGAAAACACAAATATTATTGCATGATGATGTTTGTTTTTGAAATGCGCATAATAAAATACATGGAACTCCTTTAACCATCTTTTGATCTTATATTATATATATATATATATATATATATATATATATATATATATATATATATATATAAATATACATACATACACACACACACATATATATATATATATATATATATATATCATCATCATCATCATCATCAACATTTGACATTTATGTTCCAAGCTTGCATAGGTTAGACGGGCTGGAATGTTATGAGGCTACAAAGGTTAGGTGATTGCATTTTGCTCAAAGAATCCGTTTTTGACTTGGTTTTCTACAGCTGGATACCCTTCTTAATGCTAACCCCCTTACAGTGTAAACTGTATATATAAATATGCATACATTGACTTTATATATAAATGTACATACATTACTTTATTTTCATGTCACCAGCAGACAGCTCAACAACTTGGACTGGGTGCTTTTTCCTTGTGTCACCAACATGACCATTATACAGGATGAAGAAGCTTGTGTCGGCAGATATTTATATAAAAACACACACACACACACACATATATATATACATATATATATATATATATATAATATATACATGTGGAAGCTTAGTAAAATCGGAGCTTTGGCTGTGGGCAAGCAAAGTCGACCTACAATATGAATGAGTTAGCAAAGCACTCAATAAGGGTAGGTCCTTAGAGTAACAACAAATAATATATATATATAGAGAGAGAGAGAGAGAAAGAGACAGAGGGAGAAGTGTAAACTTGAGCTTGGCACCATAGTCGGCAACATATTGACATGGCTTCTATATGACTGCTAAGACCACCTTAGCTGAAGCAAATCCGTCCACATGCATTACACATAAAATCATTTTGGGCATTTGAAAATCCAAGTAATGTAATATAATAATGTAATATCGTGCAGATCTCTCTTTAATTTTCCATGCTCCCAACAGGATTTTTCAAATTCCTGTTTTCCATTTAACACAGTTTTCCTCCTGGATGATCGATTTAAGGCAATATACATATGTATATGTGTGTATCATTTTCTTCATCATCATCATTTAACATCCACTTTCCACACTAGCATGGGTTGGACGGGTTTGTCCTACTTGAAGTAAGATTGGTTGGGTGACCGTGTCTTGCTCGTATAGAACTGTTTCTGGCAGGTTTTTCACGAATAGTAATAATGATTATGAAGACCAAAATCCAAAGAGGGCTAGTTAAGTATTATATATATAAGCAATTTTTTGCTTAAACTTTAATCTGATGATGATGATATCATCATCATCATCATCACCGTTTTACGTCCGTTCTTCCACGTTAGCATAGGTTAGACGGTTTGTCCTGTTGTGGACAGTGTTCAGTCGGCTGATCTTGTCTTGCTCATATGGGAACTGATCCTGGCTTGATTTCTACAGCTGGATGCCCTTCCTAACACCAACCTCATTTACAATGAGTGCTGGGGGCTTTTTTCCGTGGCGCCTGCACGTCCACTTTACAGTGAGTGCTGGGTGCTTTTTTTGCCGTGGCACCTCCACGACCACTTTGTAGTGGGAGGGTGTGGGGGCATATTGTCTATATGCTTCAGCTTCGGCTTGTACCCGTGGGAAGTCGGGTCTTCTGTATTACTGTGTGACGCCAGATGTCACGGTCCTGTGTCATCACCTTTGAGAGGTGCTTTTATCACCTCATCCCAAGTCTTCTTGGTTCTCCCCACTCCGTGGCTTCCATCGACTTCTAGTGCTCTGCAACTTTTTATGCAGCTGTCACCTTCATACGCATCACATGTCCAAACCAATGCAACCTCCTCTCCTGCACACAGCATTTTATTCCTCTTATGCTCAGTCCCTCTCTCAATTCGTTCATGCTTTGCCATTCACACACATTACTATTACACATCCATCGGATCATGCAAGCTTCGTCTCTTTCTAATCTACGCAAGTCTTCTACAGACAGTGCTCAGGTCTCACTACCATGTAATATTGCTGTTCATATACACGCATCATACAGTCTGCCTTTCATTTTGAGGGAAAAGCCTTTTGCAGCTAGCAGTAGCAGCATCTCCCTGAATTTCTTCCATCCCGTTCTTACCCTAGTTATTGTACTTTCCGAACACCCACCTCCGCTGCTAATTCGGTCATCCAGGTAGCAGGAGCTGTCTACTGTTTCTACAGAGCCCTCCCAGAGATTGGTGTTGCTTGTTTCCTATGGCCACTTGTTTCTTGCTGTCCCAGCGCAGCTGCTACATGTAAAGCCTAGATTCTTAGCTAAGCTTCCTGAGATCCCACTACATCTCTTGTGTACCTATCGTTTGCATTTGGGGCAGAGGATGGAGTTCCTACCTATACCTTTCCTACATACTGAGCAAGGCCATTTCCCTGAGGGGATCTGGGTTCTATTTTCTCGTCTACTTACGAGGACCTTAGTCTTTGTCAGGTTGACTTTGAGAGTCCCTGCTTCCATGTTTGGAATTTTTTCTCTAGTTCCACCATAAATTCAGCTATAAGTGTGAGATCATCCACATATAGTAGTTCCCATTGGCATCTGGTCTTAAACTTCTCTGTTATTGCTTGCAATACTATAATGAACAGGAGAGGGCTAAGAACAGAGCCATGGTGGACACTGACCTGTATGGTAAATTCCTCACTGTAGTCATTGCTAACCCTAACTTTGCTGACTGCTCCCCTATACATGGCTTGTACAGCTTTCACAAGCCTTTCATCTAGTCCTAGTTTTCTAAGAACCCACCAGATTATAGCACGGGGGACTCTGTCAAAGACTTTTCCAGATTGACAAATGCCAGGTAGAGCGGCTTACTTTTAGCTAGCTACTTTTCCTGTAACTGCCTCACAAGGAAGAGGGCATCAGTGGTGCCTTTTCCTGGCACGAACCCAAATTGCATCTCATCTAGTTTTACCCGGTCCCTAATCAACTGTGCTATAACTCTTTCCATTACTTTCATGACCTGGTTCATCAGCTTCATACCTCTATAGTTTCCTCTATCTAGTGCATCACCTTTACCTTTGTAGCAGTTGACAATGATGCTGCTGCACCAATCCTTTGGTATGACACCCTCTGGTTAACAATACGTGTGGTTATGGTGTGACCTACCGACCCAGATGCTTTCAGCATCTCAGCAGCTATACCCGATGGACCAGTTGCCTTCCCAGTCTTCATATCTTTAATTGCCTTACTTACTACACTGCTGCTGACTTGTACTACTGGCCCCTCAATTCTCAGACCGGGCGATGTGTTGTTTCCTTGAGCAAGGCAATTTATTTCACATTGCTCCAGTTTACTCAGCTGTAGAAATGAGATGATAGGGACTGGGGTCCCTATCATTCCACTGCAAAGTAGTCGTGGAGGTGCCACGGCAAAAAAGCACCCAGCACTCACTGTAAATGAGGTTGGTGTTAGGAAGGGCATCCAGCTGTAGAAATGAAGCCAGAATCAGTTCCCGTCCCACCCTTGCAAACAGGGAAAAGTGAACGTAAAATGAAATGATGATGATGGTGATACATACGCAGGCATACGTACATACATACATACATACATACATACATACATACATACATACATACATACATACATACATACATACATACATACATGGATGATAGAGGCCCTCCAACTTGCTAAAGTCCCAGACATTATTGTCAGAGCCATAGAGAGGCTGTCTTCTTCTTGGGCTACTATCCTAAGGTTAAAGACAGAGAGGGAGGACTCTATTTTCACTGATAAAATAAAATATTGCAGGGGTATATTTCAGGGGGACAGTCTCTCTGTGATATTATTCATCTTGTCATTAAACCCCTTGTCCTTTCTGCTCAAGAAATGTGAGGGATACATCATTGGCTCACAGGAGGACAGAAATACGAACCTAACCCATAATTTCTTTGTGGACGATCTGAAACTCTATGCCAAAACATGGATGGGATGAAGAAAATTCTTGACCTGGTTACAACGTTCTCAAAGGATATAGAAATGGAGTTTGGCTAAGATAAATGCTCATACATGACTGTAAAACGGGGAAAAACAACAACCCAATCTAGTAACATTGTGATCAATGGCCTAACTGTTTCACCGATATCTGATGAGGACTGCTACAGATTCCTGGGGATAGATGAGAACATATCCTATAATGGTATCTGTAATAAGGAATGCGTAACCAGGGAATACTATATCCGATTAAGAAAGATTTGGTCATCGGAACTCTATGCGCAAAACAAAACAGTGGCTCACAATGTGTTTGCTGTGCCTGTCCTAACACCAACGTTTGGAATACTCAATTGGACGATAGACGAAATCCGAGCAGTTGATGTTGGAACTTAAAAAATACTAAACAACACCGGAAACTTCCACATCAACAGTGACATAGACCGCCTTTACTTGAAACGTAAGCAGGGAGGCAGATGCCTAACATCAGTCCAGACAGCATTTGAATGTCGCATCATATCTCTCCGACAACATCTACGAACCTCGAAGCGTAGAAGCCCGTCTCTCGAGCAAGTCTATCTGCATGAAACAGATAAGATCATGAGAGTTGGGAAGGAACTCCTCGAGAGATATTCCCTGTGTGATAATCAAAAACTCACACCCAGGGAAGTCGCTCAGCAGTATCGCAGTGAATCCATGGATGAAAAACTGCATGCTTATCAGCAAAATATTATGCATGGATATGTTGCCAGGAAGCTCCAGAGTGAGAGTAATATAGATAAGGAAAGTAGTCTATCTTGGACCAACAACCGCTATATTGGCTCCCACTTTGAAGGATACGCTTTTGCAATCCAGGAACAGGAGATTAACACGAAATACCTGATTCACAAAAGAGATAGCGATGCAGTCAAAACACCTAGATGTGATAACAAGTGCAGACTCTGCAGAACTAACATTGAGGATATCACCCATGTCATCAGCAGCTGTCCAAAGATGTCATTGCGGTACTATCTACCTATGAGGCATGATGTAGTGGCCAAAACACTGTACAATGCAGTTCGTAAAAAAGATTGCCCCGATAATAAACACATTAAAAGCTACAACAATGTGGAAGACATCCATGTAAATAATATGAAAGAGTACTGGTGGAATGTTCCAGTAAAAACCCCAATAAAATGCAGACATAACAGACCAGATATTATGATATGGGACAGGGAGAAGAAAGCATGCACAGTAGTGGAAATTAGCTGCCCAACAGATGCCAATATAATATCAAAGATTAGTGAAAAGGAGAATATTTATGCAGAACTGATGAGAAATCTGCAGATACTCCACCCTGATTACACCTTCAGATTTATGCCTGTGATTATTGGGGCACTGGGGTATGTTAGTAACTGCCTCAATACAAATCTTGAGAAGCTAGGTTTCACAGGAACAGAAAGAACACAACTAGTTAGGAAATTACAAGTACAATCCATTAATGGAACAGTAAAAATATGTAAAACATTCCAAAACTTTTGCATCTAATAACTGCATATACACATGTACAGATACAAAGCATATACACATGCACACATACAACTCAAAACATACACATCCATATCTACACATGCATACATAATCTACCTAGTTGATGTTGTGTAAATTCCAATGAGAGAGTCTTGTGTCTATGTTAGAACCGACTCTCTCTCTATTGGGAAAAAATTTGTGAAATTATAAAACCAGAAGAACATACATGCATACATACATACACATATACACATATATACACACACAGGCTGGCGTTGGTGTTTGATGAGGTTGAACATCCGTGGTAGTTAATCTCCCTAGGAAATAAAATCTGGAGTCAAAATTCTCTCCTTACCAAAAAACATAAATCATGTCACATATACACACACTTAAATATAAATGCATGTATATCATCATCATCATCATCATCACCGTTTTACGTCCGTTCTTCCACGCTAGCATGGGTTAGACGGGTTGTCCTGATGTGGGCAGTGTCTGGTCGGCTGACCATGCCTTGCTCATACAGGAACTGATTTGGCTTGATTTCTACAGCTGGATGCCCTTCCTAACACCAACCTCATTTACAGTGAGTGCTGGGTGCTTTTTCGTGGCGCCTACACGTCCACTTTTCAGTGTGGGCTGGGTGCTTTTTTGCCGTAGCACCTCCACGACCACCTTGCAGTGGGAGGGTGTGGGGGCATATTGTCTATATGCTTCAGCTTGTACCCATGGGAGGTCGGGTACTCTGTATTACTGCGTGACGCCAGAGGTCACGGTCGTGTGTCATCGCCTTTGAGAGGTGTAATTGGGAGGTGTATATATACAAATATATAAATGTATAGTTATATACATACGTAAATGTATGTATATATGCAAGATCAATGATGGTTGGCAAATCACTGACGAAGGACTAATTTTATCATATGTAACCCATGTGCAACCACGCAGTATTCTTCTTTCTTCTCGTGTTTTTTTATATATATGTATATATATATATAGAATACACACACACATACACATATATATATATATATATATATATATATATATATTTTTTTTTTTTTTTTTTTTTTTTTTTTTCCTTTTTCAGTGTGGTCTACCTCTGGTAGTAGGGTCCGTACCGTAGATAGAACTCAATGTAATCCAGTAAAATCCATAGAGAAGTTCTGTGTTTCGTTGAGTTAATTCTTTAGATACAGAGTCAGATATTTGGTATTAAATTAACAATGAAAATAAAAACAACAAAATAAAAACAACAAAGTTATAAAGTAGTTGTTTTTATTTTCATTGTCAATTTAATACTATATACACAGTATATATATATATATATATCATATAAAACGAAAAATCAGTGATGTATCTGAACTCAATTTATTGTGTAACACAATAAATTGAGTTCAGATGCATCACTAATTTTTCGTTTTATATTATATCACACTCTGCTCTGTAAGAACATAGAGTGCTCAACTGGCATACCGCCTATGGAAGCATCTTAGCTACCATCAGACACAGACACACACATATATATATATATATATATATATATATACAAGAAGCTTGCTTCCCAACCACATATTTCCGGGTTCAGTCCAAAAGTTTCCGGGCCGACCAAAGCCCTGTGAGTGGATTTGATAGACCAAAACTAAAAGAAGCCCGTCGTATATATGTTTATATGTCTGTGTGTGTCTTTGCATTTGCGTTTGCCCTCCCACCAATACTTGTTGGTTTGTTGACGGCCCCATAACTTACCAAGGTGATGCTCCAGCATGGGCGTAGTCCAGTGACAGAAAAAAAGTAAAGTGTATATATATATATATATATATATATATATATGTGTGTGTGTGTATAGAAGAGGGGTCGCAAACTCAAGGACATAAAAGGGCCATTACGGCCTGGAGGAGAGGCACAGTAGAACAAACGTGGTGGTGGGTGATGATTTTCACCAGTTACAATCATTTCTACTATAGGCACAAGGCATGAAATTTGGTGTTTAGGGTCCCGTCGATTACATCGATCCCAGTTCACAACTTGTACTTAATTTATCGATCCTAAAAGAATGAAAGGCAAAGTTGAGATCGGCTGAATTTGAACTCAGAACGTAAAAATAGAAGAAGTACCGCTAAGCATTTCGCCAGATGTGCTAACGATTCCACCAACTCACCGCCTAATTTTCACCAGTTATAATGGAATCTGAAATATTGGTTCTATCTCGGGCCATAGAAAAGTAGTTCGTGGGCCGCATGTTTGAACCCCTTGTTGGAGAGATAGATATGTTTCTTTATTAGCCACAGGGGCACAAAAGAAGGGGACAAATACAAAGGGGGAAGTTTACATACAATAAAAACGTGTAAAATAATGCAATTTAAAAATTAGTCGATTTTCCCCAATAGGGGAGACAGTTCATATGGGTAACACATACCCCCGAACAAATGTACAACCCTCATCTCCAGGAGTACGAAGAGTTTGTACTCCCTTCCTCTCCTCCTCCTTTTCCTCAACCTACAGGCTGATATAGAGAGAAGGCCCATTCACTCGGGCCATTCTCGCCACTTTCACCCACCTTTCATAAAACTTGCTGGGGTACAGCACCTCTCTCTCCATCCTGATTCTTCTTCCAAAGTGGTATTTGAAAAAAAGAATCAGTTGTTGGCCGGAGAGAAAGGTGTCTGCCCTCAGCCCTTTCAACCTTGTCCACCATACAACCTCTTTCGCCAAAGCTATCACACAAAGGAAAACCGCCTCTCCTTCGTTTTTGAAGGAGGGTGGCGGTTTGATCATGACAATGGACTCGGTGGTCAACCGGATTGGTCCCACCCGCGACAATAATCGTTCTACATAGCCCCACAGGTCAGTGACGCCCGGGCAGTGTATGAATGCGTGCGCGACGGTTTCTTCGTCTCGCACGCACCTCGGACAAATCTTTTTTGCAGGGTCCCTGCCCGGGCGCCCATGTCTGTAGAGCTTGTCACGAACTGGTAGAGCTCCTCGGTAGCACTGCTAGGCCAGGGACTTTTGGAAGTTGTCCATCGGTCCCGGGCGGAAGGTCCTACCGAACAGACTGTCCAGTTCATCTTCCTCTACGCCTAGAGTTTCACAGAGCGCGTCGTCGCACTTGCTGCGGATCAACCCTCTATAGAATGACGAAGTGGAGTCTCCACTGATCGCCGGGTCCGCCTGCCAGAGGGCTGTGAGCGCCTGAGCACATTCGATGTGCCAGTCGCCCATTGTCTTCGGTCTTTGTTTGACCCAGGACTGCAGCTCGGTCAGCGAGACGAGTCGTGGGAAGGCTCGCCTCACGAACGGGGCCCACACCGGTTGTCCGGGGGGGAATACGTAGAGATGCCGCAGCCTGAGCGCGTGTTTGCGCATCGTCAACCACGGCATCCCCAGCCCTCCTTTAGAAGGGTGTTGGCAGCAGATGGATCTTCTCACAAAAGGAGTCCGCCTCATCCAAAGGAATTGGAAGAGCGCGCATTCCATTTTGGCGAGCGTGTTGGCTGGACAAGATACGACGGTCAAGCGGTAGTAGATGACGGACGCTATAAAAGTGTTCGCCACCTCCGTTCAACCTTTCAAGGATAGTTTGCACTCGGCCCACTTCTGGGTGAGCGCAAACACCTTGGCCGTCACCTCATTCCAGTTCTTCTCCACCTGGAGGTCCGGACTGAACCAGACCCCGAGCAGCTTTACCGGTCCTTCCGTCCAGCGTCCGACGACGCCATCGGAAGGCATCGGTTTGCTTCTCCACGATCCGAGTTGCAAACCGATGGACTTGTCCCGGTTCAGCTTCGCTCCTGTGAAACTTTCGTATTCCTTCAGTAAGGTGCCGACTTCCTCGATTTGCGAGGTGCTCGACACCATTACTGTCACGTCGTCGGCGTAGGCCGACGCCGCTTTCCGCAGTCCCGTTTCCAAAGGGATGCCCTGCAATAGCTCCAACTTCCGCAGTAATGGCTCGAGAGTCAGTACGTACAGGAGGGAGGAGAGAGGGCATCCCTGTCGAATGGATCGCGTAATATGGAACGGTTCCGAGAGGTAGCCGTTCACCTTGACCCTTGAGCAGATGTTGCTGTTGTGCATTGCAGCATTCCAGCCCCTGAACACGGGTCCGAAGCCTGCCGCCTCGAGCACCGCATCCAGCTAACGATGGTCAACCCTATCGAAAGCCTTAGACTGATCCAAGTTGATCAGGGCCCAACCGAAGCCGGGTTTACACCCTACCCTCTCTATGATGTATCGCATGAGGTGGAGGTTGTCGTGTATGGACCTGGTCGGGATTGCGCATGTCTGCGCTTCTCCCACCAGGTTTTCGACGACAAGCGCCAGCCTCTTTGCCAACACCTTGGCCAAAATCTGTAACTCTATGTTTAGCAGAGTTATGGGCCGGAAGTTGCCTATGTCATCCACCTTATTCTCGTCCTTCCTGATTAGTGTGACCACACCGGTTACAGAACTGGGAATTCTCCCGTTCTGTTGCCAGTTGCAGTAGACCGCTTCCAGGAGACCGGAGAATAAGTCCGGCATTGCTACGTAAAATTCGTAGGGTAGACCGTCGAGACCTGGAGATTTGCGTTTGCCGCATTGGCTCAGCGCGTCCCCTATCTCAGCGGCTGAAATCGGCTTTTCGCAGAACTTTGCCTCGCTGTCCGAGAGTCGCGGTAGGCCGTCGAGGTATGGACCGAAATCCCTAGCCCCTCCCGGCACGCCACCCTGCCCGAACAGTTGAGCAAAGTGCCGCTGAAAGGCCGCACACATCTGCTTCGGCTCACGTATCACGCGTCCGTTTTTGTCCTTCAAAGACCGAATCGTGGACTTGTTGCCACTTTTTGCCTCCGTCACTCGGGCCCAGCTAACAGCTTTGGCTCCCTCGTTTCCCAGAGCACGTATTTTGCTTCTGACGACGCAGCCCTCGTGCTTTGCGTCGAAGAACTGGTCCAAGGCCGTTCTCGTTGCTAGCACGCTTGCTACGTTGCCACTTCTAATTGCCTCTTCTACTTTATCTACCAGTTCCTTCTCGGTTCTATTTCTATCTAACGCTAATTCTTTACTAAAAACTAATGAGTCTAATCTAACTGCCCTCTTGAGAGAGTACCACCATCTGTTGTTGACAATGGCCCCTGTCAAGTGCTGTTTAACTAAAGTGCTAATCCGTCTACTGTAGGCTTTGCTTGTCGGTAACGACAAGTTCAGCTTCCAGTAGCCGGGTCCATCTCTATGGGTTCTATCAACGTTGGCCATGCAGGTCACTCGTTTGTGATCTGAAAAGGCAACCATGAACATTTGTGGACAGCTTAACATGTCCCTATCCTTATTTCTAACTAGAACCCTATCTAGGTATGATCTAGATGTTCCGCTAAGATTAGTCTACGTCCACAGTGGCGCAGTCGGAAAATCTAGTCGATATCTATCGGCCAGGTCAAATCGGCCGATTAAATGTTTGAGGCTGTTACACCCCCCTTTATCGGGACATGCTCCCACATAGTCCCAACGTGCATCTAGGATTCCATTCCAGTCCCCCACTAAAAGCAAGGAGCGGGACGTTCCCAGAAAAGTCTCTAGACGTTTGAAGAAGTCTGGCCGCGGTGTCCCGGATGGGGCATATGCGGCCACCAGCCTGAAGGCTCCACCTTCACTACCGTCAACGTCTAGGATCACCTGTCGACCCTCCGGGTCCAGATGTACCGTCTGTGTTACGAGGCCCAGGTGTTTCCGCAGCAAAACGGCAACTCCGCCCCCACCCCCCGGTTGAAGATGGGGGCTAGCTGTCGCTCGCTGTGGATCCTGTACTCGCAAATGGCTACCACATCCATACTGTGCGACCTGAGGTCGTTTAAGAGTTTGCCCTATTTCCAGGGCATCCCCAGGCCGCGTACGTTCACACATCCAACTCTTATATTGGCCATGTTGGTGCTGAAAAGTTAAAAGAGGAAAAGAGATCACTCACCCTTCGTCTCCTGGGGACCAGGCCGCACGATTTCCATGGGGGTGTTGGAGGGGTTGTCTGGATGGGTGGTGGTTTCCGGCGGGGTGGGGACGGAGATGTTGGTGGGGTGGGGTCTGGTGGGATGGGGGTGTCTGGGGTGGGGAGACATTTGAGAAGGACGCGGTTAAGTGGTTTCACGCAGGAATTCCCCACATCCTTCTCAAATGTTTCTTTTAGGGACCTATAAGTTTGTATAGGGACCCTAATCAGTTTTAGGTTCAGTTTTTTGTTATTTTTAACAGAGTGGGCGAAATTTTTCCCCTCGGTTTTCACCGAAGGGTCGTTCGTGATGGTCTCCATTAGTGTTTTGTTTTCAGTGTTTATGTAAGTGTAAGTGTAATTTTCTTGTGTTGTGTTTGTTTTTGTCTGTAGTTCTTGTGTGTGCTTTCGTTTTGTTGTAGGTATTTTGTTTTCAGGAGGTGGGGGTTTTGTTTGTGATGTTTTTGTTGTTTGTGTTGGTGGTTGTGTGTTTGTGGTAGTGTTTGCTGGTTTTTTGCTTTTGTGATGTCTTTTCTTTCTTTTCGAGCGATGGGGTTCTCCCTCGTCTTCACTGGGTGATGGCGATATAGCATCATCTGTTGTATCGTCTGTGTGATTGGGGAGGGGTATGTCTTGGGGAGCTGTTGTGTCTGTATGTGATTTTGCAGTGGTTTTAGGTGGAGTGGGGTTGGGTGGGACTGTGTTTGTTGTGGATATTTTTGTGTGTTGGTGTTGTTGTTGTTGTGGTGGTGGTGTTGGTGTTTGTGTTGTTTTGATGGGTGTCGGCAGAAGAGCCTTTTTTTACTGTTACGTCATCGGCGTAGGCCGACACCGCTTTGCTCAATCCTGGTTCCAGGGGGATACCCTGCAACAACTCTAACTTCCTCAGTAAAGGCTCGAGAGTCAATACGTACAGAAGGGAGGAGAGAGGGCACCCCTGTCGAATGGATCGTGTGATTTCGAACGGCTTCGAAAGGTAGCCGTTCACCTTGATCCTAGAACAGATGTGGTTGCTATGTAAGGCAGTGATCCAGCCTCTGAAAACAGGACCGAAGCCAGCCGCCGCTAGCACCGCATCCAGGTAACCATGGTCGACCCTATCGAAGGCCTTAGATTGATCCAAGTTGATCAGGGCCCCACCGAAGCCGGGTTTGTTGCCAACCCTCTCTATGATGTATCGCATGAGGTAGAGGTTATCGTGAATGGACCTGGATGGGATAGCACATGTCTACGCATCTCCCACCAGGCTACCCACTACAAGCGCCAACCTCTTTGCTAACACCTTGGCCAAAATCTTTAACTCTGTGTTTAGCAGAGTTATGGGCCGAAAATTATTTATACTATCCCCCTTGTTCTCGTCCTTCCTCACCAGCGAGACTACGCCCTTGGCTACAGAACAACGAATTCTCCCGTTCTGCTGCCAATTGCAGTAGACCGCTTCGAGGAGTTCGGAGAAGAAGACCGGCATTGCTAAATAAAGTTCGTAAGGTATACCATCGAGACCTGGAGATTTGCGTCTGCTGCATTGGCTCAGCGCATCTCCGATCTGATCAGCCGAGATTGGTCCCTCGCAGGACTCTGCCTCTTCGCTCGAGAGACGCGGCAGGCCGTCGAGGTATGGACCGAAATCCACGTCCCCGCCCGGACCCTCGCCTCCCCCGAATAATCGGGCAAAGTGCCTTTGAAAGGCCTCGCACATCTGCTTAGGCTCCCGGATCACCCGTCCATCCTCGTCTTGCAACGACCGGATGGTGGATCGATTTCCACTCTTAGCTTCTGTCACGCGGGCCCAGCCAACGGCTTTGGCCCCCTCATTACCTAGAGCACGTATTTTACTTCGAATGACGCAGCCTTCGTGCTTTGCATCGAAAAACTGGTTCAAGGCCGTCCTCGATGCCAGCACTCTGGCCACATCTTCGCTCTTGATTGCCTCTTCTAATTTACCTGTTAATTCTTTCTCGTTTCTATTCCTATCGGCAGCTAACATCTTGCTATAACTTATTGATTCTGTTCTAATCTCTCTTTTGAGAGATGCCCACCATCGGTTGTTGACGATTGCACCCGTCAACCTCTCCTTAACTAATCTGCTAATCCGGTTTCTGTAAGTCTCTTTTGCCGGTAAAGACAAATTAAGTTTCCAGTAACCGGGACCCTGTTTATGTGTTTTCTCGAGATTGACTACGCAGGTCACTAATTTGTGATCCGTATAGCCAACCGTGCGCATTTCTGGACAGCTTAATATGTCCCTATCCTTACTTCTAACTAAGAATCTATCTAAGTACGATCTAGATTGACCACTGTGGTTTCTCCAAGTCCAGGTAGGCACAGTTGGAAAATCTAGTCGATATCTATCGACCAAGTTAAAACGGTCGAGTAACCCCTTGAGGCTGTTACACCCCCTCTATTAGGACATGCTCCTGCATAGTCCCAACGTGCATCTAGGATGTCATTTCAATCCCCCGCTAGAAGCAGGGAACGCGACGTTCCCAGAAAAGTCTCCAAACGCTGGAAGAAGTCGGGCCGTTCAGCTCCGAAAGGGGAGTACACGGCGACCAGTCTCAAGGCCGCACCTTCACTACTGCCAACGTCTAGCACCAACAAACGACCCTCCGGGTCCGAGTTAACAACCTGTACGGCAAGACCCAGGTGTTTTTGCAGCAGTACGACAACCCCACCCCCACCTCCAGGTTGACAGAGAGATGCATGCACCTCAAAGTCATCGAAGGTAGGGGTCAGCTGCCGCACGACGCTGATCCGAGTCTCACAGATAACCATTACATTTATACCACATGACCTGAGGTCATTTAGAAGCTTTGCTTGCTTCCAAGTTGAGCCCAGGCCACGTGCATTCAAACATCCTACTCTTAACACATCCATATGGGCGGCAGAGCCAAAGGAGAGTGTAGAGACCTACCTTTCTGCTCCCGGGGTTCGGGTCGCACGACTTCCATGGGGTCGGGGGTGTTGGGTGAAGGGGTGTCTTGTGGTGGTGTGGGGTCGTCAGTGTGTGGTGGGGTTGGGATGTTTGGAGTTGTGTTGGGGAGGGGAATGGGAGGGGGAAAGCTTTTTAGTAGGACGCGGTTTATGGGTTTGACAGAGGGTGGTCCTACGTCCTCCTTAAAATCCTTTTTTAGTTTTTGGTAGAGGTTCATTGGGATCTTTATTAATTTTAAATGTGGGTAGTTTTCTGAAGAAACAAAGTTTACACCTTCGGTTTGTACCGAAGGATTATTGTTTATGAGTTCATTTAATTTATTATTGTTTCTGTTGATGTAAGTATAGTGTAATGTCTTTTTTTCGGATGGTGTGAGTGTTTCGAAGAGGGGAGGGGCATGTTTGGTTTTGTTTGTTGCTGGAGGGGTGTTTTGTGTTTTGTTGGATTGTGTTGACATTTGGGTGGGGGTTGTTTGGCCTTGTGTGTTTTGCACATGTTTTCTTTTTTTCCTTTTAATCTGTCTGAAGGACTCCGTTTCTTCCTCCGAATTCGTTGGGTTATCTTCAGTGTTGGAGAGAAGAGGTATGTTTGCTGGTAATGTTTCCGTGTTGGTTTTCTTTGTGGGGGAGATGGATGTCACTATGTTAGACTGTGTTGTGTGTTGTGGCTGCGGTGGTTGTGTTGTTTTATTGAGTGAGGGGTTGGGTGGGCCTGTATTTTGTTTTGGGGTAATGTGTTGTGACTGTTTGTGTTGTGGTGGTGGTGTAGTTTTACTGAGGGACGGGTTGGGTGGGACTGAGTTTTGTTGTTTGTTTATCTGTTGTGGTGGTGGTGGTGGAGCTGGTGTTGGTAGCAGGGTTTTCTTTTTGTTGAGTTGGGGACAAGCGGCCTTCAGGTGCCCTCTGCCTGCACAGATATGACAGGACGGCCTTCTCCCCTCTACGCTAATGTTTATATACCCGTGGCCCTCTAATAGGATTCTGTCGGGTATTTGGGCGATGCGTTCAGGCTTCATTTGCACTACCAGCTCTATACCTGTTCCACTGAACGCATTGCCTGTGGTTTTCCCAATGGAAATCACATTGTCATTCACTGGATCGATGAAGCCAGCTATGAGCCAGCAGTAGTCCACATCTGGCATCATTGCATCCAGCCATATGCGTTGAGTTCTTTTACCTATATAAGATGGATAAAAGGTAAAATTTTTCGAACGAATCGGTGACAAAGCACATTTTTTTGCCGCCGATTCGTTCTTCATAATAATCGCTAGGCTTCCATACAGTCTGTCTTTTCTTATGAAAGTGGTTTCATTAAGTACTTCTGTAAGTACTGTTTTGATTTCTGCTTGAGTTGGCAGTTCAGGTTTTTTTGAAGTGTTGTTGATGGTGCGGAACACGACCGTTCGACTTTCAATGTCTTTGGTGAGTTCTTGAGGCATTTTTACCGATAAAATACCATTCTCTCCTTCACTTATGTATTATTTGGCGTCTGTGATTCTTTGTGCCACATCTGAAATATTTTCAGGTATATATGTCAAAGATTTCTTTGTTGTTTGTGCAAATGAAATCTTGTTGGTGTTGACTTTGTCGTCTGCTTTGCTTTCTGTTATGATGTTGTTTTCAAATGTTATTTTTGTGTTTGTTGTGTCTTTGTTTGTGGTATTAATATTGTCATGCAATTTTTCAAATTTTTTTTTTTCGTTGTTGGAATCCATGTCCAGATTTGTGTTTTCGTCATTTTTCTCCGCAGATTCGACTGTTTTTATTTTATTTTTTCCTTCCTTCTCTATGACGTTAGTTGGGAAGGAAGAGGGGACTAAAGCGTGCGAGCTTACAACTCTTACCGCTGTCCCCCCACTACTATTTTCGTTCGCTTCGTTTAACATTTCTGTCAGACGATTGAAATTTTTTTGCCACAAAATTTTTAAAAACAGGTTTTTCACCCCTAGGAGGGGTAAAGATGAGCTGACCCACCGTCTGACAGTTCAGCGGGGGGTCAAGCTACACAATAGTATCAAAATTAAATTTGAACTTACAAAATTTCCGCAATAAATTTGAACAAAACTTCTGCGCGAAGTGAATTACATCTACGCTGTAGAACAGACGACAGCTAGATCATTATAGATAGATAGATAGATAGATAGATAGATAGATAGATAGATAGATAGATAGATAGATAGATAGATAGATAGATAGATAGATAGATAGATAGATAGATAGATAGATAGGTGTGTGCCAAACACACACATTTCTTACTCTCTCTGTCTCTCCCTCTTTCTCTCTTCATTTATTTATATTTATATATATATATATATATATATGTAGTGACTAGCGCCATCTCCCAGGGGAACCAAACTATTTGGAGTTACTTCCCCATGGCCAGTATATAAGAGAGCGTTCCGACACCTCTCTCTCTCTCTCTCTCTCTCTCTCTCTCTCTTCACCTTTTGGCCGCCTGCAACACATCTGCTGAGGACCTATACCATAAGGCTTAGCTCAGATGTATTCCAATCCTTCTTACAAGGATTAACAAAGCAAGTCAGAGGTAGAGGTATGTCATTTAACCATTGTAAACACACACGCACAAGCACACGAATAAAGAAAAACTACCTTCACATACTGTTCAGAAGACTTATCGTTGTTATCATATATATTATTTCCTGTCTGCATCTCATCATCTTGCTTCCTGCTTTCCTTACACATTCTTGTGTTCCTTCACTTATTAAATTAGTGATTGGTATACAGTGTTATCTACTAGAATAAATGACCTTATGACCAGTTCACTATATATATATATAAAGAATTAGTATATCTACCAATATATATATACAGATGCATACCTATGCTAGCAAATATATAGGTTTTGTCTTAGTAACTTTGTGGTTCAATGCAAGGGGATGCAGAACAATTATATGAAAGACGTAAAATAAGAAAATTATAAGGTATTCTCCATGTTCCATTCGGAAACCATGTTTATTCCCTTTCAGAAACTAATTAGTTGGAGTGAAATTTTAGTAAGTAAGTTAATTTTTATAATTTTCTTATTTTACTGAGACAATATTGCTTCACGCTGAGTTATTAATAAACGTCTAAATCACCTTGTAGAGGGCTTCTAATCTATTGTGAAACTTTATTCATTGATGAATTCATTGAACCTTGTTAAACTTTTTTAATTATATATATATATATATCCCACCCACGAGGGTGGAGTTACGATTTGAAGAATACGATTGGGACTATATGGATGAGGAAAGCACGATCCAGAGAGGAATGGACGGCGTGCTGTAACCAGCAGCGTCGAATGGACGCCCGACAGACTGGTCGGTCAAGGTGATATATATATATATATATATATATATATATATATATATATATATATATATATATATATATATATATGGCGTTGTTATTTGACGTTGAAAAGAGCAGTGGCCTTTGACCTGGCAATAAAAACTGGAGACAAAATTATTTCTGTACCAAAAACAAGGCACACACACATACACACAAGTTTGTGTGTGTGTATCTATCTATGTATATATATATAAGGGATACATATATTGTTTGTTCACTGTCACCAAGCATCTCAATTCATTCGTTGCAACTATGTTTGTTATCGAGGCACTTTATTTTGCAAGGTACTATTTTTCCCTTGAGTTTGTGATTCCAGAGAAAGGTAAGAAATTCTTCAGATTTTGCATCTTTTGTATTTTGACTTTACAGTTTGAATTGTAGAATTGTCTATTATCCACTCCAAATGTTACAACAGCTAACAGTGAAATATAGAATTTAAAAAAAAAGCTTTTTCGACTGAGATCAAATCTTTGAGAACATTCACGTCTATTTTTTCAAAAATATATAATTTGAAATAGTTTGCTTTTGTTTTGGACTGAAACTTTTTTGTATTTAATTCGTACGAGTATTTTTTAAAGATTTTTTTAAAGATTCTAAGATAACTTGATTTGGCCCAGTAATCTACTGATATCAAAATCAGTAGTATATTGAAAAATAGAAAAATGTGTGGGGGGGCGTGATTTCGGGGGCCAAAGGGGGCGTTTGGCCGAAATGGGTTGAGAACCTGTGGTGTAGGGGATGCACTCAATAGAGAGGGAGGTTGTGGGAAAGAGATAAGCACAGGCGGAGGGAGTGTATTGAGGGGTATGGGTTGGTAGTGGAGAATGATCAAGGTGTAGAAATAGAGTAGCTACTAGAGTACAATGGTGAGGATGTCTAAGTTCTTTAGAGGGGGGGTAGTTAAGGAGTGGTTCTGGAGGAGGCATGGATGGTGGATGCAGTAGTGGTGAAGATAGATGGTAGGGTGTGCTAGTGGGAGAGAGGGATAGCTGGTGTGTGGGGAGAGGGTATGTACTTGGTAGAGAGGGAGGGTTCATGGTGGAGAGATAGGTAAAGGGGTAGTAAGGAGATAAGGGATGGTTGTGGGGGTGAACTATAGGTAAAGAGAGTAGCTACTAGGGTACAATGGTGAAGATATCTAAGGTCTTTAGAGGTGTGTAGTAGTTAAGGAATTGGGTCATATTGTATGCTTCTGGCCAAGTCTTCATCATTGCATATTTTTTGTCCAACGCCAGAGAATGTTTTCACAAACCAACGTATCATCTTCCTGTTTTCCTTTGGTTGTAATGTTTTTTGAAATATTTTCTTCTGCGTCTACAGATTGATTTTTCTCAGTTTCAGAAGATCCCATAAAAGGGCGAAAGCAGCAATTCTTTGCTTAAACTTTAATCTGTACAAATATGAAATATTTGCTCTACAGATTTTATATATATAATCCTTATTGATCCCTCTTCAGATTTAGTCTTCATAATTATTATTACTATATATATATATATATATATATATATATATATATATATATATATATATATATATATATATATATATATATATATATATATATATATATATATATATATATATATATATATATATATATATATATATAAAGGTCATCTGTAGATGCTGCTCTTGTCTTGGAACTTTTCTTCTTGTTGCACTAAGATATGAGCATCTACAGTACTCTTCCCAGGTACAAAACAGAACTGCATCTCATCTGACTCTTTCCTTTGTGCTAGTCTTGTATTACTTTATTGACTATGTGAGTGACTAGTTTAATTCATAATTCCTCAGATGCTTTCAGCATCTAAGTGACTATCTCAAACAGTCAAGCATCATTACCATTTTTCCTCTCCTTGATTGCTTCTTTAACCATATAACTGTCAATTTCAATAGCTGGTCCCTTTGTTGATTCAGTTGGGAATAGTCACTTTTCATTCATATTCATTAACCTTTCATAGTAGCATTTCCAAGCCACTTTCTTTAGATTTTAAGTGCAACAGAATTATCTTGAACACATTTTGATTCATCACTGACACACTGCCTTGTGAACACCCTACATCTTTGATCTTCATGTCGCAAGACATTAACAAGTCTCCTTCTTTCAGTCCCTTCGCATGTTATGTACTCCTGTCATCTAGCCTCTCTTTTCACTGTTTGATACTGGTTTCTGCTGCCCTAATTTTCCCAATCTTTCCATACCTGTCTATTGGTCTTAATGGCTCTCTGCAAGGGGCTGTTCCGCCACTAGTTTACCCCTCTGTGAGGTTGGTGCTTTGCCAAGTGTCATCAGCAGACTGCAGTATGTTGTCAGGAAGGATCTTCCAATTATCCACTATGTCATATGTATCTAACTCATCTTCTCCCTCATCTTATGCATCATATAGAGCTTTCCTGAAACTATATATGCATGTGTGTGTGCGTGTGTGGGTGTGTGTATGAAAAATTAACATGGGTGAACAACATAGTACAATTATTATATATATAGTTCTATTACTTACCACTAATAATATATATATATATATAATTGTTTCTACTTTGGCACAAGGCCAGCAATTACCCAGTGCATTACTGGTACTTTATTTTATCGACCCCGTAAGGATGAAAGGCAAAGTCAACCTCGGCGGGATTTGAACTCAGATCGTAAAGGGACGTAACTATGCTGGAAAGCATGGCGTCCGACCCTCTACCGATACTGCCAATCCACCACCCTCATATATATATAATAAGGAGTTGACGGACCCACCATATTTATCAATGCCAGGACCGGTTGCATCTCAGCGTACTGCGATAGATAATGTAGGGTACATTCCCAGAGTATACACATAGTTATTCGCTTCAATACAACACACGTATTTTTTTTTTTTTTTTTTTTTTTTCAATATACTAATGATTTTGATATCAGTAGATTACTGGGCCAAATCAAGTTATCTTAGAATCTTTAAAAAAATCTTTAAAAAATACTTGTACGAATTAAATACAAAAAAGTTTCAGTCCAAATCAAAAGCAAACTATTTCAAATTATATATTTTTTGAAAAATAGACGAAAAAGCTTTTTTTTTTAATTCTATATTTCACTGTTAGCTGTTGCAATATTGTAAAGTGTAAAGTCAAAATACAAAAGATGCAAAATATGAAGAATTTCTTACCAAACTCAAGGGAAAAATAGTATCTTGCAAAATAAAGTGCCTCGCTCACAAACATAGTTGCAACGAATGAAATGAGATGCTTGGTGACAGTGAGCAAACAATATCTGTATCCCTTATATATATATATATATATATATATATATATATATATATATATATATATATATATATATATATACATAGATAGATACACGCACGCACACACTCACAAACTTGTGTGTGTGTGTGAGAGAGCCTTTTTGGGGGTACAGAAATAATTTTGTCTCCAGTTTTTATTGCCGGGTCAAAGGCCACTGCTCTTTCAACAACAACGCTATATATATATATATATATATATATATATATATATATATATATATATATAAGTTTTAATATAGAAGAGCTTCTACAGGACTTGAACTGTTTCATTTGAACTGTTCCTGATGATTTCTCACGAATGAAACAGTTCTAGTCCTGTAGAAGTTCTTCTATATTAAAACTGTTATATTCTGCTATGTATATATAAATGAAGAGAGGGAGAGACAGAGAGAGTAAGAAATGTGTGTGTGTGTGTGTGTTTGGTACACGTCTCCCGAGACCTATGGATAACTTCCAGAGGTCCCTGGCCTGGCAGTGCTACCGAGGGTCTCTGCCCGTTCGAGAAAGGCTCTACAGACACGGGCGCCCGGGTAGGGACCCCTCGAAAAAGATCTGTCCCAGATGCGTGTGCGACGAGGAAAGCGTTGCACACGCATTGGTACACTGCTCGGGCATTGCCGATCTGTGGGGCTATGTCGAACAACTGCTGTCACGGGTGAGACCGATCCGGTTGACCACGAGTCTTTTGTAACGATCAAGCTGCCTCCCATCTTCAAAAACGAAGGAGAGGCGGTGTTTCTGTGCGTAATAGCCATGGTGAAAGAGGTTGTATGGTGGACGCGTCTGAAAGGACTGAGGTCAGACATCTTTCTCTCTGGCCAACAACTGGTCCGGTTCTTCCGATATCATTTCGGAAGAAGGATCAGGATGGAGAGAGAGGTGCTGCACCCTAGTCGTTTTTATGAAAGATGGGTGAAAGTGGCGAGAATGGCCCGTGTATACCAATTTGTAGAGGGACTGCCAGGTCAAATTTCAATCTGGTCAGTCTCTCAAAATATTCTATGCCTTTATGCGAAATAGTACATAAAAAGTTTTTTTGGGGGAAAAGCTAACATTTTTTTTTAAATGGCTGAAGCTTCTTCACCAACATTCGAAGGAGGAAAGGGGAAGATATGCTTACAGCTTCCTCTGCCACTGTCATAGTTGCAGATGTCAAAGACAAAGGTCAGCCAGAGGAAGGATTTTCTCCACCTGCTGACCGACAACTTGACGCTGCCATGGCAAGAAACAAAAACAACACAACCAGCGGCATCAGCAACAATAACAACAACAACAATGCTATGAACGAAAACACAACTTCACAAATGAATTCCGCAACCACAGATCAAGCAATTGAGAACTACAACAACAACAACAACGACAACAATGACAACAACAACAGCAACAATGATGACAACAACACCAACAGCAGCAACAATAATGACAACAACACCAACAAGAACAACTCCATAAACAAGGAAAAAAGGTTTCGTTTGCACAAACTGTCCAAAAGACTGACATCTCTAATGCCGGAGAATTTCTAAGAGATGCCAAGCAATATATAACTTTTGAGGAGAATGGCGCTTTAGCATCACTTCTCCCCAAGAATTGCGTAGAGACACTGTCCTGAAAACCATAGTTTTTAGGACAATCTCAAATACTACCAGAAAACCAGCTCAATTAACTCAAAACGAAATTGAACTGGTTCTAAGAAACTCCATGAAGGACATTACCTTCATACAGAAGGGAAAACTCCTCGGTGGTTTATCAATAATAATGAAAGACCAATTGACGACACAGAAATATTCTGTGTCGCCAATTGTGTCCCCCCTCTACACCTTTTTCCCCACATATATGGGAAAAGGGACCCCAAAAATAAAAGTAACAACTATCACACCAAATGTAAACATCTGGTGGATATTATATGGTTTCATCAATTTTGATGAAGATACAGTAATTTCGGTGGGAAAGTCCTCCAGGGGCATATTCAACGGTACAAGTTTAGAAGTTCTGGTCCAAATGAGACCAGAACGGATAGCTAGAATACCACAACGTGTGCCTCTGGATGGAAATTCCTACATAAACATTTCTGTTGAGGGTAGACGGCCTTCATGTTTAAGCAGTGGTCACCTGAGGGATTCCTGTCCTCAATAACTGCATTAAAAAAAGCACTACTGCCGACACCGAACACAACAACACAACCACCACCACCACAACAACAACAACAACACACAAAAACAAACCAAACTGCAAACACAGTCCCACCCAACCCCTCCCCACCTAAAACAACTCCAAAAACACCCACAAGCACAACAGCTCCCCAAAACATACCCCTCCCCAATCAAACAGACACCACAACGGACGAAGCCCCCTCGTCATCACTCCGAAAAAAAGGCATAACATGAACAAAAAGGCAACAAACACACAACCACCAACACAAACAACACAAACATTACAAACAAAAATCCCCCCTCCCGAAAACAAAACAATGACAACACTCCAAACAAATACCTACAACGAAACGAAAACACACACAAGAACAACAGACAAAAACTAACACAACACAACAAAATTATTATACATACATAAACACTGACAATAAAACCTTGTTGGAAGTCATCCCCAAAAACCCTTCCGTGGAAACCGAAGGAAAATATTTTACCAAATGTAAAGACAAACCTAATTTAAGGATGATTAAGGTCCATACAGACCTTAAAGGAAGAATTTGCTGAGGACGTGGGAAATATGTGTGTTAAACCAACGAACCGCGTCCTCTTGAAACGTTTCCCCACCCCCACCCTACCAGACACCCCTCCCCACCAAACATCTCCGTCACTAGCCCGCCAGGAACCACCACCCTACCAAACAACCCCTCGAACACCCCCATTGACATTGTGCAGCTTGGTCCCCAGGAGACGAAGAAGTGAGTGATTTCTTTTCCTCTTCTTTTAACTTTTCAGCACCAACTTGGCCAATATAAGAGTTGGATGTGTGAATGCACGCGGCCTGGGGATGCCCCGGAAACAGGGCAAACTCTTAAACGACCTCAGGTCGCACAGTATGGATGTAATAGCCATTTGCGAGTCCAGGATCCACAGCGAGTGACAGCTGGTCCCCATCTTCGATGACTTTGAGATCTACGCATCTCTCTGTCAACTGGGGGGTGGGGGAGGAGTTGCCGTTTTGCTGCGGAAACACCTGGGCCTCGTAACTCAGACGGTACATCTGGACCCGGAGGGTCGACAGGTGGTCCTAGACGTTGACGGTAGTGAAAGTGGAGCCTTCAGGCTGGTGGCCGCATATGCCCCATCCGGGACACCGCAGCCAGACTTCTTCAAACGTCTAGAGACTTTTCTGGGAACGTCCCGCTCTTTGCTGTTAGTGGGGGACTGGAATGGAATCCTAGATGCACGTTGGGACTATGTGGGAGCATGTCCCGATAGAGTTAATCGGCCGATTTGACCTGGCCGATAGATATCGACTAGATTTTCCGACTGTGCCACTGTGGACGTGGACTAATCGTAGCGGAACATCTAGATCGTACCTAGATATGGTTCTAGTTAGAAAGAAGGATAGGGACATGTTAAGCTGTCCACAAATGTTCATGGTTGCCTATTCAGATCACAAATTAGGGATCTGCTTAGTCAACCTTGACAAAACCCATAGACAGGGACCCGGCTATTGGAAGCTGAACTTGTCGTTACCGACATGCAAAGCCTACAGTAGACGGATTAGCACTTTAGTTAAACAGCACTTGACGGAGGTGGTACTCTCTCAAGAGAGCAGTTAGATTAGACTCGATAGGTTTTAGTAAAGAATTAGTGTTAGATAGAAATAAGACCGAAAAGGAACTGGTAGATAAAGTAGAAGAGGCACTTAGGAGTGGCAACGTAGCCAGCGTGCTAGCGACGAGAACGGCCTTGGACCAGTTCTTCGACGCAAAGCATGAGGGCTGCGTTGTCAGAAGCAAAATACGTGCTCTGGGAAACGAGGAAGCCAGAGCTGTTAGCTGGGCCCGAGTGACGGAGGTGAAAAGTGGCAACAAGTCCACGATTCGGTCTTTGAAGGACCAAGATGGCTCGTGATACGTGAGCCGAAGCAAATGTGCGCGGCCTTTCAGCGGCACTTTGCTCAACTGTTCGGGCAGGGTGGCGTGCCGGGAGGGGCTATGGATTTCGGTCCATACCTCGACGGCCAACCGCGACTCTCAGACAGCGATGCGAAGTTCTGCGAAAGGCTGATTTCGGCCGCTGAGATAGGGGACGCGCTGAGCCAATGCGGCAAACGCAAATCTCCAGGTCTCGACGGTCTACCCTACGAATTTTACGTAGAAATGCCGGACTTGTTCTCCTGTCTCCTGGAAGAGGTCTACTGCAACTGGCAGCAGAACGGGAGAATTCCCTGTTCTGTGACCAAGGGCGTAGTCACGTTAGTCAGGAAGGACGTGAATAAGGGGGATGACATAGGCAACTTCTGGCCCATAACTCTGCTAAACACAGAGTTACAGATTTTGGTCAAGGTGTTGGCAAAGAGGCTGGAGCTTGTCGTCGAAAACCTGGTGGGAGAAGCGCAGACATGCGCAATCCCGACCAGGTCCATACACGACAACCTCCACCTCATGCGATACATCATAGAGAGGGTAGGGTGTAAACCCGGCTTCGGTGGGGCCCTGATCAACTTGGATCAGTCTAAGGCTTTTGATAGGGTTGATCATCGTTACCTGGATGCGGTGCTCGAGGCGGCAGGCTTCGGACCCGTGTTCAGGGGCTGGATTGCTGCAATGCACAACAGCAACATCTGCTCAAGGGTCAAGGTGAACGGTTACCTCTCGGAGCCGTTCCATATCACGCGATCCATCCGACAGGGATGCCCTCTCTCCTCCTTTCTGTACGTACTGACTCTCAAGCCACTACTACGGAAGTTGGAGCTATTGCAGGGCATCCCTTTGGAACCGGGACTGCGAAAAGCGGCATCAGCCTACGCCGACGACGTGACAGTAATGGTGTCGAGCACCTCGCAAATCGGGGAGGTCGGCACCTTACTGGAGGAATACGAAAGGTTCACAGGAGCGAAGCTGAACCGGGACAAATCCGTCGGTTTGCAACTCGGAACGTGGAGAGGCAAATCGATGCCTTCCGATGTCGTCGTCGGACGCTGGACGGAAGGACCGGTAAAGCTGCTCGGGGTCTGGTTCAGTCCGGACCTCCAGATGGAGAAGAACTGGAATGAGGTGACGGCCAAGGTGTTTGCGCTCACCCAGAAGTGGGCCGAGTGCAAACTATCCTTGAAAGGTTGAACGGAGGTGGCGAACACTTTTATAGCGTCCGTCATCTACTACCGCTTGACCGTCGTGCCTTGTCCAGCCAAAACGCTCACCAAAATGGAGCGCGCGCTCTTCCAATTCCTTTGGAAGAAACAGGCTCCTTTTGTGAGAAGATCCATCTGCTGCCAACACCCCTCAAACGGAGGGCTGGGGATGCCGTGGCTGATGATGCGCAAACATGCGCTGAGGCTGCGGCATCTCCAGGTATTCCTCACCGACCCCCAACCGGTGTGTGCACCGTTTGTGAGACAGGCTTTCCCACAGCTCGTCTCGCTGACGGAGCTGCAGTCCTGAGTCAAGAAAAGACCAAAAACGATGGGCGCCTGGCACATTGAATGCACTCAGGCGCTCACGTCCTTTGGCAAGCGGGCGCAACAATCAGTGGAGACTCCACTTCGACATTCTATAGATGGATTGTACGTTACAAGGGCGACGACGTGCTCGGAGAGAGTCTGGGCGTCGAAGACGATGAGCTCACCAGTCTGTTTGGTAGGACTTTCCGCCCTGGACCTATGGACAACTTCCAAAGGTCCCTGGCCTTGTCAGTGCTACCGAGGAGCTATACCGGTTCGTGACAAGATCTACAGGCACGGACGCCCCGGCAGGGATCCTTCCAAGAGGACGTGTCCAAGATGTGCGTAGGACATTGAAACAGTCCTGCACACAATTGTACACTGCCCGGGCGTAACCGACCTGTGGAACTATGCAGAACAACTGCTGTCGCATATGGGACAAATCCAGTTGACTGCCGAGTCCATAGTAAGGATCAAACCGCCAGCCTCTTTCAAAAACGAAAGAGAGGCGGTTTTCCTCTGTACGGTGGCTATGGTTAAAGAAGTTATATGGTGGACGAGATTGAGAGGACTGTGGACAGATGCCTTTCTCTCCGGACAACAATTGATTCCCTTCATTAAGTATCACTTTAGAAGGAGAATCAGAGTGGAGAGAGAGGCACTGCACCCCAGTAAATTTACTGAAAGGTGGGTGAATGAAGCGAAAATGGCCCGAGTGATTGGGCCTTCTCTGTTTATAAGCCTGTAGGTTGAAGAAGAGAGCAAAAGGAAGAAAGGAGCACTTGCACAACACGCTCCTGCAGTTGAGGGTTGTTTAATCGACGGGGTATTAAACAACCCATTTGTGACGCCTCCTCCCTATTGGGGATTTCGATTGTTGTAATTGTTTGTTTTTATATTTTTTACACGACTGTATGTAAAATCCCCAGCATGTCTTTGTATTGTCCCCTTTTTTTGTGCGCCCTTGTGGCAAATAAAGAAATATATCTATCTATCTATCTATCTATCTATCTATCTATCTATCTATCCAACAGGAGATTCAAACATGCGGCCCGCGAACTATTTTTCTATGGCCCGTGGTAGAACCAATATTTCAGATTCCATTATAACTGGTGAAAATCTTCGCCCACCACCACTTTTGGCATACTGTGCCTCTCCTCCAAGACGTAATGGCCCTTTTATGTCCACTAATATATATATATGTGTGTGTATATATATATGTATATATATATGTATATATATATATATATATATGTATATATATATATTATTAGTGGCAACTAACAGAACTATATATGCCATAATTGTACTGTTTTTCACCCGTGTTATTTTTCATATATATCATCATCATCATCACCGTTTTACGTCCGTTCTTCCACGCTAGCATGGGTTAGACGGGTTGTCATGTTGTGGTCAGTGGCCAGTCGGCTGACCTTGTCTTGCTCATACGGGAACTGATTCTGGCTTGATTTCTACAGCTGGATGCCCTTCCTAACACCAACTTCATTTACAGTGAGTGCTGGGTGCTTTTTTTCCATGGCACCTACACGTCCACTTTACAGTGTATGCTGGGTGCTTTTTTGCCGTGACACCTCCACGACACTTTGCAGTGGGAAGGGGTGGGGGCATATTGTATATATGCTTCAGCTTCGGCTTGTACCCATGGAGGGGTCGGGTCTTCTGTATTACTGCGTGACGCCAGAGGTCACGGTCCTGTGTCATCGCCTTTGAGAGGAGTAATTGGGTAAGGTCGGCTTTTATCACCTCATCCCAGGTCTTCTTGGGTCTCCCCACTCCGCGGTTTCCATCGACTTCTAGTGCTCTGCACCCTTTTATGCAGCTGTCATCCTTCATACGCATCACGTGTCCATACCAATGCAACCGCCTCTCCTGCACACAGCATTTGATTTCTCTTATGCTCAGTCTCTCTCTCAATTCATTTATGCTTTTCCGTTCGCGTATATTACTATTACACATCCATCGGAGCATGCAGGCTTCGTTTCTCTCTAATCTACATAAGTCTTCCACCTTCAGTGCCCAGGTCTCACTACCATGTAACATTGCTGTTCATATACATGCATCAGACAGTCTGTCTTTCATTTTGAGGGAAAAGCCTTTTGCAGCTAACAGTGGCAGTAGCTCCCCAAACTTATTCCATCCCGTGCTTACCCTGGTTATTGTACTTTCCGAACACCCACCTCCACTGCTAATTCGGTCACCTAGGTAGCAGAAGCTGTCTACTGTTTCTACAGAGCCCTCCCAGAGTTTGGTGGTACTTGTTTCCTGTGGCTGTTTGCTGCTTGCTGTCCCAGCACAGCTGCTACATGTGAAGCCTACATTCTCTCTCTCTCTCTATATATATATATATATAGTTAGTTAGTTGCACAACAAATGACCAAACCAAATTTGTTGTGGAACTAACTCTATATCGAACTTTCCTATGGACTGAGTGTTTTACTTACTACAGATAACACCTCCCAGTTTTTTACCACTATATATATACGTTTAAATTTGGTGGCTTACCACTGGGCAGAATTGGTCATTCTGCAATGTTAATCATCATGTAATATGAGAAAAGCACTCAACATATGCAACTCATCCATTTTTGATGTTGAATCATGTTGATGGTGCGGGAACGGAGTAAAATGTATTATAAAGTAAAATGACAGGAGGCCAAATATGTTTAATTATTTATTTCTGCAAACACTATGCACATTTCAGTGGCCAGGTAGCGTAAGAACCCTGTGACATCTTCAGGTGTAAATTGCGTAATAGATGTATACCAACAGAATGATGGTAAACCCATTCCAAGAGGCTTGAAGGAAACAAGCAAAGAAAAGGCAGAGAAGAAAAAAAAGTGTGTTTATGTTTTTGACCCAGAGACAAACGAAGAAACATGTTGTTATAATGCCCTGTTGTCTCTGAGTGAATTATCTTTAACAGAACCTTCCTGTTAATTTGCTAAGTGGGTAGGGGGAAGTATAGCTTATTGGACGAATCACTACTACCTCTCGACTCTAACAACCTTCGAACAGCAGGCCAGAAAAGGGGGTGGAGTGAAGAATATCATGATACAGAGAATGGTAATCTGCCTGGGTCAAGCTAAGGTCTATACACTCATGGAAAGTATACAACAGACCTGGTGAATTTAGGAACATATCAAGTAGAGAAAATTTATAAGTTAAAGTTAGGGTTAATTTCAGGAATTGAAAATTAAAATTGAATGTTTAAAAATGTTAAAAATTTAATTAAATAAGTAGAGTCCACACAGTTGGCCGGTGAAGTACCGTATGCTAGGCAATCACGAAACCACTTAGAAAGACCAGTTACGTTAAGGATTCTAATTATAGAGTTGTGTAAATCAGAGACCTAATAAACAAATAACATGATGTTAGTTAAGCTAAGCTAAGTCACAACCCACTTTAGGTTCCTCTCGTAGTTCAATGTTATATTCCTATGGAGTGAGAGATAGTCTCACACTAAATAACATGATGTTAGTTAAGCTAAGCTAAGTCACAACCCACTTTGGGTTCCTCTCGTAGTTCAATGTTATATTCCTATGGAGTGAGAGATAGTCTCACACTAAATAACATGATGTTAGTTAAGCTAAGCTAAGTCACAACCCACTTTGGGTTCCTCTCGTAGTTCAATGTTATATTCCTATGGAGTGAGAGATAGTCTCACACTAAATAACATGATGTTAGTTAAGCTAAGCTAAGTCACAACCCACTTTAGGTTCCTCTCGTAGTTCAATGTTATATTCCTATGGAGTGAGAGATAGTCTCACACTAAATAACATGATGTTAGTTAAGCTAAGCTAAGTCACTATCCACTTTGGGTTCCTCTCGCACTATACTATATAAGTAGTATGGTATGGCAGTTAACAACAACTGAAAATGGCGATTCCCCCCAATACACCCAGGGCTCAATGGCCCACCGACCATTCCGAGTATTACGGTATACTGTAGAAAAGGAAAATCTAATTTATTTCCAAGCACTCAAGGAGGTGGACAGACCCAGGTATCCCGAGCGGTGTTAGAAGGGTCTTCACCAGTTGATGTCGTAATATATGCCATGTATTCCTAGTTATCCTTACTAGGGAAGTTAATGCTGAAGTCGAGAAATATGAAAACTGAAGCAATGCGGGATTTAATGAGACAGGAAAACTTATACACAATCCCTAGATTCCATGCGCTGGTCAGTTGTAGATTCATATTGGATGTAATCCACATAGGCAAGGTACATACATTCGAACGAGGCTATCTCTATAATATGAAGACACTATCATATATTATATAGCGAATGTATCCCAAGGGGTAGGGGGGGGGGTTAATTGAATAAATATACATATAGTTAATGGTAAATATGCTAAAGAGATCATGAAAAGTCTTTAATTAATGGAAAGTATAATGTATCGGGGACGTAAAGAATGAGTAAAATGTCTATAAAAAATCTAATCACAAGCATATACAGAATGGTAGTTATGGGAGTAAAAAATATATAAAATAATAAATAAAAAATATAAAATATAGGAATACAAAATAACAAATTGGGTGTAATAGATAAACAAATAAACAGCAGAGCCAAAATAACAGTAAAGCTTAAAAACAATGAAGTTTAAAAACTAAAAATTAAGTTTTAAAGATATATAATTCAAGGAGTATAGTTTGAAAAGAATAGAATAAAAGATGAGGATATAGGAATAGAGGTGATATCAGGTGAGATGTAGTGTATGGTTTGAGCAGTAACCGTTTATGTAAATACCTAGAAATCAAGAACCATAATGGTAAAATTCAGTCAGTATAAGGTATAGGATGTCGGGAAGAGAAGGGGCCATGGATGCTTCAAAGAATTTGTAAGGGCCTACAGAGTTTTTATTGTTCCAAGTGTGGATATGTATTAATTCAGGGTGGGCATACATTTTAGAGGAGATGGCAAAGAAACGCAACAAGTGAAGAGAGCTGTGCTGAGAAGGACCTATCGAACCCTTGTGAGCATGGAAAAACAGATGTAAAAATAATGATGATGATACTTTATATATTCGAGTAATATTAATCTCATTTAAAAGTTGCACCTTTATTTTTTACCAAAAATCTGGAATTTTCCATAGATTTTCCATAAAATTCAAGCCTAATATTTCACAGGAAACAGATCAATATTTATGGGTTAAGGTATCATCCTGTATGTAGAATTAACACTGTTACAAAATCGTCATAAATTTAGAGCAAATTTATATTATTGCAAATACATGTTCAAAACTAAAAATTTACCCAAACATGTACCCTACAGCTGGAATGTTTGGTGCTTATAGTAAAACACCATATAATAGCAAGCACTACACATCTGTTGATGGGTGCTACATGACCATTACTAAAATGTATGCACAAGATGTGCTGCAAGCCTGCAACTTTATATTTTTCTCAGTTTCAAACACAATAAACACATGCATTAGCACTCATCTCATCTTCTGTTTACATGGTGAGAAACATGTTTTACAGACAGAGCGGTCAGGGAACACTAGCAATTGCCACTGTCTAAATTCTTACATACCAGTTGATATAATAATAATAATAATAATGAAATAATTGTCTACAGTGTTCAGGTGCACTACAACTCATCAAAGGTGCATGTATAGTACATAGAATAATATACAAATGTCAGGGAAGTGAATAGTGTATGAGTCATGATATACATGTGTGCGTGTGTATGGAGGGGGAATATTAGGTGTAGTGTTGACGAATCTCAGGAAGCATGGAGGTTTTAAAGGATGCAGTGTCTCGATAGCTAATAACTGATGCAGGTAGTTTGTTCCATGCTTCAGCAACTCTGGGTGTGAAAAAATGTTTCCGAAAGTCCTGGGAGCTGTGCTATTTTCTGACTTTGTTGGCATGCCCACGTGTGGTAGACACATGGAAATCAAAAAGGTACTCAGGGTTGTTGTTGGCAAGATGGTTAACCAAGTCAGTTGCCAGACATCAGAGCTTCAATGTATCCATGCCCAGGGAAGCAAGGCGTTCAGAGTATGGTAGATGCCTGATGGAAGGTATTCGCCTGGTTGCACATCTCTGAACAGTTTCCAGGCGGTCAATGTTCTGAGCAAGATAGGGGTTCCAGACTGGTGATGCAAATTCTAAGTGTGGCCACACCATAGCCATGTACAGCCTTAAATAGATAGCTGGAGAGTGGCTGACAAAGGTCTTGCTGAGTGATACCAAGGCACCCTCGGCTTTCTTGACAATTTTAGAGATGTGCTTTGTCCAACGCAAATATATTATTACCTAGAGTAATATACTGTAATTATGAAACATAAATTATTGCACTGTTAAATTTGATGGATATGAGTAAAAGAACAAGTGCAAATATTTATAAGAGCTTTGTGGCCTTGTTTGTGAATTTTATTAACTAAAAGGTGTGGTTTGATGCATAGAGTCGATAATATTACTGTAATTCATTGTCTTTTGTTTTTATTTATTTAGAGATCAGTTGGGCTTCTGCTACTGATATGGTACTTCAGATTCTAACTTGAATTTCAAACTCCTCAAAAGTAGTATCCATGTAATAGTTAACACTATATATTAAGATTACGTTGGTACGGTCATGTAATGCGCATGAAAGACGACAGCTGTATAAAAAAGTGCTGGGCGATCAAAATCGATGGAAGTTACGGAGTAGGTAGACCCAGAAAAACCTGGGATGACATGATACGTGTAAAGTCCGATCTTGCACACTTGCACCTCTCGAAGACAATGTCACTGGATTGAGATCTTTGGTGCCATGCAGTATTACAGAAGCACACCTTCCCTACGTGCAAAGTTAACCTACAGTCAGTAGGCCCATCCAAACCAAACATAAATCCCAACCCACTACCCCACTCCATCCTTCCACTCCCGCCAACACCACCCTTTCTCTATAAAGTTATGTTGGCACCACAACATCCAGTTCAAACTAATGAGATCGTATAGGTGTCACGACAAAAAAAAAACACAGTCCATGCTGTAATGTGGCCGTGTAGATATCACGGTAAAAATTAGGAGAATGAATGGGAGAAAGAGACACTGCCCCAAGTGGACCCTATAGAGGAGCCAGCAGTACAAGTCAGTAACAGCGTAGTAAGTAAGGCAATTAAAGATATAAAGACTGGGTATAGCTGCCAAGATGCTGAAAGCATCTGGGTTGGTAGGTCACATCATAACCACACGTATTATTAACCAGGTAATACTAGAGGGTGTCATACCAAAGGATTGGTGCAGCAGCAGCATTGTCAACTGCTACAAGAGTAAAGGTGATGCACTAGATAAAGGAAACTATAGAGGTATAAAGCTGATGGACCAGGTCATGAAAGTAATGGAAAGAGTTATAGCACAGTTGATTAGGGTCTGGGTAAAACTAGGTGAGATGCAATTTGGGTCCGTGCCAGGAAAAGGCACCACTGATGCCCTCTTCCTTGTGAGGCAGTTACAGGAAAAGTAGCTAGATAAAGGTAAACCACTCTACCTGGAATTTGTCAATCTGGAAAAAGCCTTTGACAGAGTGCCTCGTGCTATTATCTGGTGGGCTCTTAGAAAACTAGGAGTAGATGAATGGCTTGTGAAAGCTGTACAGTCAGCAAAGTTAGGGTTAACAATGACTATAGTGAGCAATTTAGCATACAGGCCGGTGTCCACCAGGGCTCTGTTCTTAGCCCTCTCCTGTTCATTATAGTATTACAGGCAATAACAGAGGAGTTTAAGACCGGATGCCCATGGGACTCCTGTATGCAGATGATCTCATGCTTATAGCTGAATCTAGGGTGGAACTAGAGAAGAAATTCGAAACATGGAAGCAGGGACTAGAAAGAAAGGGTCTCAAATACGACCTTACATTTCAAAGGTGATGACACAGGACCATGACCTCTGGCATCACGCAGTAATACAGAAGACCCGACTTCCCACAGGTACAAGCCGAAGCTGAAGCATATAGACAATATGCTCCCACTGCAAAGTGGTCATGGAGGTGCCGCGGCAAAAAAGCACCCAGCCCACACTGTAAAGTGGACGTGTAGGCGCCATGGAAAAAAAGCACCCAGCACTCACTGTAAATGAGGTTGATGTTAGGAAGGGCATCCAGCTGTAGAAATCAAGCCAGAATCAGTTCCTGTATGAGCTAGACAAGACCAGCCGTCCAGGCACTGCCCACAACAGGACAAACCCGTCTAACCCATGCTAGCGTGGAAGAATGAACGTAAAACAGTGATTATATATATATTGATACAGTATATATGGTATATATTGACAAGTATATGTTGTATATATATATATTGAGATAGACAGTATATTTGGTATATATATATATTAAGACAGACAGTATATATGGTATATATTGAGACAGACAGTATATATGTTATATATATAAGTGCTGAGAAGAAAGATGCATGGAAGAGTCATTATGATAGATTACTAAATGAGGAGAATGCATGGGAAGAAGAGACCCTACCCCAAGTAGACCCTATAGAGGGGCCAGCAGTACAAGTCAGCAGCAACGTAGTAAGTAAGGCAATCAAAGATATGAAGATGGGGAAGGCAACCGGTCCATTGGGTATAGCTGCCGAGATGCTGAAGACATCTGGGTCTGTAGGTCACACTATAACCACATGTATTGTTAACCAGGTAATACTAGAAGGTGTCATACCAAAAGATTGGTGCAGTAGCATCATTGTCAACTGCTACAAAGGTAAAGGTGATGCACTAGATAGAGGAAACTATAGAGGTATAAAGCTGATGGACCAGGTCATGAAAGTAACAGAAAGAGTTATAGCACAGTTGATTAGGGACCGGGTGAAAATAGACGAGATGCAATTTGGGTTTGTACCGGGAAGAGGCACCACTGATGCCCTCTTCCTTGTGAGCCAGTTACAGGAAAAGTACCTAACTAAAAGTAAGCCACTCTACTTGGTATTTGTCGACCTTGAGAAAGCCTTTGACATAGTTCCACGTGCTATAATCTGGTGGGCTCTTAGAAAACTAGGAGTAGATGAATGGCTTGTGAAAGCGGTACAAGCCATGTTTAGGGGAGCAGTCAGCAAAGTTAGGATGAGCAATGAGTATAACGAGGAATTTAGCGTACAGGTTGGTGTCCACCAGGGCTCTGTTCTTAGCCCCCTCCTGTTCATCATAGTCCTGCAGGCAATAACGGAGGAGTTTAAGACCGGATGCCCATGGGAACTCCTGTATGCTGATGACCTCGCACTTATAACTGAATCTATGGTAGAACTAGAGAATAAATTCCAAACTTGGAAGCAGGGACTAGAAAGAAAGGGTCTCAAAGTCAACATGACAAAGACTAAGGTCCTTGTAAGTAGACGAGAAAACAGAACCCAGATCCCCTCAGAGAAATGGCCTTGCTCAGTATGTAGGAAAGGTGTAGGTAGGAACTCCATTCTCTGCCCCAAATGCAAACAATGGGTACACAAGAGATGTAGCGGGATCTCAGGAAGCTTAATTAAGAATGTAGGCTTCACATGCAGCAGCTGTGCTGGGACAGCAAGCAGCAAACAGCCACAGGAAACAAGTACCACCAATCTCTGGGAGGGCTCTGTAGAAACAGTAGACAGCTTCTGCTACCTAGGTGACCGAATTAGCAGTGGAGGTGGGTGTTCGGAAAGTACAATAACCAGGGTAAGCACGGGATGGAATAAGTTCAGGGAGCTACTGCCACTGTTAGCTGCAAAAGGTTTTTCCCTCAAAATGAAAGACAGACTGTCTGATGCATGTATATGAACAGCAATGTTGCATGGTAGTGAGACCTGGGCGCTGAAGGTGGAAGACTTATGTAGATTAGAGAGAAATGAAGCCTGCATGCTCCGATGGATGTGTAATAGTAATATACGCGAACGGAAAAGCATAAATGAATTGAGCGAGAGACTGAGCATAAGAGAAATCAAATGCTGTGTGCAGGAGAGGCGGTTGCATTGGTATGGACACATGATGCATATGAAGGATGACAGCTGCATAAAAGGGTGCAGAGCACTAGAAGTCGATGGAAACCGCGGAGTGGGGAGACCCAAGAAGACCTGGGATGAGGTGATAAAAGCCGACCTTACCCAATTACACCTCTCACACGACCGTGACCTCTGGCGTCACGCAGTAATACAGAGTACCCGACCTCCCATGGGTACAAGCTGAAGCATATAGACAATATGCCCCCACACCCCACACCGCAATGTGGTCGTGGAGGTGTCACGGCAAAAAAGCACCCAGTCCACACTGTAAAGTGGACGTGTAGGCGCCACGAAAAAGTACCCAGCACTCACTGTAAATGAGGTTGGTGTTAGGAAGGGCATCCAACTGTAGAAATCAAGCCAAATCAGTTCCTGTATGTGCAAGGCATGGTCAGCCGACCAGGCACTGCCCACAACAGGACAACCCGTCTAACCCATGCTAGCATGGAAGAACGGACGTAAAATGGTGATGATGATGATGATTGAGACAGACAGTATATATGGTATGTATATATATATTAAGACAGACAGTATATATGGTATATATATATATATTGAGACAGACAGTATATATGGTATATATATATTAAAACAGACAGTATATATATATATATATATATATATATATATATATATATATATATTAAGATAGACAGTATATATGGTATATATATATATTGAGACAGACAGGAAGGGGGAGATGGGGTGGTATTTGCAAATGTTGAGAAGGAAAACGGACGTGGGAGAACAATACTATAATTATGATATATATAAATCTTTTAGTTACCACTAATAATATATATTCCTCTTTGGAGATGATTGTCTAAAATAGAATATCCAGTATCTAGTTCTATGGAGTAGTATTATTTATAACACCCTGTGTTGTGTTATTAATATAAACTATTTTATACAATATCTATTTGAAAAAGAAAATTACAGCTATACCTATCACAACCAATTATTATATCAAATGAATAAGATTTTGTTTGTTTCTTTGCTTCTTTCTTTGTATGTATGTATGTGTGTACGTATGTATATATGTATGTTCTTCTGGTTTTATAATTTCAAAAATTTTTTCCCAATAGAGAGAGTCGGTTTCTAACATTGACACAAGACTCTCTCATTGGAATTTACACAACATCAACTAGGTAGATTATATATGCATGTCTGCATGTGTAGATATGGATGTTATTGTATGTGTGGATGTTTTGAGTTGTATGTGTGCATGTGTATATGCTTTGTATCTGTACATGTGTATATGCAGTTATTAGATGCAACATTTTTGGAATGTTTTACATATTTTTACTGTTTCATTAATGGATTGTACTTGTAATTTCCTAACTAGGTGTGTTCTTTCTGTTCCTGTGAAGCCTAGCTTCTCAATATTTGTATTGAGGCAGTTACTAACATATGTATGTATGTATGTATGTATGTATGTATGTATGTATGTATGTATGCATGCAATGTTTTGGACTTGGTTTTATAGACTTTGCCAGAGCTTCTAAATTGCAAGTATACATCGGTTTCGAAGTCCTGGAAGGCATATGTCAGCAGCATGGCAAAGTAGATGGAGAATAGGGTGTGTACAGCTACGTCACCTCGCTTGACGTTGTTTTCCACTGAAATTGGCTCTGAGAGTGTCCCATTAAAGTTAACGTTTGCTTTCATATCTTGATGGAGTTTTCTGAATATTCCAACAAACACATGAGGGAATCTAAGTTTCCCCAATATGACCCACAATGAACTATGATTAACAATATGGACACTAAGTATAGTGATACTTGCTGCTCAACACACTTCTCCATAAGCTGACGAGATGAGAAAATCATGTCCATAGTACCCTGCCCAGCTCTGAATCCACACTGGGTCCCAGGGATGGCACCGGGGCAGATCCATTTTATTAGACAATTTAGCAAGACCTTAGACAAGACTTTTCCTACCAATTAAAGCAGACTTATACCCCGATAATTACCATATTCACACTTGGACCCCTTGCCCTTGTAAATCGAGAGCAAAATTGCATCTACCCAGTCTTGCAGGACAGGCTCACCATGCCATACAGATAAGACTAGCCCATGAATGGCCATAGCAACATTGTCTCCGCCAAAGCAGATCAGCTCAACAGGTATACCATCAAAACCTGGAGCTTTCCCTATGTTTATCTATTTGATAGTAGACCTTATATCATCAATGGTTGGATCATTCATCATTTCTGTTATAGTCTCCTTTTGTGGTAGTCCATTAATAATTTCCTCAATGGGTTGTCAAACAGATCTTTAAAGTGTTCGGTCCACCAACTCATGATTTCTGCTGGATATTTGATGAGGACGTTCCCATCTTCAATGGTGCCATTTTTGAGGGCTGTGAGCCAAAACCTGCCTTATTGCGCTGTATGATGCCTTCAAGTCTCTGCAGTTATAAGCCCTCTGCATCTCTGCAGTTATAATTCCTCTGCATCTCTGCTAAAACTTCAGACCACCAGTTATTCTTTATCTTTCATGTTTCACATTGCAGTTTTGATTTTGTTTCTTCGAAGGCCTTCTCAAAAATGGTCCTCACTGGACCCTCTGCAACAAGACACTTCTCATACAGCTTGTTCTTCTCTTCAATGAGCCAGTCTCAGTATTTTGTCTTCTTGAAGCCTAGTGCATCAACTCCATAAAATAACTGTTTGGGCAGCCTACCATCTTCCATCCTGATCTCATGACCAGCCAACACATCTAGTTCAAAATAATCGTCCTTTCAATACTGCTGCTTTCCACTTTCTCAAGAGAAACAGTGAGTGGAGTATGCTGTTTTGAAGCACTCACTTCGTAAGTGGGGCCCTGCAGTGCCTGCAAAAATCAATCTGGAATTGAGGTGCAATTTACGTCGTCAATTTCTTCTAAAAAGAGCTGGTTTTGTCATCCATCTGAAATCACACAAACTAGGAAGAAATCGAGCCAACTGTGAGATGGTTCTACCGCCACTCACTCCACTGTACATTTGCAGTGAGGGTGGCTTAATTTGCAAGTCAGCTGGTGGACTGACCAGACATGGTAGAATGCATGAAAACACACCCCCAGCTGGTATTGCCAGGAGACAGACAGTTCCAGCTTCACATCTGTGAATGTACCTGCAAAACAAAAGCAAGTCTGAAAAGTTACCTGTGTGCACATGATCGTGCAATGTTCAATGAAGGGATGGCACTCTTCTGACAAAAAGTAGCAATTATCATGTATGTATGTATATAAATTATTACAGTCATTACTTGCCATCAAGTATGACTTTGTTATGTCCTTTTTGGGGTTTTTTAGGTGCCCATCACAAGCTAACAGTAAATGTTTTTGATCCTCTCTCCATTTATCCTGTGGAACATCAAGGATGTGACTGCTGGAAGTAGTAATGGTTGCACCAACACCAGGCTGTTACTTTCCTTATCAACCCTGAAATGATGAAAGGCAAAATGAACCTCAGCAAGAAATCTGGAACAAATATCCAAAGCCTTTAATTACTTTTACGTTTTCTTTTCCATGCTTCCCTCATCCTCTCCTCTGTGAGTTTCAGTGAATTTGAATTAGCTCTCACATCTGTCAAAATCTTCCTTGGTATGCCACAACAAAAAGCACCCAGTCCACCCTCTAAAATGTTTGTGTTGGTGACATGACAAAAAGTACCCAGTCCAACCTGTCAGTTGGTAGTTTTGATACCCCAATAAAAAGTACCTAGTCCACATTGTAAATGCAGTTGGCATTACGAAGGGTATCCAGCCAGAAACAGTTCTGTGTGAGCAAGACATGGTCATCTGATCTGACTTGTCTCACAATGAGATAACTCGTCCATCCCAGTATGGAAAAATGGACATTAAATGGTGGTGGTGATGATGATGATGATGATGATGAGAATCATTCTCTCTTTAAATCTTTGAATTTCAACTCACCAATCATTATTCTTTAGAAACTGTTCCCATCTTTACTCTTTCCACTTCTATCCATACCATCCACTCTCCTTTCTCACATCACCCTGTCAAACCTCACCACAAGTATCATACGCCCATAATATCATCTTATTGATGCCCTCCCAATACATTTCAATTGAGACAAGCTCTACAGTCAAGTTAATGACCAACAACTTCCTTGTTGCCATGTAAAGTGCACCCAGTACATGCTGGGAAGTGGTTGGTAATAGGAAGGGTATTCAGTTGTAGAAACCATGCCAAAACTGGTGAGAGAACTCTTCAATTGTGTCAAGGGCATGACAACCTATTTAGTGTTGGTGCCTCAATAAAATGTACTTGGTACACTCTGTAAAATGGTTGGGGATAGGAAGTGCATCCAGTCATAGAAAAGTTATCAAACAAAGGGTTGAGAGGACTCTTCAATTGTATCACCCAACTGCTGGTGCCATGATGAAATGCTTCCAATGTACTCTTTAAAGTACAGGAACATATGTAAAGTGAGGTGTTGGCTCTTAGGTCATCTAAGAGGTTATTAGCTCTGATTAAATACTGACCTGGTCTGTAATGACCCAGTCAAACCTTACCAGTAAGAAAAATGAGCATTAAATAATGATGATGATGATGATGAAACACAGTACAAAACATATGGGTAGACTGCTGTGGAGAGGCTATGTTATACCAGGAATCTAAACATACCATCATATGTCTGTGGAATATTCCACCACTTATACTATAATAAAAATGGATTATATCTGTAACTCAAAAACCATCATGATGATGTCATAATTTCAGCTACTGTTAATCTCATATATAACTAACAGTGGAGACTTCTGGTGTCCTTGGTCCTAGGGCCACATCCCTACTCACCACCATCGGCACAGAGTTGGCTACCCGCAGGTGTGAGCCTCACAAACTGGAATGGCTCTTCCAGCGTGTCTCCCTCACCATCGTCTGAGGAAACGCCTTCTCTATTCTGTCCGCCAGAGCCGCGGGGCAGCCAGTGTGTGGGCCCACATTTGCTCATAGTAGTGAGAAATGGGGAGAGCAGGAGAGATGGAGGCAGTGACAGTGGGCGTTTGGTTCATTTGTGTTCAGACCTGGAGTATATGTATATGTTTCACAGATACACAGTCACACTGAGGATTGCACTAACAGAAATAACAAATAATTGAATGATTAATAATTCTTTGTTTCTATCATCTGATCAACTCTGATCAATCAAACCAGATCAAGATAATAATCCCATATTAGGCAGAAAATATCATTTTGAGCAGTCAAAAAAAATAATCAGAAAAAATTAAAAATCTGAAAAACAAGTTGAATGTTTGTATTTTTTAATACAATGATGAAATAATGTTGAATTATGAATTATTATTAGTTGCTAATGGGGAGAAATGTTTGAAGCTGTGTGAAGCCAATCAGAGAACAACTAGTAATAATGTAATTAATGAACACCTGCGATATTGTAATAAATGAGGACACAGCTAGAGCTGAGGTCATCTCAGATTCAGTCCTTCTGCACTGCATCTTTGACCAGTGTCTTTACCAGCCTTGGGTTGACCTAAGCTTTGTAAATGAAATTGGGTAGACAGAAACTGTGTGGAAGCCCATCAAATGAACAGTAGCTGTAATTCAAAAGGTTCAAGCTTGTCATACACTGTATCATTCTGAACCCCTAAGAGAATTACAGTGAAGCACTTAACCAGTTACACTACAATACAAAATGGACTATATGTGTATAGTGATGCTGAATCTTCTGGAGAATTACTTTGATGGTGCATGTGCCTGTGGAACACTCAACCACTTACACTATAATACAAGATGGACTATACCTGTAACTTAAAAACCCAGCCTTGTCACAAAATGTATTGTGCTGAATAACCTTGAAAATTACTTTGATGGCACACTTGTCTGTGTAATACTTACTCACTTACATTACAATATAAGATGGACTGTAACTGTTATCCAAAGGCCAGCCACTGTGTCATGCTGAGTTTCCCTGAGAATTACATTATGAGTGCATATGTCTGTAGAATACTCAGCCACTTACATGTTAATTTCATGTGTCAAATATACAGTTAACTGAACAACTAAATTCTCATCATCAAAATCAATCAAAAATCCATCAGTTCATTCAGTAAGTAATTGAAGGTAGAAGACTTTTGCCTGAAATATTTTCCTTCAGCCTAGAAGAATGACCTCAAGAAACCTAACTTCACGAAGGAGATGACACTGGACTGAGTTGACTGGTGATATGCCATAATACATAAGGGAGAGAAAGACAACGGAAGACATGGGAAGAAGTTGTGAAGAAGAATCTCAAGAAACGGAATCTTGTGAAAGAGATGATACTGTACCAAGCTAACTGGTGATATGTCATAATACATAAGACCCATTCACCAGTTCAAGCACTACAACATTAAAGTAAATATGGTAAACGACTGAAAGTAAGTGCTTGGCAACCAAATTGAGACAATATAGTGTTGAAGAGAACTCTTCAGTCTGGACAAGCATATGACAACCTCTTAGTGTTGATGTCACAATAAATTATACACAGTTCACTCTGTAAAATATTAGTGTTGGTGTCATGATAAAATGTATCCTCCAAACCCTGTAAAGTGTTAGTGTTAATGTCATGGTAAAATGCACCCTGTCCACTCTGGAAAGTGTTAGTGTTGGCATCAAGCTAAAATGCATCCAATCCACTCTGCAAGCTGGTTGACATTTGGAAGGGCATCCAACCATAGAAACATGCCAAATATCGAACATATGGGCAAGATAAGGCTGTTCTGACCTGTCTACTCTTAAATTGTGACAACCCATCCAACCCATGCCAACATGCATGAAAAGCAGGCATAAAATGATGATGATGATATTATCAACTCCTACATTTGGACTGCAAGAATAATTACTCAAAATAATCTGGAAAAATCCCAACAACAACAGCAAAGAACCTTTCAATTCAAGTGGCTTAAAATTTCTGGGAAGTATTTAAAATAGCCCAAATGAGTTATTAATAATATATTAACATGAAGATAAAATTGCTAAATAATCCTAAACATGATTCTTAAATACAGATGCAAGCATGGCTGTGTGGTTAAAGAGTTTGCTTTACAGCCATGTGGTTGTGGGTTCACTCCCATTGTGTCGCACTTTAGGCAAATGCCTTCTATGATAGTATGCTTGAGTTGACCAATGACCTGTGAGTGAAATTTGGTAGACAAAAACTGCAGAAGCCTGTTGTGCCAGCATGGAAATTGGATGTCAAATGGTGAAGATGATGACAATGATGGTGATGACGATGATGATGATGCTGATAATGATGATGATGATGATGACAGTGATGTGCATGTGCTTAGATGTGTTTATATTTCGTAACCTAGCAGTTCAACAAAAAAGTGATTGATAAAATATGTATCAGGCTTGAAAAAATGGATACCGAGATTGATATGATTGGCTAAACTAAAGTGGTGCCCCAGCATGGCCACGGTTTAATGACTGAAAGCAGTAAAAGAATAAAGCCAATAATGAAGTGCTTTATAAGTGTATGATGAGTGGTGAAAAGGAAGGAGTCTTTACATGCTTGTAGGTGTTGTTGCTTTTGCTTAGCCTCCAAAACAGCCATTTGATGGAGGCAGACGTGTGATAAAAAGTATTCAAGCTATGACTAAACCAGGAACCCAGCAAAACTTTATCCAATGTGTTATTTTTTTTAAGAGGCTACCATGAAATCTGAGATAGATTTGGCTTCTATTTTTAGCAACTCAAGTAACTATCTAGACATTCAAGACATGATTTATTTTGTTGTTTTGTATCTATCGGCAATACTTGCACATTAGACAACCTATCTAAGAGAGAGGTTATTACATATAAAAACTACACATGGATGATGTGGATTCCATAAGCTGTTGTGAAAATAACCTAAGAGAGAAGTTGCTCCATATAAAAACTATGCAGGGTAGACATGAACTCCATTAGTGAAGGCAAACTATATAGGATAGCAGTTACTCTCAATAAATATGACTGCATAGGGTAGATATGGACTCCATAAATTGCAGCAAAAGCAACCCATAAAGGAGTGATGTCACTTTAAATAAAAACTGATACTGGCAGCAGGATAAAATACATTCAGTTCATATTGTGAAGTAGTTGGTCATGGGGAAGGCATCCAGCCAGTAAAACTATGTTGAAATTCTGAAAAGTACAGCTCATTCTATAAACCCTAATTGCATATATGTCCAACCCCTGGATGCATGGAAAGGTGAAAATAAGAATGATAATGATAATGATGTATCAAAAAAAGAAAAATAGATAATGTAAGTACAAGATACTTTTGAAAAGACTGGATTGTCATGGCTAGAATGCCATTCAATTAATAGGCTCACTCAATCAGTTTTTACCTGGAGCTAAACAATGATGCAGCATGGGCTCTCCATGCACTTTTTGCACCCTTGCCTTATGGCATTAATTTGTGTCTGTGAAGGCCATAGGCTGCTTCTTCTTCTAAACCTACCAAGTAAAAAAAAAAAAATTAACAAGCATGAGAGGCCGAAGAAATATTTATGCCCCGTCATATCTCACTAAACAACAACAATTGCTAATTTATAATGAAATCTCTAAATATGATTTGGTTGTATTTTTAAAAAGCAGTGTTGTGCAATTACAGCAAAATCATTAATTCATTATAATTAGCAATATGGATTTTAATAATAAACATTAAAGATTCAAGATTATCAAAGATTACTGTAAGAGAGGTTTAGAAAAGATAATTTAACAAGAATAGGGGATTGTCAATAATAATAATTTCTTTCATTGGCCACAAGAGCTCAAGAAAAGGACAAAAACAACATAGAGGTTTACATCATTTAAAGGAACAGGAACATCAGCAAAGAGAAAACAATGGATACAACAATAATAGAAATAGTAAAAAATATCCATAACAATAGTAAACAACAAATGTCAACTAGGACCAATTCCTGTCACCTTTAGTTATTCACTAAATGGGTGTGTGAGGGCAAGGTACTTTTTCTGGATGATGGCACCAGAATTACCAAATGTTCTTCATGTATGGACACATAACTCCTGGTGAAGTTGTAGGGGCACCATAGTGACTTGGGCGCATTTTAAACCTGGCAGAGTCCATCCCTCTCTAGGTCTAAACACACCCAATTTTTTCTAGAGAGAGAGAGGAGTGAACTGGTACTATTTTTCATCAACCTCAAAAGGATGATAGGCAAAGTTAACCATGCCAGTTTTGAATGCAGAGTAGAAAGCCAGATCTAATACTGCAAGCTATTCTATTCAATGCTCTAACAAATGTGTTAATTTGCTGCCTCATTGTACTTCATATCACAAGTAAAAAATCACAAAATTCATCCATAGCAGGAAATTTAATTTATGCCATAATTTTTGTGTAATGTTACAATCATATTCTTTTATTCTTTTATTCTTTTATTCAGCCATAATACTTCAGCTATACTAGGATATCGCCTTGAAGACATTTTTAGTAGATATATTAGCCCCAGTACTAAGTTTTTTTCAAATTGACTGGTTATTATTTTATCAATCTCTTTTTGTTAAACAGCTATGTCATGGGATATAAAGAAACAATAAACATAAACACAAATTTATAATCGAATAAATTCCTCTTAACCTTTCAGCCATGCTTGTCAATCACAAATAACATAGGGTTAAGCAATACCAACACCACCACCACCATAAATAACACCAACATCAACATCACCACCACCATAAACAACACCAACATCAATGCCACCACCACCATAAATAACACCAACATCAACATCACCACCACCATAAACAACACAAACACCAATGCCACCACCACCATAAATAACACCAACATCAACATCACCACCACCATAAACAACACCAACACCAATGCCACCACCACCATAAATAACACCAACATCAACATCACCACCACCATAAACAATAACAACACTAACACCAATGCCACCACCACCATAAACAATAACAACACTAACATCAACATCACCACCACCATAAACAATAACAACACTAACATCAACATCACCACCACCATAAACAATAACAACACTAACACCAATGCCACCACCACCATAAACAATAACAACACTAACATCAACATCACCACCACCATAAACAATAACAACACTAACACCAATGCCACCACCTCCATAAACAATAACAACACTAACATCAACATCACCACCACCATAAACAATAACAACACTAATACCAATGCCACCACCACCATAAACGATAACAACACTAACATCAACATCACCACCACCATAAACAATAACAACACTAACACCAATGCCACCACCACCATAAACAATAACAACACTAACACCAATGCCACCACCACCATAAACAATAACAACACTAACATCAACATCACCACCACCATAAACAATAACAACACTAACACCAATGCCACCACCACCATAAACAATAACAACACTAACATCAACATCACCACCACCATAAACAATAACAACACTAACACCAATGCCACCACCACCATAAACAATAACAACACTAACATCAACATCACCACCACCATAAACAATAACAAAACTAACACCAATGCCACCACCACCATAAACAATAACAACACTAACATCAACATCACCACCACCATAAACAATAACAACACTAACATCAACATCACCACCACCATAAACAATATCAACACTAACATCAACATCACCACCAGCATAAACAATATCAACACTAACATCAACATCACCACCAGCATAAACAATAACAACACTAACATCAACATCACCACCACCATAAACAATATCAACACTAACATCAACATCACCACCACCATAAACAATAACAACACTAACATCAACATCACCACCACCATAAACAATAACAACACTAACATCAACATCACCACCACCATAAACAATAACAACACTAACATCAACATCACCACCACCATAAACAATAACAACACTAACATCAACATCACCACCACCATAAACAATAACAACACTAACATCAACATCACCACCACCATAAACAATAACAACACTAACATCAACATCACCACCACCATAAACAATAACAACACTAACATCAACATCACCACCAGCATAAACAACACTAACATCAACATCACCACCACCATAAACAATAACAACACTAACATCAACATCACCACCACCATAAACAATAACAACACTAACATCAACATCACCACCACCATAAACAATAACAACACTAACATCAACATCACCACCACCATAAATAATAACAACACTAACACCAATGCCACCACCACCATAAACAATAACAAAACTAACACCAATGCCACCACCACTATAAACAATAACAACACTAACATCAACATCACCACCACCATAAACAATAACAACACTAACATCAACATCACCACCACCATAAACAATAACAACACTAACACCAATGCCACCACCACCATAAACAATAACAACACTAACATCAACATCACCACCACCATAAACAATAACAACACTAACACCAATGCCACCACCACCATAAACAATAACAACACTAACATCAACATCACCACCACCATAAACAATAACAACACTAACAACAATGCCACCACTACCATAAACAATAACAACACTAACATCAACATCACCACCACCATAAACAATAACAACACTAACACCAATACCACCACCACCATAAACAATAACAACACTAACATCAACATCACCACCACCATAAACAATAACAACACTAACACCAATGCCACCACCACCATAAACAATAACAACACTAACATCAACATCACCACCACCATAAACAATAACAACACTAACACCAATGCCACCACCACCATAAACAATAACAACACTAACATCAACATCACCACCACCATAAACAATAACAACACTAACACCAATGCCACCACCACCATAAACAATAACAACACTAACATCAACATCACCACCACCATAAACAATAACAACACTAACACCAATGCCACCACCACCATAAACAATAACAACACTAACATCAACATCACCACCACCATAAACAATAACAACACTAACACCAATGCCACCACCTCCATAAACAATAACAACACTAACATCAACATCACCACCACCATAAACAATAACAACACTAACACCAATGCCACCACCACCATAAACAATAACAACACTAACATCAACATCACCACCACCATAAACAATAACAAAACTAACACCAATGCCACCACCACCATAAACAATAACAACACTAACATCAACATCACCACCACCATAAACAATAACAACACTAACATCAACATCACCACCACCATAAACAATATCAACACTAACATCAACATCACCACCAGCATAAACAATATCAACACTAACATCAACATCACCACCAGCATAAACAATAACAACACTAACATCAACATCACCACCACCATAAACAATATCAACACTAACATCAACATCACCACCACCATAAACAATAACAACACTAACATCAACATCACCACCACCATAAACAATAACAACACTAACATCAACATCACCACCACCATAAACAATAACAACACTAACATCAACATCACCACCACCATAAACAATAACAACACTAACATCAACATCACCACCACCATAAACAATAACAACACTAACATCAACATCACCACCACCATAAACAATAACAACACTAACATCAACATCACCACCACCATAAACAATAACAACACTAACATCAACATCACCACCAGCATAAACAACACTAACATCAACATCACCACCACCATAAACAATAACAACACTAACATCAACATCACCACCACCATAAACAATAACAACACTAACATCAACATCACCACCACCATAAACAATAACAACACTAACATCAACATCACCACCACCATAAATAATAACAACACTAACACCAATGCCACCACCACCATAAACAATAACAAAACTAACACCAATGCCACCACCACTATAAACAATAACAACACTAACATCAACATCACCACCAGCATAAACAACACTAACATCAACATCACCACCACCATAAACAATAACAACACTAACATCAACATCACCACCACCATAAACAATAACAACACTAACATCAACATCACCACCACCATAAACAATAACAACACTAACATCAACATCACCACCACCATAAACAATAACAACACTAACACCAATGCCACCACCACCATAAACAATAACAACACTAACATCAACATCACCACCACCATAAACAATAACAACACTAACACCAATGCCACCACCACCATAAACAATAACAACACTAACATCAACATCACCACCACCATAAACAATAACAACACTAACAACAATGCCACCACTACCATAAACAATAACAACACTAACATCAACATCACCACCACCATAAACAATAACAACACTAACACCAATACCACCACCACCATAAACAATAACAACACTAACATCAACATCACCACCACCATAAACAATAACAACACTAACACCAATGCCACCACCACCATAAACAATAACAACACTAACATCAACATCACCACCACCATAAACAATAACAACACTAACACCAATGCCACCACCACCATAAGCAATAACAACACTAACATCAACATCACCACCACCATAAACAATAACAACACTAACACCAATGCCACCACCACCATAAACAATAACAACACTAACATCAACATCACCACCACCATAAACAATAACAACACTAACATCAACATCACCACCACCATAAACAATAACAACACTAACACCAATGCCACCACCACCATAAACAATAACAACACTAACATCAACATCACCACCACCATAAACAATAACAACACTAACATCAACATCACCACCACCATAAACAATAACAACACTAACATCAACATCACCACCACCATAAACAATAACAACACTAACACCAATGCCACCACCACCATAAACAATAACAACACTAACATCAACATCACCACCACCATAAACAATAACAACACTAACATCAACATCACCACCACCATAAACAATAACAACACTAACATCAACATCACCACCACCATAAACAATAACAACACTAACACCAATGCCACCACCACCATAAACAATAACAACACTAACATCAACATCACCACCACCATAAACAATAACAACACTAACATCAACATCACCACCACCATAAACAATAACAACACTAACATCAACATCACCACCACCATAAACAATAACAACACTAACATCAACATCACCACCACCATAAACAATAACAACACTAACACCAATGCCACCACCACCATAAACAATAACAACACTAACATCAACATCACCACCACCATAAACAATAACAACACTAACATCAACATCACCACCACCATAAACAATAACAACACTAACACCAATGCCACCACCACCATAAACAATAACAACACTAACATCAACATCACCACCACCATAAACAATAACAACACTAACATCAACATCACCACCACCATAAACAATAACAACACTAACATCAACATCACCACCACCATAAACAATAACAACACTAACATCAACATCACCACCACCATAAACAATAACAACACTAACACCAATGCCACCACCACCATAAACAATAACAACACTAACATCAACATCACCACCACCATAAACAATAACAACACTAACATCAACATCACCACCACCATAAACAATAACAACACTAACACCAATGCCACCACCACCATAAACAATAACAACACTAACATCAACATCACCACCACCATAAACAATAACAACACTAACATCAACATCACCACCACCATAAACAATAACAACACTAACATCAACATCACCACCACCATAAACAATAACAACACTAACACCAATGCCACCACCACCATAAACAATAACAACACTAACATCAACATCACCACCACCATAAACAATAACAACACTAACATCAACATCACCACCACCATAAACAATAACAACACTAACATCAACATCACCACCACCATAAACAATAACAACACTAACATCAACATCACCACCACCATAAACAATAACAACACTAACACCAATGCCACCACCACCATAAACAATAACAACACTAACATCAACATCACCACCACCATAAACAATAACAACACTAACATCAACATCACCACCACCATAAACAATAACAACACTAACATCAACATCACCACCACCATAAACAATAACAACACTAACATCAACATCACCACCACCATAAACAATAACAACACTAACACCAATGCCACCACCACCATAAACAATAACAACACTAACATCAACATCACCACCACCATAAACAATAACAACACTAACACCAATGCCACCACCTCCATAAACAATAACAACACTAACATCAACATCACCACCACCATAAACAATAACAACACTAACACCAATGCCACCACCTCCATAAACAATAACAACACTAACATCAACATCACCACCACCATAAACAATAACAACACTAACACCAATGCCACCACCTCCATAAACAATAACAACACTAACATCAACATCACCACCACCATAAACAATAACAACACTAACACCAATGCCACCACCTCCATAAACAATAACAACACTAACATCAACATCACCACCACCATAAACAATAACAACACTAACACCAATGCCACCACCTCCATAAACAATAACAACACTAACATCAACATCACCACCACCATAAACAATAACAACACTAACACCAATGCCACCACCACCATAAACAATAACAACACTAACATCAACATCACCACCACCATAAACAATAACAACACTAACACCAATGCCACCACCTCCATAAACAATAACAACACTAACATCAACATCACCACCACCATAAACAATAACAACACTAACACCAATGCCACCACCACCATAAACAATAACAACACTAACATCAACATCACCACCACCATAAACAATAACAACACTAACACCAATGCCACCACCACCATAAACAATAACAACACTAACATCAACATCACCACCACCATAAACAATAACAACACTAACACCAATGCCACCACCACCATAAACAATAACAACACTAACATCAACATCACCACCACCATAAACAATAACAACACTAACACCAATGCCACCACCACCATAAACAATAACAACACTAACATCAACATCACCACCACCATAAATAATAACAACACTAACACCAATGCCACCACCACCATAAACAATAACAACACTAACACCAATGCCACCACCACCATAAACAATAACAACACTAACACCAATGCCACCACCACCATAAACAATAACAACACTAACATCAACATCACCACCACCATAAACAATAACAACACTAACACCAATGCCACCACCACCATAAACAATAACAACACTAACATCAACATCACCACCACCATAAACAATAACAACACTAACACCAATGCCACCACCACCATAAACAATAACAACACTAACATCAACATCACCACCACCATAAATAATAACAACACTAACACCAATGCCACCACCACCATAAACAATAACAACACTAACACCAATGCCACCACCACTATAAACAATAACAACACTAACATCAACATCACCACCACCATAAACAATAACAACACTAACATCAACATCACCACCACCATAAACAATATCAACACTAACATCAACATCACCACCAGCATAAACAATATCAACACTAACATCAACATCACCACCAGCATAAACAATATCAACACTAACATCAACATCACCACCAGCATAAACAATAACAACACTAACATCAACATCACCACCACCATAAACAATAACAACACTAACATCAACATCACCACCACCATAAACAATAACAACACTAACACCAATGCCACCACCACCATAAACAATAACAACACTAACATCAACATCACCACCACCATAAACAATATCAACACTAACATCAACATCACCACCAGCATAAACAATAACAACACTAACATCAACATCACCACCACCATAAACAATAACAACACTAACACCAATGCCACCACCACCATAAACAATAACAACACTAACATCAACATCACCACCACCATAAACAATAACAAAACTAACACCAATGCCACCACCACCATAAACAATAACAACACTAACATCAACATCACCACCACCATAAACAATAACAACACTAACATCAACATCACCACCACCATAAACAATATCAACACTAACATCAACATCACCACCAGCATAAACAATATCAACACTAACATCAACATCACCACCAGCATAAACAATAACAACACTAACATCAACATCACCACCACCATAAACAATAACAACACTAACATCAACATCACCACCACCATAAACAATAACAACACTAACACCAATGCCACCACCACCATAAACAATAACAACACTAACATCAACATCACCACCACCATAAACAATATCAACACTAACATCAACATCACCACCAGCATAAACAATAACAACACTAACATCAACATCACCACCACCATAAACAATATCAACACTAACACCAATGCCACCACCACCATAAACAATAACAACACTAACATCAACATCACCACCAGCATAAACAATAACAACACTAACATCAACATCACCACCACCATAAACAATAACAACACTAACAATAACAACACTAACATCAACATCACCACCACCATAAACAATAACAACACTAACATCAACATCACCACCACCATAAACAATAACAACACTAACATCAACATCACCACCACCATAAACAATATCAACACTAACATCAACATCACCACCAGCATAAACAATAACAACACTAACATCAACATCACCACCACCATAAACAATATCAACACTAACATCAACATCACCACCAGCATAAACAATAACAACACTAACATCAACATCACCACCACCATAAACAATAACAACACTAACATCAACATCACCACCAGCATAAACAATAACAACACTAACATCAACATCACCACCAGCATAAACAATATCAACACTAACATCAACATCACCACCAGCATAAACAATAACAACACTAACATCAACATCACCACCACCATAAACAATAACAACACTAACATCAACATCACCACCAGCATAAACAATATCAACACTAACATCAACATCACCACCAGCATAAACAATAACAACACTAACATCAACATCACCACCACCATAAACAATAACAACACTAACATCAACATCACCACCACCATAAACAATAACAACACTAACATCAACATCACCACCACCATAAACAATAACAACACTAACATCAACATCACCACCACCATAAACAATAACAACACTAACATCAACATCACCACCACCATAAACAATAACAACATTAACATCAATATCACCACCACCATAAACAAGAACAACACTAACATCAACATCACCACCAGCATAAACAAGAACAACACTAACATCTTCACAACTAACAACACCCCTTACTTGGTATAAATCCAAACAGCATCTCATCTAACTCAATTCTGTCACTAATTTTCATGATCTAGTCCATCTACTTAATGCCTTTCAAATTTATCTCTAGTGCATCTCCTTTGCTCTTGTAGCAATTTACAATGATACTTCTGAATCAGTCATTGGATATGACCACTTTCTGTACTACTTGCTTAACCCTTTAGCATTCACATTACTCTATATATATGAATTGGCAGTATCAGTAGAGGGTCGGACGCCAATCTTTGATGCATAGAGTTACGGTCCTTGCTATTCTGAGTTCAAATCCCACCAAGGTTAACTTTGCCTTTCATCCTTACAGGGTCGATAAAATAAAGTACCAGTAATGCACTGGGTAATTGCTGGCCTTGTGCCAAAAGTAGAAACAATTACTCTATATATACTATTATATTTTCATGGAAAAGGCTTTACCTCACATAATTATCTCATATAATATCGAATTTATGAGATTTTGAAAGTATTTATTTTGAGAACAATACCTTAACATCAGTTTGAGCGACCAGTTTCAGCCAGTTTCAACAGAAAAAGGTAATTCTGGTCGGTTTTGGCCGGTTTGAACATTAAAGGGTTAAATATGTATTTAACTAGTGCATATCCTACCATGCCAGATGCTTTTAGCATCTCAGCAACTATACCAGATGGTCCAGCTGCCTTCCCTACCTTCATGTCTTTAATTGCTTTATCTATCACACTTTTGTCAACTTTTATAGTTTATTCTTCAGTTGGGTCTGCATGGGGTAGGCCTTCACTGTCCCATTTATTCCCTTCATTCGGCAGCCTCTCATCTGGTGCTTTGGTACTGCTCCCTGTCACCCTCTGTCCCCCAGTCTCTCCAGGCTTGTCTTTTTGTTTTTGTGACTCTATCTACCTTATCATTCTATCACCATGTCATCTTCCATCTTGTTGGGACCTTGCTCTAGCCACAGGCTTGGTTTGTGACTTCCAGCAGGTTGTCTCATATGAATTCCCAATTTTTTTGTTATATGTCTCCATCTCCTCTTCCTTACTGTCATAAGCGTCAAGTATGATTTCTCTGAATTTGTTACCTGCAGGTTATCTTAGCTTCCAGCTCATCCTTCTCCAAACTGGCTTTTATCTATTAGTCCATCTAGCTCTTATTCTGAGGTCACTGATAACTAATCTATTTTGGAAAGGCTTTGGCATTTACAACCATTTGGGTGTCACATTTCTATTTGGCTTGTATGCTTCCCTGAGTGGTAGGTAGTCAGATGGCTGATTTGCTGGTTTCTTGAAGTTTAAAAAATACAAAGCAACACTCTGACTGGATTACATTAAAATTTAAAGCCTTTACGCCATGGCTGCAAATTTTCAAAACGATTGGTCCAACAGTAACGATATAAATATTGAATTAACAGGCTTTTTAGATATTTCTACAAAACCATTACAGGGTGTCAAGTGTTAAAAGATAAAAAGAAAGAAAATAGTAAGAAATATAAACATGAGGTAAGAATTTGGGAGGCGGCAAACTCTAGCTTCTTCGCTAAACAGCACATCTCACCTGCAGCCCCATGGACAAGAAAGTAAATGATTTCAAACGACAGCTGATATTAAGTTTATGTTTCATCTCACTAACTGTTTTCTTCTGTTCTGGAAAGTTCAACAACAAATGTGTTGAGAAGGAAAAATCACTGCTTGAAACAAACAGCAATTTGCCGACTAGTAGTTTCCATAACAACACCCAATCTCCAGTTAGAGTTAATAACTGTTGTAGTTGTGGTATTTGTGGTTGTTGTGGTTGTTGTGTGGTTGTGGTAGCTGTGGTTGTGATGGTTATAGTGGTGGTTGGAGTGGTTGGGGTGGTTGTGGATGAAGCTGACTTAATTATGTAATGACTAAATGTTGTCTCTATTTAATGTTATGATACACTTGGCAGCACCTTGTTAAGGTGATGGACTGACAGTTTAATAATCTGATGCTGGAAGGGGATATAGAGATATATAAGCTGTTTGCATGTGCGTTGTGTATCACTAGTTAAAACATATATTTCTTTATTAAAACTAACAGAAAATAATTACATCTCTATCTATATTATATTCTATGAAAATACATGACGCTGATTCAACACATTCTGCATATCGACTAATGCCATATACCATCCACCCTCAATTTTCATGACTCCCTGTTGAAGACCATTCCTCATTTCCTGCCTACCAATGATCACGTATCATAATCATGCTATAAACCTAGCCCAACTAATTTCCCCTCCCACATGCATACTAGCTACTTTGAAAATTTAACCATCCATGCAATTAATATATATATATATATATATGGCTATACTTTGGGAGGATCATGCTGCCAATAAAAACACATACGCCTGTTCGTTTTCACTTCAATTTATTACAAATTTCCAGTTGGTTGGTTTAATAAATGGATGGTTGTTTATTATTGTCAAATCTCTTATGTCACACATTCTGTGACCTTCTCAGTGACTAATTTGTTATTTTGTGTTTCCCTTTGTTCTGTCAGACACCATCTTGTTTTTGTATGTTGTGTGAGAGATTGACTTATTTGTTTGAAAACAAGATAGATAGACATGGTTATGAATGTTATGTCCTTAGATACATATGGCATCAAAGATAATTGGAAGGTCTTACTTGACAACCTTCCACAAGCAACATACAAGATTTGGATTTGTGGGTTGATCAAAACACCAGCCAGAAAAAGGGTGGCCTGGTGGAGGAATAGGACCATGGATAGAGCTGTTAAAACAAAGAGACGGGTGTGGAAAAATGGGGGTATTGAAGATCAATATCAAGTAGCAAAAGGAGAAGCTACACATAGCATGTAAAAAGGCTGAAAACAAGTGGTTTGCCAATGTCCTGCAGCATGAGGATTAGAGACACAAGGTGTTCCACATCACAAAGCAATGAATCAATGTGAAGCAGGATGTTGTTGGAGAAAAGTGTGTATGAAATAATACTAGTGCTCAAAAGAAAGAGGCCTGGAAATGCTACTATAATAGGTTGATCGATTTAGAGAATAAATGGGAAGAAGAGAAACTACCCCCAATTTACCCAACAGAAAGACCTGCTATTCAAATTAATAGATATAGGGTCAAAGAAGCAATCAAGGAGACGAAAAATGGTAAATTTGCTAAGATAGTCACTGAGATGGTGAAAGCATCTAGGGAAGTAGGAGCTGAATTAGTCACCCACATAGTCAATTATGTAATACAGGATGGTGTTACACCCAATAAATGGTGCAGCAGTATACCATGAATTGCTACAAGGGGAAAGGTGATGCTCTGGAAAAGAGGAACTACAAAGCATAACACTAATATAACAAGTTATGAAAGTGATGGAAACAATTCTAGTGCAAATAATTAGGGAAAAAGTCAAGGTAGATGAGATGCAGTTCAGTTTTGTGCCAGGTAAGTGTATTACACTGTACCTGTGTCTGTGTTTCTATCCATAGTCTGGTTATTTAGTGGAATGGAGAAAGTAATAAAAGTTGATAGCAATTTGAGTAGTTATAGTGTGTCTCTCATACTTTCTCAATACAACCTTATCAAATGTCACTGATAAAAGGTAAGTTCCTTAAGCCAATACACTGTTATGAGGTCCGGACCAGGGGATTTCCTGTCCAACACTTTCTGTAAGGCTCTTTCCAGTATCGCATCATCTTTTTCATATTGTTTCATTCAACATGCTGGTAGTATCCTTGCTGTATGTCTTCTAGCCATACATTTTTGCATGCTGAACTCGTTGTTTGTTTCCCTTGCGGATCCCCTGTAGCCCTCAACCTGATCTTCTTTAACCCTTTAGCATTTACAGTAATCTATATTTACCACTGTATTTTCATGGTAAAGGCTTTACCTTACATAATTATCTTACGTAATATCGAATCTATGAGATTTTGATATAATTTATTTTGAGAACAATACCTAAACATCAGTATGAGTGGCCGGTTACAGGCGGTTTGAACAGAAAGCAGTGAAAGAATTCTGGCCAGATATGGCCGGTTTAAATGCTAAAGGGTTAAAGGTGTCCTTTACAGATATTGAGCTGTTCACATGGAGCCACAATAGAAAGATTTGGGATATTTTGCAAATAATCTATTCAACATTTATCCTTTAGATGCTGTAGAATAATATTTTAGTTTTTCGGATGTGGCTGTGAGTTCTTGTTTCACCGAATGCATTTTGGAGTTTAGGGTTCTAGATGTTGTATGAAATTGTTGTCTGTATTGCATGTATGTATGTATATATGTATGTTTGCATGTTTGTATGTATGTATTCATGCTTGCATGTTTGTATGTATGTTTATCTCTTTCTCTTAATTTTGAGTATATTTTTGACCGCCCACCTTCCTGGTGGCAAGGTTGTAAAAGAAAAGAAATTGTCATCCCTTGAATCGCAAGAATGTTTTGCAAATTTTGAAGGTGCCAGCTATCGCAGCCATTTGTAGTCTATGAATTAGGGAGCTGCGCTCTTTGTCCACAAATCCAAATTCAGTTATACATTAGTCCAAGCGGGTTGGTATATAACCCGTAGCTCCAATAATGATGGGTATGAAGCTAAAGGTGTATCTTGGATACTGGATCTGTAAACACCTCATCAATGGTCCGTAGATGTCCTCCTTCTCTTGTATTTTTCTGACAACGTTTACATCAAGTGGGCAGCTGATCTCCACAACAGACATGTTTTCAATGTGTGGTCCCAAACAACAATATCAGGCCGGTTGTGCTTTAATTTGGTGGCAGTTTTTATTTTCAGGTTCCACCAGTATTCCTTAGTGCCATCTGTCTCAATATATTCTTCCTCGTTTGTTTTTATGAATGTATGTATGTATGTATGCATGTATGTATGTATGAATGTGTGTATGTCCATATTAATGATTCATGAACTACAGACTTACATTCCATTAAACTAGTCACAGCAGGCTGTAGTTTCACATAAATCATCAATTTCAACATTCATACATATACATAGGTGCATGTATACATAAATATATATGAATATGTACATACATATATACATACATACATTACATACATACATTACATACATACAATACATACATACATACATACATAACTAGTTAGGAAATTACAAGTAAAATCCATTAATGGACAGTAAAAATATGTAAAACTTTCCAAAAATTTTGCATCTAATAACTGCATATACACATGTACAGATACAAAGCATATACACATGCACACATGCAACTCAAAACATCCACATCCACACATACAATAACATCCATACCTACACATACATGCAGACATATCTACCTAGTTGATGTGTCAATTCCAATGGGAGAGTCTTGTGTCTATGTTAGAAACCGACTCTCTCTCTCTCTCTATTGGCAAAAATTTGTGAAATTATAAAACCAGAAGAACATACATGCATACATACACATACATACATACATGGAAAGTATGAGCAAAATAAGGTTACTCCAACCACTCTGGTCTTGGACCAGGACAGCACACCCAACCCATGCCAGCTTGGAAAGCAGACATAAAATGATGATGATAATGATAAAGTCTGCCCCAAACTTGGTGGGTTAGGGTTAGGGTTAGCCAGAGCTTATCCCGGTTCCATTGGCGTTAGTGACTGAAAATACAAGCCTCCACACAGGTCAGAATACTAGTCTATCATTACAAAGTAAGCCCTCAGATGATGCTGGCACTAATTTTCCTCTGAGTAGTCTAGAGCAATGTGAAATGAAGATATATCCATAAAACGGTTGGCATGCTGTAAAGTTGTTGGTAATAGAAAGGACATCCAGCCATAGAAATCTTGCCAATCAAAGGGTTTGGAGGAGCATCAGTACTGAGTTGGCCTTTGTAGACCTGGTCAACCTTTGCTAGCTTGGAAAGCAGATGTTAAAACAATGAGAAGTTATTTCTATAATAAAATAAAGATTCCTATACTCTACTAATGTATTAAGTACCTTTATTGTAGGAATCTAGCTAGTATATATATATACCCAAAAATGTATACACATATTTATTAGAATGCTCTTGAAATGTGTTTACATTTTTTTGGAACACAAAAAAACTCCAGTTGCATTTTCGATTTCATCTTTTTTTCTTATACTTTCACTCGTGTAGGACATCTCATTTTTTTTCATTTTAAAAAAAAAAACCTCATTTTCTTATATATATCATCATCATCATCATCATCATCATCATCGTTTAATGCCCATCTTCCATGCTAGCATGGGTTGAATGGTTTTGTTCCTCTTGAAGCGAGATTGGTCAGGAGACCATGTCTTGCTCATACAGAACTGTCCCTGGCAGGTTTTCTATGGCTGGATGCCCTTCCTAACACCAACCACATTTACAGTGTGGACTGGGAGCCTTTTTACTTGTCTCCTACAGGACCAATTTACAGTGTGGACTGGATGCTTTTTGTCATGTCACCGACAAGGCCACTTTGCAGTGGACAGAAATAGGAGGATGGAGTAGGGTGTGTGGGGTGAGGTGTAAATTGGGTTAAGAGGTGCCTTCTGACTGTAGGTTTAAGTTTGCATGCAAAGGAAAGCGAGTCTTCTGTACAATTGCATAGCGCCAAAGATATCAATCCAGTGACATTGTCTTAGAGAGGTATAGGTGAACAAGGTCAGTTTTTATCACCTCGTCCCAGGTTTTTCTTGGTCAACCCACTCCGTAGCTTCCATCAATTTTGATCACTCTGCACTTTTTTATACAGCTGTACGCATCACATGTCCATACCAATATAGACAAAATATATCACTGTGTATATATATAAATATATATATATATATATATAAATATATATATATAAATATATGCAAAAGTTCTATTTAAAATTGTTGGGATACAACAAGTAAATATTTTTATAACTAATATAAAGCACTCGACAAGTATTTGGAGTAGATATACGATATTAATAAATGGAAACTATATTTATAAAACCATATTTATTTCATTATACATTATACATATTTCAGGGATACCAAATATGTATAATGAAATAAATATGGTTTTATAAATATTGTTTCCATTTATTAATATTGTATATATAAATATATATATATATATATATATATATATATATATATATATATATATATATATATACAGACACATATATTCTAAGGCGGGTAAAATTCCCGAGATCCATGGACAAGTTCTCTCCAGCGGTCTCTGTCCCTCATTATCGCTGCCATGTCCTGTGTCTCCAACAGACCAGTGTCTGTCCTTAGGGCATCAACATACGTTAACCTTGGTCTTCCTCTTCTAGTGTGTCCATGTAGGGGCTCCCAAAGGAGCACTGAGTGCAATGTCAACTCTGGATGTCGGTGAGGATGTCCAGCTAACCTCAGTCTCCTCTGTGCCACTTTTGAGTTGACTTTGGGATGCTCCCATACAGCTCTGAGTTTTTCATCCTCAGTGTATACTGATTAATGTTCAGAGCCATCCTCAGCATTCTCGTGTAGCACCCATCCACCATCTGAGTGAGTTTCTTGGTCAGTGTCCAAGTCTCAGACCCATACAGCAGCACAGACTCTACTACAGCAATGAAGAGGCGGATTTTCAGGTCTCTATGAAGGTCCGACTTCCACACCGATCTCAAGCTGTGGCACGCCGCTCAGGCCTTGCTCTTCCTCTCAACCATATCATATTCCGTATTCCCAATCTTTGTTCCCAAATACAGGAAGCCCTCAACCAGCGGCCTTACTGTAGCACCGGCTCAGAGCAGGAGAGTTAGGGCGAAAAAGGTATTGGATGCTGAATTTGCCGACGACATAGTTTTGGTGACAAATACAGTGAAGGAGGCAGAGGATTTGATGCAGGAGGTTGAGACTGTTTCGATGAGTGTGGGGCTGACAATGAACGAGACTAAAACAAAATATCTGGTAGAGAATGTTGAGAAGCCAGAGGGGATCACACACATATATATATACATATATATATATACATATATATACATACATATATATACATATATATATATATATATATATATATATATATATATATATATATATATATATATATATATATATATATTTCGTTTCTGAATTTGTTTGGCAAGATTATTTATCTGAAATCGTGTGTTGAAACCGATATTGTTATACTTTGGGAGGGTCATGTTGCCAATAAGAAACACACGCACCAGTTGCTTTCACTTCAATTTATTATAATAAATTTATAAATTTAGGAATTTATAAATTTCTGGTTGGTTGGTTGGTTCCACAACCAGATAGTTGTCTATATATTGTCAAAGTTCTTTCGTCACACATTCTGTGACCTCTTCAGTGACTGGGGATTCTTTTCTTTGTTTTTGTGCCTCTCCTTTGTTCTGTCCTACGCCATTTTGTTTCTGTGTGTTGTGTGTGCTCTGTCTGCGCATGCGCCACATCCGGGTGTCTGTGTGTGTTTATATTCGTTTATTTATTTGTTTATTTACATGTTACCGGTTGGTTGTTTGTTCTATGTGCGTGTGTGTTTTCATTTTGTCTTTAATTGTAAGTTGTGATGTTGCTGTTCCACTCATATTTTCTATTTAATTTTGGTTGTAATTCTTTTATGTTTATTGCCTCTATGATTTGTCTAAACATTGCGTCTTTTCTGTGTGTAGATTCTATTTTTATTTCTATGTTCTCTAATTTACCCTTATGTTCTATTTTAGCATGTTGGTAGAGTACAGATGATTCTTTACTATCTTGAAAGTCTCGCCAGTGTTCATTTATCCGTTCCCCTACACTACGAGCTGTCTCACCTATGTACACTATATTTTTGTCTCTACATTGTCCTTCAGTACATCTTATGCTATACACTACATTTCTAGTTTTACAGTTAATATCGGGGCTTATTTTACAGGTTATACATTTCTCATCTATACAGGGGGGTCTTTGAAAAGGGTATGTCTTGCTAATAAGTGTTTTTACGGAGGTACCTGGTCTTTCTACTATCTTAATATTGAGTTTATGTTTATCTAGGGCCCTTCTAAATTTGTAAGCTAATTTACCTCTAGGGTGAATTAACTAGGATCACCACACCAAGAGAGAAACTAATATTTATAAACCTTATACGTCCTGAAGAACAGTACATAGCTCAAGAATGTGATAAGCACTTTAACAAGAAACTAAAGTGGCTTAAGCAGATAAAACTAAATCAGGATACTGTAGAGAATACCAATAGATATCCCGACAAAATTGACGGTATAAATATGACCGACACCTCATTAACAGATGAGTTCAACAACAACAACAACACAAATATATACGGCAACACGGCAATAGATCCTGATGAATTATCTGTATTACTTCTACCACCGAAATTTGCGACATTCAAGAAGGTAAATATGATTAGTAGTCTGTCAGAAATAAAAAAAATTATTTACATAATTACGTTGGAGCCTCAAAAACAAAAACAAAAGTAACAACATACGCACACACATATACAACACACATCCCAACAACAACAGACACACAGACACAAACAACAATAACAACAACACACACACCAACAATAATAACATACTCAGAAACAACAACAACAGACACGCAGACACAAACAACAATAACAACACACACAACAATAATAATACACACGGAGACAACAACAACAACACACATCAACAACAGCACACATCAACAACAACAACACACACATTCAATGCCTCTCACCACCACCACAATCTTAACAAACACACAGACACAGAAAACAAGTAATGACAGTAGCACAGAAATCACAGAAATAAGGAAAAGTAATAGGATTAAAAGGAGAAGGGAGACTATGGACAAAGAAAATAACCAAGACGAACACACAGGCACACAAAATAGAGTAGATAATAACAATGAGCCAGTGGAAAGAGACAGGAGTAATAATGAGAGACATAGAAACAACCATGGGGCTGTTGGTGGAAATAGAAATAGAAACAACACAACTAACAATAACAATAGCACTAGTACACATAAAGCAGCAGCCTGGAACTCTACTTTTTATAATCCCTCCGATAAGTCGTTCGACCTGCGACGAGTCCACGCCACGACTATACCATTTAACAAACGCACGCAATTGCCGTCGCAGGTCGATGAACAAACAGAAGCACAATTTAGTATAGCTAGATCCGAGCTTAGAAATATTATAGAACGGTATAGCAAGAAGCATAATAGAATGGAGGCCCAGTAACTGGGAGAAAAATCTGCAAATGGCTTGCGTAAGCTCATGCAGCGCTCGCGTAATGGAGAGATAGCATGCTTTCCAACAGACAAGTCGGGCAGAATGTCGGTTGACAGCCTGCCAAACTACATCCAGGCAATGCAACCCCACATCACTAACACAAGAGAGGTAACACCACAGGAGCATGAGGATAGAGAAAAAGCCCTCAATGCCCATATGGTGATGTGGACGAATATAATGCAGCCCAACAAAAGGACTGCCAACAACTTCCAGGCCTGGAACAATGACGTGCCGGCGTTGTATGGGCTTCGAAAAGACCATAAAACGGGCAGTGACCCTGTCACGGGACCACCAACACGGCCAGTCTGTGGAGCTAACATTGCTAGTAACTACAGACTGTCCTACTTCCTCTCCCTGATAATACGCCCCATCATTGAAATGTCCCCAGACGTATGTGACAGCACGGAGGACCTCCTCAGCAGAATCGGCGAGGGTAACCGATATAGGGACCTAACAAACTGCATAATAGGTAGTATGGATGTTGTGTCCCTGTATCCATCTATTGACGTGGATTTTGCTGTGGAGAAATGCGTAGAAATGATCAGTGAGAGCAATGTTGAGTTCCGTGGGATTGATACCAGTGAGCTGGGACTCCTACTTAAACTTACCTATAGTAATAATTACCTAGACACATATGACCTTAGCAACCTGTGCCCTACAAGACCAGCAAGAGGAAGACCACCTACCATTACCTCAATGGCCAAGAAAACCCACACAGATAGATGGAACGGGTGGACCAGAGCCATATGGACACCCGAAAACCACGATGAACTGAAGAAAATGATTGCACATGCGGTAGGGGCCAGCATAAAATTAACCGTTAAGGAACATATGTTCAAATTTAATGGAAAAACATATGCCCAAGAGGAAGGAGTAGCTATTGGTGTTAGCATTGCAGGCGACATAGCTAATTTATTCATGGTATGGTGGGACAGTAGACTTAAACTTAAACTTAAAGAACAATTAGAAGACTCCTTAACCCTGATAATGTACTCCCGCTACGTTGATGATATAAACATCGTAGTTAAGACACCCCCACTAGAGAACAGTCAGGAACTAGAGAAAAACAATGGAAAGCATCCAGCAAATAGCTAACTCCATCCACCAGAGTATTAGAGTTACTATAGACTACCCAAGTAAACACCCCAACCATCGATTACCTGTACTAGACACAGAGCTCTGGTTAGATACCATTAATAACAAAAAAACAAATCCTCCATTCCCATTATGCCAAACCCATGACTTCCAAACATCTGATCCACCGAAACTCAGCTGTTTCGGACCATACCAAAATCAACATACTGATTGCGGATTTGGTACGGGTGATGAGAAACGTGTCCCGCATGTGCAACCCCGAAGAACTAGCGAGACACATACAACACTTCATCCACCGTATGCAGTTCTCTGGTTATAATCAGAGAGATAAAATCAGAGTGTATAGAGGAGCCAGAACCAAATGGGGAAAAATGGTAAATAATGATACAAATGGGACCTGCCCCTTGTATAGGAGCAAACTTTGGAATAGAGTAGAAAGTACTAGGAATAAGGCTAATAGAATAAACTCATGGTATGATAGCAATAAATACCAGAGTGTAATGTTCATCGATACAACCCCTAGAGGTGAATTAGCTTACAAATTTAGAAGGGCCCTAGATAAACATAAACTCAATATTAAAATAGTAGAAAGACCAGGTACCTCCGTAAAAACACTTATTAGCAAGACATACCCTTTTCAAAGACCCCCTGTATAGATAATAAATGTATAACCTGTAAAATAAGCCCCCATATTAACTGTAAAACTAAAAATGTAGTGTATAGCATAAGATGTACTGAAGGACAATGTAGAGACAAAAATATAGTGTACATAGGTGAGACAGCTCGTAGTGTAGAGGAACGGATAAATGAACACTGGCGAGACTTTCAAGATAGTAAAGAATCATCTGTACTCTACCAACATGCTAAAATAGAGCATAAGGGTAAATTAGAGAACATAGAAATAAAAATAGAATCTACACACAGAAAAGACGCAATGTTTAGACAAATCATAGAGGCAATAAACATAAAAGAATTACAACCAAAATTAAATAGAAAATATGAGTGGAACAGCAACATCACAACTTACAATTAAAGACAAAATGAAAACACACACGCACATAGAACAAACAACCAACCGGTAACATGTAAATAAACAAATAAATAAACGAATATAAACACACACAGACACCCGGATGTGACGCATGCGCAGACTGAGCACACAACACTCACACAGAAACAAAATGGCGTAGGACAGAACAAAGGAGAGGCACAAAAACAAAGAAAAGAATCCCCAGTCACTGAAGAGGCCACAGAATGTGTGACGAAAGAACTTTGACAATATATAAACAACTATCTGGTTGTGGAACCAACCAACCAACCAGAAATTTATAAATTTATTATAATAAATTGAAGTGAAAGCAACTGGTGCGTGTGTTTCTTATTGGCAACATGACCCTCCCAAAGTATAACAATATATATATATATATAAATGAAATATATATATACATATATACATATATATTTATGTATATACATAAAAAAGAAAATTTTCGCTCTACATGGCTGAATACAATAAATGTAATCTGAGTTTTTCGAATATTAATAATAACATTCGATTCGTTTGCAATTATGCTAATGTGCAGATCTAACTGATCAGCCAGTCTGCTAATATGCAAATCAGGCTGATCAGTGACTGTGTATTTTTGAAAATAGCATATATTTTCACTAGCTCTGACAGTTTGGCAGGTGAACAGTGAGCTGTACTGATGAAGGGTGTTACCCAGAAACATTAGTGTCTGCAGTTCTGTTCACATGCCAACACAAGAGCAAGAATGAAGGGTTCATTCTACTGACATGGCTTTAAAATTGAGGCTTGCTTGCATAATTGCAAACGAATCGAATGTTATTATTAATATTCAAAAAACTCAGATTACATTTATCATCATTATCATCATCATCGTTTAACATCTATCTTCCACGTTAGCATGGGTTTATCTGGGAATTGTCCCACTTGAGGCAAGATTGGTCGTCTCGCTCGTATAGGACTGTCTGGCAGGTTTTCTACGGCTGGATGCCCTCCCTAACACCAACCACATCTACAGTGTGGACTGGGAGGTTTTTACCATGTTACCTACATGGCCACATTACAGCGTGGACTGTGTTGTTTTTTTTTTGTCGTGACACCTACACGACCTCATTTATTTAGGATTGGATGTTGTGGTACCAACATAACTTTACATAGAAAGGGGTGGTGTTGATGGGTGGGGGTGGGGGAGTTGGGGTATTGGGATGGGGGTGTGTATTTGATTAAGAGGTGCCTACTGACAGTAGGTCTCGCTTTGTACTTAGGCAAGGCGGGTTTTGTGTACTACTGTGTAGTGCCAAAGATCTCGGTCCAGTGACATTGTCTTAGAGAGGTGTAAGTGTGTAAGGTCGAAATTTATCAAACCGTCCAGGTTTTTCTGGGTCTGCCTACTCCGTAACTTTCGTCAATTTTGATCGTCCTGCACTTTTTTATACAGCTGTCGTCTTTCATGCGCATCACGTGACCATACCAATGTAGTCTTCTCTCGAGTAAACAGCATCTGATCCCTCTTATACCTAATTTCTCGCTTAGTTCATTTATGTATACACATATTTATATATATCATCATGTATATATTATATATATATCATCATGTATGTATATATTATATATATTATGATGTATGTATATATTATATATATCATCATGTATGTATATATTATATATATCTCATCATGTATGTATATATTATATATATATATATATATATATATATATATATATATATATATATATATGTATATGTATATACATATATATATATATATATATATATGTATATATATATACATATTTATAAGTATGTATATATATATATACATATTTATAAGTATGTATATATATATATGTGTATATATATATATATATTCATACGTAATGTAGGTGAGTAATATTGTAGAACAATAAAACTATGCATATATCAGATAAGTAGCACTCAACAGTTGGTAGAACTGGAGTATATATTAAAGAAGAAATTAAAAGATGGTTAAAAAAAGTTCCATATATTTTATTATGTACATTTCGAAACAACATCATCCTGGGACAAAAATTGTGTCCTCATCAGATAAAATAAGGTAACATGATATGAGGCCTAAAAACACTTGTCGAAATGCGCATAATAAAATATATGGAACTTTTTTAACCATCTTTTAATTTCTTCTTTTATATATTCTTACGTATGTATATATATATATATATATATATATATATATATATATCATCCTCATCATCATCATCATCATCATCATCATCGTTTAACGTCCAGTTTCCACGCTAGCATGGGTCTGGATGGGAATTGTCCCAGTTGAGGCAAGATTGGTTGCTTGCTCAGGACTGTCTGGCGGGTTTTCTAAGGCTGGATGCCCTTCCTAACACCAACCACGTTTACAGTGTGGACTGGGAGCTTTTTACCGTGTTACCTACACGGCCACATTACAGCATGGACTGCGTGTTTTATTGTCGTGACACCTACACGTCTGGCGGGTTTTCTACGGCTGGGTGCCCTTCCCAACACCAACCACGTTTACAGTGTGTACTGGGAGGTTTTTACCGTGTTACCTACACGGCCACATTGCAGCGTGGACTGTGTGTATTTTTGTCCTGACACCTACACGACCTCATTTGTTTCGGACTGGATGTTGTGGTACCAACATAACTTCACATTTAAGGGGGTGGTGTGGATGGGTGGGGGTAGTGGGACGGGGGTGTATTTTGTTAGATGTGCCTACCGACTGTAGATTTCGCTTTGTACTTAGGCAAGGCGGGTCTTCTGTATAACTGTGTAGCGCCAAAGATCTCGGTCCAGTGACATTGTCTTGGAGAGGTGTAGGTGTGTGAGGTCGGAATTTATCAAGTCATCCCAGGTTTTTCTGGGTCTGCCTACTCCATGGCTACCGTCTATTTTTATCGCCCTGCACTTTTTTATACAGCTGTCGTCTTTCATACGCATCACGTGACCGTACCAACGTAGTCTTCTCTCGAGTAAACAACATCTGATCCCTCTTATTCCTAATTTCTCCCTTAGTTTATATATATATATAGAGAGAGAGAGATTTTATATGTGGCCGGTGCTCTGGTGCAATAAATAGCAGCAAGTGCCCACGGAATACTAGCTCATTCCATTGGACAGATGGTTCTATAGAAATAGTGGACACCTTCCGCTACCTGGGTGACAAAATCAGCAGTGGTGGGGGGGGGGGGGTTCCGAAAGTACAGTAGCTAGAGTCAGAACGGGATGGAAAAAGTTCAGAGAGCTTATACCACTATTGGCCGCTAAAGGGTTCTCCCTAAACATGAAAGGTAGGCTGTATGATGCCTGCATACGAACAGCAATGTTGCATGGCAGTGAGACCTGGGCATTGTGTGCAGAGGATATATGCAGACTGGAGAAGGCGAAACTTGCATGCTCCGCTGGATGTGTAATAGTAATATACGTGAACGGCAAAGCATAAACGAACTAAGGGAGAAATGAGGAATAAGGGAGAAATCAGAGGCTGTTTACTCGAGAGAAGACTACGTTGGTACGGTCACGTGATGCGCATGAAAGAAGACAGCTGTATAAAAAAGTGCAGGGCAATAAAAATAGACGGTAGCCATGGAGTAGGCAGACCCAGAAAAACCTGGGACGACTTGCTAAATTCTGACCTCACACACCTACACCTCTCCAAGACGGGATCTTCTGAAACTAACAAAGTCAATCTGTGAACGCAGAAGTGAATATTTCAAAAAACGTTGCAACCGGAGGAAGACAGGAAGACGATACTTTGGTTCATGGAAATGTTCCCTGGCAAAGAACGGGAAAAAAACGTCATTATTTGGAGCGGTGAAAAACAATTACACGCAAAGACAAAACCACGTTTATGGTATAAAAGTCGTAGACTAATATTCTATTAGATTGACTTTGTTAGTTTCAGAAGATCCCGTTAAGGGTGAAAGCAGCGATTCTTTGCTTAAACTTTAATCTGTTATTTTAATAAATATTTGCTCTACGGTTCTTCTATATTTGATATATATTTTGTATTTTGTCTGAAGAAGGCATAACATATTGTTAATATGATATCCCTGAAATATATATAACGAAATAAATATGGTTTTATAAATATAGTTTCCATTTATTTAATATCATATATATATATATATATATATATGTATGTATGCAGTAGATGTACAGGGAAATTAGACAGTAGAAGTCGCACTGATAGACACATTTTTCAAATGCAAGCGGGCGCTATAGAAATGGGGGATAGCTTCCGGTACCTAGGAGATCAGATTAGCATGGAAGGAGGGTGTTCCGAGGCCATAGTATCTAGAATAAGGACGGGTTGGAAGAAGTTTAGGGAGCTGCTTCCTCTGTTGACGGAGAAGGGTTTCTCCCTGCATACGAAAGGCCGGTTGTATGATGCCTGTGTGAGGAGCGCGATGCTGCATGGTAGTGAGACATGGGCAGCAACTGCAGAGGATATGTGACGGCTGGAGAGAAATGAGGCAAGCATGCTCTGTTGGATGTGCAGTGTAAATGTGCGCGAACGACCCAGCATAAATGTGTTGAGAGAGAAACTGTGTCTGAGAGGGATAGAATGTAGTGTACGGGAGAGGAGACTGAGGTGGTATGGACATGTGATGCGCATGGAGGATGACCGATGGGTGAAGAAGTGCCAGGAATTGCCAGTTGAGGGAAGACGTGGTAGAGATAGACCACAAAAAACATGGGCGGTGGTGGTGAGAACAGACCTCAGATCATTGAAGCTCACGGTGGAGATGACGAGGGACCGTGACGAGTGGAGAGATGCTGTGCTGAATAAGACCCATCCCAACCTTGCAAGCAGGGAAAAGCGGACGTAAAATGATGATGATGATGATGATGATGATGATATAAATATATATATATATATATATATATAAATATATATATATATATATCACGTGTATATATATATTGTTTGAGTGACAGAAGAGGAAGGAAAACATAAAATAAACATTGATTAATAAATCATTTTACTTTATTTTCTCACTTTTTATATTTTTCACCAAATCAATCTTTGTCTTTGTTTTTGTTTTTCTACTTTTAATGTATTTTGTTGTTATTTTTTTCGTGTGTGATGTGTTGTCCGTGAAAGTGTGGTAATAGGGGGTTACCATGCATCTATAGGTCACAATGACATTGTAAAGAGATGGTTTGTAAGGGAGAGATAGGAGGGAGGAAAGGTGAGAGGAGGAATGGATATGAGGAGGGGTGGGGTGGGTGGAGGAAGGGATAGGAAGAGGTGGAAGACACACACACACACACACACACAGAAGCAAGGGCTATTGGAAATCGGAGGGAGGGGATGCGAGAAGGGCATGAATGGGAGGAGGAGGAGGGACGGGAGGGGGGACGGGAGGGGTTGGGGTGGGGTGGAAGGGGGAGGGGGGATCAAGGTCAAGTGGAAATCGGAGGGAGGGGATGCGATTGGGAGAAGTAGGAGGGACGGGAGGAGGAGTATTAATGCAAGGAGTGGGAGGGATGTAATGAGGAGGGGGAGAAAGCCTCGGGTGTAATGATACCAAAGATGTTGTTGTTGTTGTCATTGTTATAGTTGTTATTGGTGTTGTTATTGTGAATTAACACAATCATGAGAGTGTCAGACAAAATACTTTGCCACAATTTTTTTACACTCTTTACGTTCAGAGTTCAAATCTCATCATGGTCACCTTTTCTTTTGCTCTTTCCTAGATTTTAACATCTCTTCAACTAGTGGATTGGCAGTATAGGTAAAGAGTCAGATGCCATGCTTTGCAGGATAGAGTTACGGCCCTTTATGATATGAGTTCAAATCCCGCCAAGGTTAACTTTGCCTTTCATCCTTACGGGGGTCGATAAAATAAAGTACCAGTAATGCACTGGGTAATTGCTGGCCTTGTGCCAAAAGTAGAAACAATTATTTATAGCAGTGGTTCCCAAAGTGGGTTCCACAAACGAGTGTCTGGGGTTCCATGAAAAAGGTTGAGGAGTATATTAACCCTAAGCATTTAAACCGGCTGTATCCAGCCATAGTTCTCTCACCCCTGTTTGTTCAAACTGGTCATAACTGATCATTCATACTGATGTTACAGTATTGTTCTCAAAATAAATAATACCAAAATCTTATAGATTCGATATTATGTGAGATGATTGTGTAAGATAAAGCCTTTACAATCAAAATATAATAGTAAATATAGAGTATAACAGTATTAGACTTTGGAGTTCCCTCAAAAGTTTCTGAACCGAAAAGGGCTCCGCATTTGAAAATGTTTGGGGAACCCTGATTTATAGTGATTGACTATCATATGGTCATTTGCATTGGGACACACACATTAAAAAAGATATCCAGCTATGTTATCTAGTCTGTCCAGACTCAATTGTGACAACCTGTCTAACTTATGCAAGCATAGAAAATAGACATAACACTGGTGATAATGATGATTATGATGATATATAGAAATTAAACCTCTCAAGGAGATGGCAAAGGAACATGAGGGCACACACTATATTGTGTTGGTGAAGACAGGGCCACAAACATGAAATGTGACCTGACCCATCCACATGACCCCTTCAGTAGCACTCCCTAGTAGCTATCCTCACTACAACCCCCTATCCATGCCCCCTCCAGTATCATACCTTAGCTATTCCCCTCTCTAAAGCCCTTAGATACCATCACTATCACATCCTAGTTCCTCCTCCACTACCACCCTTTAGTTATATTCTTAAATCACTGCACTCCCCTCCTACTTGCTATTAACCAATACATCCACACACCTCACCACTACACTCCCTCTCCACCCTCAACCTGTTAAATCACACCTCACTTGCCATACACCCATAATTTCATGCCTTTCTCCCTTCTCCTGCCACCCACCTCCAAATCCCATAGAGTAGAGAAGACTCTTTGGTTGGGACAAAACCAGCAACTTCTCCTGTGCTGGTGCCATGATAAAATGCACTCTGTAGAATGTGAAATTTATGTAAGTGAGATGTGAACCCCTGGCTTCTCCAGGAGGTCAGTAGACCTGCTTCAGTACTGACTCAGTCCAGCCCTTGTTAGCAGGGAAAATGGACGTTAATGATGATGATGATGATATATATATGTTATATTTATAAGTGGAACAGCTATACTTTTATATGTGTTGTTGAAGACACAGCTACATTCTTGTTGCAATTTCTTTATTAGGATCATTTCCTATTTTCTAATAGGGCCTCTTCACTTCATTTGGAGCAGCAAAGTTCCCATGTCCATAATTTTTTATACATTTCCAGACCCAGATGGTCTCAACTTCAAAAGCAGTAAGACCAACAACACTCTCTTGGTGATTAAAAAAAAAGAAAGAAACAAAAACATGTACAGTTCTAACATCTTAAAATAATTGTTTCTACTTTTGGCACAAGGCCAGCAATTATCCCAGAGCATTACTGGTACTCTATTTTATCGACCCCGAAAGGATGAAAGGCAAAGTTAACCTCAGCAGGATTTGAACTCAGATCCTAAAGGGCCGTAACTCTATGCTGCAAAGCATGGTGTCTGACCCTCTAGCTGACTCATAAGCTGTACTTTCACTAAATTGGTCTCACTCTCTCTCTCTCTCTCTCTATATATATATATATATATATATATATATATGGAAGCCACGGAGTGGGTAGACCCAGAAAAACCTGGGACGAGGTGATAAAACCTGACCTTGCTCACTTACACTTCTCTAAGACAATGACACTGGATCAAGACCTTTGGCTCCATGCAGAAGACCTGACTGCCATTACATACAAACCTACAGTCATAGGCACCTCTTAACCTAATGTACACCCCACGCCCACACCATAGCCCCATCCTCCCTCTCCCGTTCCGTCCACTGTGTCGATGACACAACAGTCCACACTGTAAGGTGGCCGTGTAGGAGACACGGTGAAAAGGCTCCCAGTCCACACTGTAAATGTGGTTGGTGTTAGGAAGGGCATCCAACTATAAAACACCTGCCAGAGACGCTTCCGTGTGAGCAAGGAATGGTCTCCCGACCATTCTCGCATCAAATGGAACAAAACCGTCTAACCCATGCTAAGCGTGGAAGATGGACGTTAAACGATGATGATGATGATGATATACATATATTGGTTAATTCTGAGGAATCCCAGGAGGATGAAACATGTAAATTAAATTATGATATAAATAACAATGTTTGGTAACATGTTTTAATGTAAAAATGTAGTCTACGTATGAATAGGCTTGCACATTAAGAGTTCATGTACTTTTTTATTTTAAATTGAATGTAGCCATGTGTACAGTTTTCTATAATGAATTATCTTATTTTGAGCTGATATAACTTTTTCAGATACATTTTTCCAGTTTTTATATTTGAAAATCAATTTCTTTATATGTGTATATGTATATATATATATATATATATATATATATATATATATATATATATAGATAGATATACACATAAGTATAAACATATAAACACACACACGTACATACACACACACATATATATACACTGAATTGGCAGGCTGTCCCCAAATCAAATTGGTCCCCTATTTTCTATTCTCTGTTTGTGTTCGATGTAATCCAGTTGTCTAATTCTGCAATTAACACCTGATGAAATTTAAGTCTTGCATCATGATCAGATGATAAGGCAAGGCCATAAAAATATGTTTAGGGCTTTTGTGGGATTAAAATTCTAAAGCAAATTTCCAGTCTGGCCTTCTGTTTTTGTTTTAATGAATACTTTATTCCGTTTCTGCACCGGCTATGGGATGTCACATCTATGATAGATAATTTGCATAATATTGAGTGCTTTAATTAATTCACTGCATCATCGTTTACCAAACAAAACCACCAGTTCTAATCATTGGTAAACAGCCTAACATAAATGGTATATATGAACTGATGTTCCCTTAAAAAGCAAAAAGTTGTTTCAGGATGTACATGCCAGCATAGATAGTAGTAAGCTCGCAGTGCAAGTGATCTGTGTTGTCTATATGAGGAGGCAGATGATTCTGTGTGTGGTTGAAGTGCTGATAGAAGAATTGCTGTTGGGCCCTTGTCAACATGATTGTCAGCTGGATTTTCTTTGCTAAGTGCTACATCACGTTACTTGCTTGAACAGGTCGAAGTGATACTTCTCTTTCGTGGAACCAGAGTCGAACAACCCAAAGAAAAATGTATTGCATTTCACCTCAAGCTGGTCAGACTCCAGACTACTGATTCCAACCAAGATAAAGAGAAATAGCAGCAAGATGTCAGGGGTCAGCATGTGCAAAGTGATTTCGCTATGCATATATAAATATATTTATGTATATTCGCCCAACTCATAAGACTTTTCCCTCATTAGCCAACCCCACTCACATCCTTCCATCCTTCATCTACCAATCATTATCAGCTTGGAAGACAGATGAATCCTTCCACTTAGCTCACCCAACTTTAATCCCTTCCATCTCATTTCCTTCATCTTCTGACCCACCTATCCAAATCCCCAATTCCCCTTCTTCGCCAAGCCCAGGCCTACGTGGAAAGCTGGAAAACAACCCATAATACACTGTCAGATGTCACTCACTCTCTTCAAGACCAACTCTGCAAATTGGATCCCTCACTGAGAGATAACCTCTGCCCCTCTCAACAAACAAGATGTAGCTCTCTCTCCCCTGACACTCATCTTACACTGACCCACTTCTTTCCTAGCCTAGCCAACAACACAGCAAGCACCCTAATGTTGTAATAAGATATTGAGTCACAATAAAATGCACCTACTCTGGAAAATGATAGCGTTGGTACCATGATAAACTGCTCCCAGTACACCCAGCAAGGTGTTTGGCATTAGAAAGGACATCCATCCATAGTAACTATGCCAAAAATGGTGGGTATGAGCTCAACATGTTCACCTGGACACTGTAGCCACAGAACACGACAATCTGTCTAACCCATGCAAGCATAAATAGCATAATTAGATGTTAAATGATGATGATGATCATATATATATATCATAAATCATTTTTATTTTCTTTGCATTATTTACACCTAGGCACTTTCATATATGCAGAGCCGATGCCTGAGAATTAGCACCCTGGGTTAGATTACAATATGTACCCCTTTTTCCCTGATATGCGCCTCATTTTAGACAACGCTGTTAAGCATCAAAGATGTTTAAATATTTATTTATTGATCAAAGGAAATTATTATATATTTAATTAAGTGTATACAAATTCGTATAAGACTGTAACTCTTTAAGTTTCAGTATTGAAACTTCTAATGATATTGCCAGCCCTGCATACATATATCTTTTTCTTTACAAAAATAAATTTTATACTCTAATTATGGCTAACTTTCAATATAGATAGATGGGAAATGAAAGCAAATTTATACCAAGTTAAACTTAATTATTAAGTGAGCTCAGTCTTGGGTAAATATCCCCTTGATGCTAGGTTCAGCTGAATTGTCCAGAGTAGATGGTAAAATACCAGATGGTCTTACTCATTGTCCCTGGTTAAGAGGTAGATGTCTCATTTGGGATCCCACAGCCATGACTCTTTGACTCCTTCCAACATCCTGGATGCTGCAATAAATGTGAGGGTCACTGCTTCCACAGCCAATAAAATTCTAAAATCCTTGTCATTGTTAGTGACTCACTGTCAGGTGATGCCCATGACAGTGTTTGGTTGTTCCAAAGCCTTAGCCTTGCTATCCCCAGCAACAATGCTGATAGCGCGTTAGCTTGCCTCAACAGGTATTAGACGGAATATCTGGTGCCCCTTGTGGTGTGCGTCACCAAATGACACACTTAGTGTTGCATTAATATTTTCTATCGTTTTGATTATATATTTTATGTGAAATATTTATGTAATTAGATATTGTATAATTTATTTGTGTGCATATTTTTATTCTGTAAGAATTATAAATAAATATTCTATGACTACGATGATAGAATTCAGTAATTAATTGTTTCTACTTTTGCCACAAAAGTACATTACTGGTACTTTTATTTTATCAATCCCATAAGGATGAAAGGCAAAGTTAACCTCGGCGTGATTTGAACTCAGATCGTAAAGGGACGTAACTATACTAGAAAGCATGTCCGACCCTCTACTGATACTGCCAATTCAAATATCAGTACTTTAGTTTTGTATTCTCAATTAAAACTTAACTTCATTGTTTTATTTTTATAGGGACATATCATAGTTTGATTGCTACATGTCTACAGTTAAACTTTCCTCCTAATATGCTATGAAGACTTTTTTCCTCAGAAAAGGAAGGAGTACTCTCAGACTTTTCAGCCGAGTTTTCTTTACCATTTCTTTTAACCTCTATTTTTTTTTTTTTTTTAAACCGTAGTAGGGGGAAACATTGGACTGTTCACCCTCCTCCCCGCGTTAGGGTTGGGGCTAAGGTTTGAGTGAGGGTTTAGGTTAGGGTTGGGCCTGTGATTAGCGTTAGGGTTAGGAGGTAAAACAAACTCCAAGAAGGATGGGGTTAGATTCTAGGGTCCCCCTTTCCCTTTCGTTTTCCAGGAAAAAGTCCTTTGTAGCATATTAGGAGCAAAGTTTAATTGGAGGAAAAAATAATTTCCTACTGAAAACAGTGGATGTGTGTGCGCGTGAAATGTCCGACGATTCACCCTCCTTTTTCCGTGGAAACAAGTCCTTTACACCACAATAAGATGTAAGTTTAGTTGATAATACGCGAAAAAAAAGACGAAAAAAAAATTATTTCCCACTGAAATTGGGGAGCGAGATGTCTTTCTATAAATTTACGAAATTATTTATATATTTTATATTGATAATGATAATTGTTTCTACTTTTGGCACAAGGTCAGCAAATACCCAGTGTATTACTGGTACTTTATTTTATCGACCCCATAAGGATGAAAGGCAAAGTTAACCTCGGCGGGATTTGAACTCAGAATGGCAAGGGCCGTAATTCTATGCGTCAAAGCATGGCGTCCGACCCTCTACCGATACTGCCAAAATGATAATGTATAATGTAAATAATTGTTTCTACTTTTGGCACAAGGGCAGCAATTATCCCAGTGTATTACTGGTACTTTATTTTATCGACCCCGTAAGGATGAAAGGCAAAGTTAACCTCGGCGGGATTTGAACTCATTCCGCAAAGGGACGTAACTGTGCTACAAAGCATGGCGTCCGACCCTCTACCGATACTGCCAATCCCCCGCCCATAATGTAAATAATATAGTTGTTTACGGAAGTGACGTCAGTGTAAGCGTGATCACGAAGTGAATAATATCAACTTCCTATAAACACAAACATTTACAATGGTGTAATTTCATATATTTCTCTAATTTCCACTAGTCTTTGTGTTGTATTTACCATTACAACATGTTGATTAATATAACAACATTCATTTTAAAGTTATCTCTATGATTCTGATATAAACAGAATAGAATCACTGTTGAGAACTTTAAAACAGCCTACATCTTTCTCTCTTAAATACATACATCCACACGCACACAAATATTATATACAAATACAAACATTATATACATTCATTATAGAAATCATTATATATATTTATATATATATCTACTCTTAGTTTAACGAACATAAACCAGTGCCAACATGGGGAAAGGATTTAATAATTATATGACAAAGAAGTTTTTCCATCCTGCTAGCAAGGAAAACATCAAACGAGTAAGTTGATTTTAATTTCTTTTTTAGGGTAGGTGTTCCATCACCTACATGATAAAGGGACTTTTATTTATTAGACAAATTTCAATTCGGTTATATAATGTATACAATAACAAAAAGAAAAAGAAAGAGGGAAAAAAATTAAATAACGAAAGTAAGGAAAAGGTTTAGGGGAAGGGAGAAAGGCAATGTTTGAATAAAAGAAGAGAGAAAAAAAAACTGGAAACTTAGGAAGGAATACCAAACTACTAAAAAAAAACAAATCCTCGTTTAAAACAGTAAAGGAAGGGGTGAACAACCGAGCCAACATTAAATACGTTCTTAGTCATCCATTCGCGTATATGTTTCCCAGTATGAATTAAGTTTGGTTTTATTTCCATCTCTTTCGCCGTCGTTGAAATGAAAGGAAAAACTAAAATTTGCAGATCACACCTACATAGGTTTAGCTATCCTTCCTCCAACGATGTATCTCAAAGGAGTCTATCATTAAAACATGATAGAGGCCCCAGTCCTATCATGTATATACAAGAATACATCGCATCGCCCTGTCCGAAAATGAAATCCACGACAATTAATTCAACACCCTAAGCTACATTTCTTGTAAAGTCCCTAGTTGGCTATCGTCAAGCAGAGCTATAATGAAAGGCCTTCCACACATGACCATCCCATATTTTATATGTATCTAAAAGTACATTGTCAAAGAGGCCGTATATTATTTTTTTAAACGGCAAGACTGAGATTTGATGAATATTTAGCTTCTATATCTAGTAGTTTGAGAAACCATATAGAAGCTCTAGTATTAGTTTAGTCTATTCGCTATTATTGTTACAACCTCCACTTATGTACGTTTAGTTGGCCTCCTACGAGGCAACATCTCATATGAGATTTATTGGGTGTTTCAATAATAGGGGTGCTCCACTCCTATTATGGAAAGCAACGTGAAATGAAGTCTTTTAAGAATACAACGAGCCACTCGAAACAGGAATCGAACCCATGGCCTTATGATTGGGCGCCTAGTTCCATGTCAGACATTCTAACCGTGATCATTCCATCTTTTATTCAAACAAAATTTATTGAAATGTAGTAAATCTTGGACAACATTTTCCAATGTGCCCTTTCCAATGTGCCCTTTTCCAGTAAGGCGGCGCATTGGCAGAATGGTTAGGATATCGGATAGAACTCTTTCCCCATATTTTTTCCGGCTCTCTGCATACTAAGTTCAAATCCTGTCGAAGTCAATTTTGTCTTTCACCTTTTCGAGGTCGACAAATAAAGTACCACTTCAGTACTGGATCCAACTTCCTCTATATTTCTTTCTCATTTCTCTCTCTCTCTATATATATATATATATATATATATATGTGTGTGTGTGTGTATGCTTATGCTTGGTAAACACAGGTTTGTGCTGATGAACTCCGTCTCTGAATACAGGAGTCGATGTCTCATCAGGCAGTGAAATAACTCTAGGTGTTTTGGCCCCGTCCACCGTGACACCATAGCTATTAGGGGCCACTCATCAATATAGATGATGAAACTACTCCTGCACAACAGCACAATCTGAGATGAATCTAATGTAACAACGTCCTGCAGAACAGCATCAAATTCAATGTGTCTGGTGTTGTGACTCTGAATGAGATGTCTCCATCCATTCAATATGTCAAGTACACCAGTTATCTTCTCTTTTGAGCCAAATGTAGTGACTTGTTGCCTTAGCTGCCTCCAATAATGCTCTTTAAAGGTGTTTCCTTTCCTTTGCCACCAGTCCATGGCTCCTGAACAGTGAGTCAACCCTGGTTCAGCCAAATCCTCTAACACCTGTCTCTACTGGGAAATACGATGCCTCCCATCTGCTGCTTTCACAGCTCACTGTACTTCCTGGCCTTGCTGTTGAATGCATCAGCAATGATCACCTCCCAAGAGGGTAATCTCCATTATCTTCACCATTTTCTTTTCCTTGCCCCACAAGACAAGGTTGGGTCTCTTGGTGGTAAAAAGAGGGAAATAAATAGTATTTGCCATCCAAATCAACTGACACTTCCCAAATCTCTGATTCGGGGTGAGTATTCTTTCTTACAGTGGCTGGTCTGCAGTGTTCTTTTCAAAACTTACGTACCACTACACATGGTATTTCGCCATTGTTCATCCTCTTCACCTTCTATTCCACTGCATTAGCCAATACTCTAAGCACCTGGTTATGCCGCCATATCTGTCTGTTCTTCAGCCTAACCACTAGGCCATACACCCTCACTAATATATATATATATATACTAACCCATGCTAGTGTGGAAGATAGACATCAAACGATGATGAAGATGATATACAGTACTATAATATAATCAATTGTAGGTATGGATGGCCGAACAGAAGACAACATTTGATAAGAAGAAACAAGAAGATCTCCTGGCACAATATCAGAAGGAACAGGAACTTTATGGAAACAGGTAGGGGACATAATTTTACGCAACTATCATTATCTTTGTACTAAAGCCCCTCACCACATGTTTAATGCCACCACTGCACCCTAACAACTATTACCCCTACACAACTACCATACCATTGCAGTCATCCACCACATAAACTACTTAAGCTACTGCTATACACTTAATACAATTGCTACACCCACTACCACACCCTGCTAGGTACCACATAACAGAGCAATAATATTATAGTTGCTATTACACCACTACATCTATCACCACACCATAATAATCAACACCATCACCACATTAGTGCAACTGTCACACTACTCCTTAATAGCCATCACCTCTCCCACACTATTACTGCATACACCATATTGCACCACTGCAAACACGATCACTATCACTACATTACTACATCCACCACATCCATAAACTCTGTGAAGAGGTTGGTGATGGGAATGGCATCCGGCCATAGAAGACTTGCCAAACAAAGAGTGAAGAGGACTCTTCAGCTGTGTCAAAGACATGACAACCTCCTTAGTACAGGTATCATGATAAAATGCACTAGGTAGTATGCGGAACTGTATGTAAGCTACCAGCCCACCTAAGCATTTGGTAAGATGCAAGGATATATGTAAGCAAAATGCAGGCTCCCAGCCCACTGTTGTGCCAGTACCTCAACTTTGAGTACCAACTCAGTCTGTTGATGACGCATCCAACCCTTGCTTACAGAGAAAATGAACGTTAAACAATGGTAATTGTTTTACTTTTAGCACAAGGCCAGGAATTAAACAGTACATTACTGGTACTTTATTTTATCGACCCTGTAAGGATGAAAGGCAAAGCTAACCTCAATGGCATTTGAACTCAGACCGTAAAGGGACGTAACTATGCTGGAAAGCATGGCGTCCGACCCTCTACTGATACTGCCAGTTCAGCTGATGGCCATACTACATAACCATCACCACCACCGCCATTGCCAACACTACATTGCACTACAGCTTCCACCATCACCACATTACTACATCCATCACATTACATGACCACACTATACCACTACAGCTAAAGTTCTAGAAAGTTGCAATGATTTACATTAACTGACTCAAACTGACCATAAATAACTGCCACTGACTTCTTTCTAATGCATTTTCAGGGCTTTACTTGGTGATGAGAAAGCTAAGGTTGGTCTCAGTTTCATGTATGATGCTCCACCAGGTTTTAAGAAGAAAGAGGTAATTGTATTTCTCTTTTTTCATCTTCTACACAACAGCCACTACCATCAAACTACCACATCAATCATCATCATTATCACCATAATTGTGATCACCATCACCACTATTATCACTATCATCAGTACTGCTATAATATATATATATATATATAACTGTTATATATAAATATTTATATATTTATATCTTTTCAGAGTGAAGAAACAGACCAGGAATATAAATTTGCCTGGCAAAGGAAATACAATGCACCCCGAGAAGCGTAAGTGTTGTTTGCTGTACATAAGCTATATAAACACTAATGGACTCATGTCATGAATTATGACACAATAGCATTGGGCGTAATTAATTTCTAAAGTCCATATATATATATATATCATCATCATCATCATCATCATTTTTATGTCCGCTTTTCCCTGCTTGCAAGGGTGGGACGGGAACTGATTCTGGCTTTATTTCTACAGCTGGATCATCATCATCATCATCATTTCATTTTTACGTCCGCTTTTCCCTGCTTGCAAGGGTGGGACTGGATGCCCTTCCTAACACCAACCTCATTTACAGTGAGTGCTGGGTGCTTTTTTTTTCGTGGCACCTCCACGACGACTATGCAGTGGAATGATAGGGACCCCAGTCCCTATCATCTCATTTCTACAGCTGAGTAAACTGGAGCAATGTGAAATAAAGCGTCTTGCTCAAGGAAACAACACATCACCCGGTCTGAGAATTGAACTCACAACCTTTCGATTGTAAGGCTAATGCTCTAACCACTAAGCCATGTCTCTCTCTCTCTCTCTCTCTCTCTCTCTCTCTCTCTCTCTCTCTCTCTCTCTCTCTCTCTCTCTCTCTCTCTCTCTCTCTATATATATATATATATACTAGATTCGCTTAAAAATATTTTTTTTAAATCATTAGAATATACACATGCATATAATGTAAAATGAGATTAGAGGCCCATATATATGTGTGTGTGTGTATGTGACAGTAATGTTGTATTCGATTCTTTGAAGTCATCTCTCTCTTCATTTTTTTCTTCTCTGTCTCCTCTCTCTTTCTTTCAATCTACTCTCTAATGACCACTATCTCTTTCTTTCTATCATTCTCTCTCTTTATTTATGAAGGTACCCGGAGAAAACCCGTGCTCCAATTTACGCGAAACTTGTTTTATTCCATTTGTATTCCCATTTCAGGGTCAATTTCCTTTCAAAGTATTTTCCCATTATGTGCCATTTTGGCTGTATTAAATAATAGACAAGGACACAATCACAGAGTTTTAGTAGTATATAGATATATATATATATATCATCATCATTATCAGCCTCCGCATGTCCTCTGCGTTCACTGCCATGCAGCATGGCACTTTGCACACAGGCTGACCTTTCATTCATAGGGAAACACCTTTTGTTGTTAGCAGGGGTAGCAGTTCCCTAAACGTCTTCTATCCTGCCCTTATTGTAGCTACTATGCTTTCCAAGCACCCTTCTCCACTACTAATTATATCACCTAGATAGCAAAATCTATAAACCACTTCTATGGATCCTTCCTTGGATTGGAAAAGGTTTATATTATTTATTTTATTTTGGTACTCTTACTATCAATTGACCCTCAACATCTACTACATACAAAGTCTTCCTTTCCTGTGAGCCTGCCTACTATCCTGCTACACCCCTTGTGTACACTGTATAGAGTTTATGGCTACTCCTTTTTTACATATCGAGCAAGGCTACTTCTCTGATTAGATTGGTGCCCTACTTCTATCATTATCATCATCATCATTTCCGTTTAACGTCAATTTGTCCACGCTTTCATGGGTTAGACAGGTCGTCCACGTCAGGAGGCAAGTCTGGCCAGGGTTGGCCATGTGTTGCACCTTGCTCTGGTAAGGACTGTAAATTTGGCTGGGTATTGTACAGCTGGATGCCCTTCCTAACACCAACCACGTATACTGTGGAACCATAGTTTTGGAGCTTGGTACTGGATGGCACCACTGCAAGGAACCTAACCCATCTCACAGCCCAGCCACAGTTTTATGGCCCGGTACTGGGTGGCACCACTATGAGAAGGGGTGGCCAGTCGGCTGTTCTTTAGCCCTAAGTCATCCATGATCCAACATACCCCGATACAGCTGTTGTTTAGCCCCAGGTCATCCGTGACCCAACAGACATCTAATATAGCTGTTGTTTAGACCTAGGTCAGCATTGATACAACAGACCTCAATATAGCTACTGTTTCGTACTAGCTCATTCCTTGATTCAACATACCTCCAATATAGCTATTGTTTAGCTCTAGGTCATCATTGATCAAACAGAACCATAATACAGCTGTTGTTTAGCCCTGGGTCATCCTTGATTCAATATGCTTCTAATATAGCTGTTGTTTAGCCTTATGTCACCCTTGATCCAACAGACCTCAATATAGCCGTTCTTTAGCCCTATGTCATCCTTGATCAGACCCCAAGATGGCTGTTGTTTAGCCCTAGGTCATCCTTGATCAAACATACCTTACTACCACTATTGTTTAGCCCATCCTTGATTCAACATAACTCTAATATAGCTGTTGTTTAGCCCTAGGTCATCATTGATCAAACAACCATAATATAGCTGTTTTTTAGCCCTAGGTCATCCTTGATTCAGCAGACCTCAATATAGCTGTTGTTTAGCCCTAGGTATCATTGATTGAGCAAACATCAATATGGCTGTTGTTTAGCCCTAAGCCAGCCTTGATCGAACAGACCTCACTATAGCTGTTGTTTAACCCTAGGTCATCCGTGGTCCATCATAGCTCTAATGTAGCTATTTTTTGGCCCTGGGTAGTCCTTGATCAAACAGACCTCTAATATAGATATATGTTTATATATATTAGGGGTCTGTTTGAACAGGGATGAAGGTGTGCTAGAAATAGCAGCTAAACAGGAATAATCTCATGGTCCATAGGTGTGCTAGAAATAGCAGCTAAACAGGGTTAACCTTATGCTAGTCAATATGTGTGCTAGAAAAAGCACCTAAATGAGGTGTACCTCATGGTAACCCATGGGTTTGCTAGGAATAGCAGCTAAATAGGGGAATCTCATGTTGGTCCATAGGTGTGCTAGAATAGCAGCTAATCAGGGGGAAACCTCATGGTGCTCCAAAGGTGTAATAGAAATAGCAGCTAAATGGGAGGAAACCCATAGTGATCAATAGCAGCCAAATAGGAGGAACCCTTGTTCTGGTCTATAGAACCTCATGGTGGTCCGTAGGTGTGCTAGAAATAATAGCTACTTGAGCTAAACAAGAGGAACCTCATGGTAATCCAAAGGTATGCTAAAAATAGCAGCTACATCAGCTAACATGGGGAACCTCATGGTGGTCCTTACGTATGCTAGAAATAGCAGCTAAATAGGACCCTCTAAATGGTCCATAGTTGTGCTAGAAATAGCAGCTAAAGAGGAGGAACCTCATGGTAGTCCATATGTGTGCTAGAATTAGCAGCATAATGAGGGGAACCTTATGGTAGTCTATGGGTTTGCTAGAAATAGCAGTGAAATAGGAGGAACCTCATGCTGGTCCATAGGTTGCTAGAAATAGTAGCTACCTGACCTAAACAGGAGGAACACCATGGTGATCCATAGGTGTGCTATCCATAGCAGCTAAATAGGAGAAATCTCATGGTGGTAAATAGATGTGCTAGAATAGCAGCTACATCAGCTAAATACGAGGAACCTTATAGTGGTCAATAGGTTTGTTAGAAATAGCAGCTACAATGTCTAAACAGGGGAACTTTATGGTGGTCCATATGTGTGCTAGAAATAGCAGTTAATTAAGGGGAATCTCATGGTGTTCTATAGGTGAGTTAGAAATAGCAGCTACATAAGCTAAACAGGTGGTCCTCATGGTGGTCCATAGGTGTGTTAGAAATAGCTAAACAGGAGGAATTTCATGTGGTCCATAGGTGCTCTAGAAATAGCAGCTAAATAGGAGGAACCTCATTGTGATCCATAAGTGTGCTAAATATAGCAGCTACATCAGCTAAACAGGGGGAACCTCATGGTGGTCCTTGTGTGTGCTAGAAATAGGAGGAACATCATAGTGATCCATAGGTGTGCTAGAAATAGCAGCTAAACAGAGGGAAGCTTATGGTAATCCATATGTGTACTAGAATTAGCAGCTATATGAGGCGAACCTCATGGTAATCCATGGGTTTGCTAGAAATAGCAGCTAAATAGGGGAACCTCATGTTACCCATAGGTGTGCTGAAAATAACTACTTGAGCTAAACAAGAGGAACCTCATGGTGGTCCATAGGTGTGTTAGAAATAGCAGCTAATCAGGGTTTTCCTCATGGTGATCCATAGGTGAGCTAGAAAGAGCAGCTAAATATGAGGAACCTCATGGTGGTCCATAGATGTGCTAGAAATATCAGCTACATCAGCTGAAGAGGGGAATCCTCATGGTGTTCCATAGGTTTGTTATAAATAGCAGCTAAAAGGAGGATCTCATGGTGGTCTATAGGTGTGCTAGAAATAGCAGCTACATGAGCTAAACAGGAAGAAAATATAGGTGGTCAATAGGTGTACTAGAAAAACAGCTAAATATGAGGAACCTCATGGTGGTCCATAGATTTGCTAGAGATAGCAGCTAAATAGGGGAACATAATGATGGTCCATATATATATATGGTGGTAGTGCAGGAGTCAAAATAAAATGCTCCCGTTACATACTGTAATGTGGTTGGCATTAGGAACAGAATCTAGCCACAGAAACCGTGCCCAAAATGGTGTGTATGTGCAAGGCATAGTCACCTGACCAGTATGGCTTCATTACTTGACATGCCTCAAGAGCATTTAGCTATAGAAACCACGTCTAACTGGATCATATATTTGAAGCCTATCTGGGAGGAGAGTAGCTCCAATTAAGTACTGACTTGATCTGTGTCAACCTGTCTAACTCATACCAGATTAAATGAGGATGTATATGTATGCATCTGAGTTCATCTATACCTATTTATAAAAACATTGCTTCCATTTACATTGAAAAATAAAAAAAAATATACAAAAACATTCAATAAAAGTAGATGTATGATGTATGTCCAAAACTATGGCTGTTGATGATGAGGGTTATAACTATAATGTTTTATATTTTGCAGCTATGCTAAAAACGATGACACCATTCGTGATCAGCCATTTGGAATTGAAGTCAGGAATGTACGTTGCATCAAGTGCCGTGAGTGGGGTCATGTTAACACTGATAAGATATGCCCTCTCTATGGGAAAAGCTTAACTGCCGAACCATCTCAGTGTAAGTACTACAACAGATCTACTGTATGACAACCTCCTTACCACTTGATATTTCTCACATTTAATTCTGAACATCATTTAATCATTTAACAAAATGTATCTAAAAATGAGTCATGAATCTTGGGTAATGACCGAAAAAAATGGCTTGCGAATTTAAGAGGCCGAAATGGGGTTCTTCTGAAGGGTCTTTGAAATAACATTACTCAATAGAGTTGCACCAGGTAGAGCGACTACTTCTCTGAATTGAGAGATCACAGATCTGATATTTTGAATATGTGGTTAGAATGTCTCAGAAAAAAATCGCTGGACAGATTTTACAGGCAAAACCAACCAGCAGGAGACCCAGGGGTAAACCCCAAGCAAGATGGTTGAATAAGATCCATGACCTCAGCTGGTCTCACTTGGAGACCCAGCCGGATCAATTATAGAAGGTTGCTTCTGATAGGACTTGCTGGAAGGCGTGCTTGAGGACTCTGCCCCCATCGAAGAAGGATTTGGTAATTTAAATTTTAATAGTATCTGTGGACAGTGAATAGTATCTTTGGACAGTAAATTGAAGACATTAATGCTATCATAGTGCTGTTTTGAACTTTTTAAGAATGTGTTAATGGAATTTCATATGATTTATTACTTCATATATTTATAGTAACTTTACAATGGGCAAATCATTGTGGAATCCATGCTAAAATTCTATAAATTACAACACATAGGCTGTTGAAATTTTAAGAGAGAAAACGATTAGTTATCTCTCTTTGGTTAATGTTATTTATTAGAAATACCAGCAGGCTTGTGACAGTAATATTGATGGCAATTCATATATGAGCTATGTCAAAATAGTATCTGACTTTAAGCTGGGAAATTAAAATTACATACTTGGTGGGGTTCAGTTGCTAATCCCCTTTGAAGTAGATCCCTTCTACCTCCCCATATTTAGCCCAACAATCTTTCCACTGTTTGAAGCACATCGGCAATGCTGCTTCTATGGCTCTCTGTTTCACTGTCTCAGTCTACATTATGTCTTCTCTTCTCTCAAAGTGGGAACTTTTCAGTGCCATCTTCATTTTTGAGAACAACCAAAAGTCAGGAGTCGTCTGAAGCATAGAAAGCCTGTTGAATGAGCAAAATGCTTTTTTTTTTTGCCAAGAAACCTAGGATTGGCTGCAGTGAATGAGCTGGGGCATTGTCATGATACAGTTGCCAATTTTGTGAAGTCCACAGATTTGGTCTCTTGTACCAAACTGCACCATGAAGACGTTGGGGACTTCCTTGTACTACTCCTTTGTAACTGTGTGACCTTCTGCTGTATATTCGCAATGCACAATGCCTTGGTTGTTGAAGAAAACAGCCAACCTTACCATAATTTTGCTCTGCACTTGAAATGATTTTTTGGGCTTTTGCAAGCAACATTGGATGCTTCTACTGTAATGACTGAGCTTTGGTTCCTGGGTCATACACACACATCTCATCTCTAGTTATCACAGTATTCAGGAACTCAGTATCAAGCAAAATGAAAATGCAACCTCACACTCTGGCTGCCTGAAAGAGACTGACAAATCTGATGAGCTCGCCAAAATCCACATATTTTTGTCTCCCTAACGCCATTGTTTACCAAGGTAAAAAATAAAGTAGGATACTTTTTCAACAGACCTTGTATATATTAAAGGTTATTCATATGCATGACTTATCTGATGGAATGGAATTAATGTCTATGGAGCTTAAAGCTTCAACAAGATGGGTGGATAACTGACCATACATATATGTTAGGAAATTATTTAGATAAACCCCATTATTATGCTTTTAACCTCTCTTTCTCTATCTCTCTACTCTCCTACATCCTCTCTCTCTTGACATGTATCTATATTTTTCTATCTCTCTACCTTCTCTCTTGACATGTATCACTTCCTCTATATCTCTATTCCTCCTACATGCCTCCCTCTCAATTGACATATCTCTACTCCCCTGCATCTCTCTCTGTTCCCCTTTCTAGTAGTTGTGACATTAAACTCTGATTTTCTTCTTCCTATAGACTTCTTTGATCTCACATTCTCTTTCTAATCATGTTTTATTACTAATAATCATTGTCATCTCTCTCACTCCCTCTCAGCACAACAGAAGTGTGTCTATAAGGAATTGAAAGTTGTAAGGGTGAAAAAGAAATAGATAACAAGAGAGAGAAAACAGTAATTTTATCAAAAGTTACACTCAGAATAATAAGTATATAAACCTACAGATACATTATGCATCTTATGTTGGATGGTAAGAAAATTCTTAATCCACTGATTTGTTGCTTCTGCCTTTCATTCACAGCCCGGAATGACTCCTCTCTCATGGAAAGTATGCAAGAAGATGGCTTGGCATTAAAAAAGAATATCATGGGAAGGCTGATTGAGGAGGTAAGTACTTTCTTCTCAATTTCAAAATGGACATGGACTCTTAATTCCTTATGGAATTAAACCAGATAGAGCCCATCCTTTTTCAGGTCTGGACACAGCCAATTTCTTCCAGAGCAGGAGAGAGCTAGGGGAAAAATTGACCCTAGTATCTGACTGGACTGGTACTTTATTTATCAACCTCAATAAGATGAAAGGTGAAGTTAACTTTGATAGGATTTGAAGTCAGATCATAGCTGGAACTTAATCTGAAGCACTAACAACTCTGCCAATTGATCACCCTCAGTTTAATATAGGTTCATTGTTTCCGTGCATGTCATTAAGCATCATTTAAGGGTTGTATAAGTATATATATATATATATATACGTACAAGGGTCAACTGAAAAGTTCATAGGCTGACCAAGATACTCTCAGAGAATGTGACCAAATGAGGTCTATTTTTCAACATGGTCCCCCTTGCGGTCAACACTGCAGTGCTTGGATCCCATTGTTGAAGAAGCTTTCATACTGTTTGTCAAAAAATCATATTAAGCAGATACGATGTTATCATCACTGTGATACTGGTTGCCAGCCAAGTGTTTTTTCATGTTGAGGATTGGGCCAAATCAGGATAATGGGAAGGGTGATCAACCAGTTCAAAGCCACAATCATGCACAGCAGCCATTGAAACCAAGCACTTGTGTTGTGGTGCACTGTCCTGATGAAACAAGACCCTTTTCGTCAGTTTTCCTGAGCGTTTGGTCTTGATAGCCTTTCATAACTGCCTCAGCAAGTTGGCATAGTACTCTCCATTGATGGTATAGCCTTTTTGATGAGAGTCAATAAACACTGCCTTTTGCATCCAAAACAACCAAGGCCGTCATCTTCCCTGCAGATCAAACGACCTTTGCCTTCTTTGGAGCAGGTGAGGAGAGGTGTTTCTACTGCATGGATTGTCACTTTGTCTCTGGCTTAAAGTGATAAATCCAACACTCATCCTGTGTTAGTAATTGTTCCAGGAAACCAGCTGGATCTGCCTCAAACAATGTCAGATTTTCCCATGATGTGATCAGCCTTGTGCGCTTTTGATCAGATCTCACATGTGGCTTCCACCAAACAGAAACCTTCCTCGTACTAAGTTCATTGTGCAGAATATTCTCAACTCCCTCATGGGATATGCTAATAGCACTGGCTATTTGATTTATAGTCAATTGCATGTCATTCATCACCATATGGTGAACACAATCAATGTTTTTTTTGGTGGTGGCAGTTGCAGGACATCCAGACCTTGGGTCATGTTCAAGACTCTCCCTTCCCCTTCTAAATTCAGCTGTCCTCTTTTACACTGTTGATAAAGCTGGAGCATTATCCCCTAATGTAGCAACCATGTCAGCATGATTGTCTTTTTCTGCAGGTACTTTGATGCCAAATTTAGTCGCTACTAGTTACTTTTGTTGTCTTTGAACAGTCACATGTCAGTTTACCGGGACAGAAGCAATTAATAAAAAAAAAGTAAAATTAAGATTAATACATGGAAGATTTCACAGCGCTAACATCATTCCTTCATAGTCAGTTTATGAACTTTTCAGCCCACCCTCATACATATACCCCCCCTCTTTCCATACACCACCTTTGTCCTAACACTCCACACTTCACCTACATGCTAGCACCCCACCCTAGACCGACCTCTCCAGTCCCCAGTTCACACTCTAGAGTGGTTGTTTTGGGGACATGACAAAAAGCACCCAGTCCATACTAAATGTGGTTGGCGTTAGAAACGGCATCCAGCCGTAGAAACGAATCCAGAAACAGTTCTGTATGAGCAAGACATAGTCATCTGATCTGGCTTGTCTAACCCATGCTAGCATGGAAAAATGGACATTAAATGGTGATAATGATATATATATACTTGAAAAGAGGAAACGAATGACTTCACTTGTAGTTCTAAACAATTTAATTTTATAATATTTCAATTTTGCTATGTGGATCTGGTAAATTGTTAACTTCAGTGGGAAGTTTTTTAGGATTCCTGGTTAACTTTCTGGAGAACTTTCTCGCATTCGTTGGTGGCAATCGTCAAACAGATCTAAAGCTGCAGTGCGATGTGTGACTCTATTTATAAGAGATTTGTGTGTGTCTGATGAGGGGAGGGGGTGTTAATGAGGATAGAAGTGAAGGAGTGTTGACGAAGATTTAAAGAATATATATACAAAAAGATGAAAGAAAATAGTAAATAGTAAAAGCAAGATGGTTGATTGAGAGTGGTGTTGGGGGTGAGGGAGCCGGATGTGATGATCAGATTTCTTCCCTGGAGGTAAAATTAATGGGTGTTTAATGAGTGTTTTAGAAAGGGGTTGTAAAAGTCTCCATCCACCCTTATAAAAATAATTGTTTCTACTTTTGGCACAAGGCCAGCAATTATCCAGTGCATTACTGGTACTTTATTTTATCGACCCCGTAAGGATGAAAGGCAAAGTTAACCTCGGCGGGATTTGAACTCAAACCATAAAGGGGCGTAACTCTTTGCTGCAAAGCATAGCGTCAGACCCTCTACCGATACTATAAAAATAATGTGTATCAGCCATTGTTGTTTTCTTTGGACAAGGTAGATAACTCAGTTTGTCTCATTTAAAACCCTTTCGACTCTGTACTGATTTCAGGTAATTGCTGCATGAAGTGTTTAGGGTGTCCGGCACACAATTGTATGGTTAGGAGTTTGATTTCCGGTGAAACATTTTGTCTTTTAGCATGACACTTTATTTCATGCTACTTCATTCCACTAAGCTGGAAATAATTAGTTGCACCTGTAATTCAAAGCGCCTGTCTTGTCACTGTCGTGTTAAATCTCCTTGAGAATTACATTGAGAGTACACATCTGTAGAATGCTCAGCCACTTCTGCTATAATCCAAGATGATCTATACCTGTAATTCAAAGGACCAGCCTTGTCACACACACTGTACCTAGCTAAATTTTCCTGAGAACTACATTGAGGGTACACATATCTGTGGAATGCTCATCCATTTACTTGTTAATTTCACAAGCAGACTGTACTATTCATCAGAACCAACAGAGGTCCAACAACGCAACAGGCAGTTTGGTATCTTCTTTAGTTCGTTTTGCATCCTATGGAGTATTGAGGAATTACAGGTCTCTATTTCACATGGTTGCAAACCTAGTCATGGGCCTGTTTCCAGGCCAGGTATCTGCTTGTCATTTTGTAGGAATTTTGTTCAATGGGGGGTAAGGTTTCTAGCCTAGGGATCCAACTTTCCTCCCTTCTCAACACAGATGAAAAACTAATCTAATGTAAGGGGGAATAACTCTAGGCACTATCAACCAAAACCAGCAGAGCCTGAAACTCAAATTCCAATCTATTTTCAAAGAAACATTAGATAACACTATGTCCAGTATTGAAAGAATGTTTCTTTAAATCCTGGATAACTGTATGTCCAGTATTGAAATGATTCTTTAACCCTTTAATATTTACATTACTCTATATATTCTATTGTATTTTCGTGGTAATGGATCTACCTCACATAATGTCGAATCTATCAGATTTTGATATTATTTACTTTGAGAACAATTCCTTAGCATTAGTGTGACTGGCCAGTTTGAACAGAAAGAGGTGAGACAATTCTGGCCGGATACAGCCGGTTTAAATGCTAAAGGGTTAAATTGTATTAATCTCTATGAAATAATATTTTACATATTACAACAATTTTCTTTTGTATTTTTTAAAGCATTATCAAACATAATTTAATAGTAAATGTTTTCTTTTATTAATAAATCATTTCCGAAAAGTCCTGCAGATTTGATATCAAAAGAAATAAATGATTTTTCCATCCTTGCTTTGGTTTCTATTTCCAGAAAGATGTCGAAGTAAAAGATGATGACGATGAAGAAGTGAAATTCCTCAAGTCTTTGACACCACATCAAAAGAAGAAACTACTGAAGTAAGTAGTCATAGTGGTTTACAACCCTGGTGCACCTAGTACTCTTTGTACAGAAGTAATGCTGGTGCCATGATAAAATGTACCCAGTGCACACTGTAAAGTGGTAGTGATGGTGCCACAATAATGTGTACCCAGTACACACAATTAAGTGATAATGCTGGTACCATCATAAAATGCACCTCATATACTCTATTAAGTGGTAGTGTTGGTGCCACAATAAAATGAACCCAGTACACTCTGTAAATTAGAAGTGTTGATCTCATGACCATGCTATAAAGTGGTTTGCATTAGGATGGGCATCTAGCCATAAAAACCATGCCAAATGGAATATATGAGCAAGACATGGTCCTTCGACCTGGTTGTCTCAAACTCTGCCAACCAGTCCAACATGCAAAACATGGAACATAGACATTAAACATTTTTTACATCAGATTTTCCTTACTGGTATGGAGTGGTTAAGGCATGGGGTCTTGTGAATAGGATGTTGGTTTCAGTATTGTCAGTTTGGGTCCTGGACTAGGCAGCACAGCACGTTATGTTCTTGAGCAAGACACTTCCTCCAGTTCACTCAGCTGACAAAAATTAGGATCTTCTTTTGTTGGGTGTTAACCTTGCAATTGACTGGCATCACATCCAAGGTGTAGTCTTCTACTTTCAGAAACTTAACACCAATGAATCTAAGATAAGCTCTCGCCTGTTAAGGCTGTATATAATACACTAGATATGCCATATATAATACACTTGATATGCCATATATTATACACTAGATATACTACATATTATATACTAGATATTACATACTAGATATAATATATTTTACATACTAGATACACTGCATACTACATAATAGATATACTATGCATTGTATACTAGACTTGCTATATATTATATACCCGACATGTATGTATTACACACTAGATATACTATGTATCATACACTAGATATACTATATATTACATAATAGATATACTATGCATTATATACTAGACATGCTATATATCATTTGATATGCTATGTATTATACACTAGATATAAAATATATTATACACTAGATATAATATGTATTATACACTAGATATACTATGTATTACACACTAGATATACTATGTATTATACACTAGATATAATATAAATAATAATAATAATGAAATTATTGTGTAAAGTGCTCAGGTGCACTACAACTCGTCAAAGGTGTATGTATAGTACATAGAATAATACACAAATATCAGGGAAGTACATGTGTGTATGTGTTAGCTGTAGTGTTGGCGGATCTCGAGAAGCATGGAGGCCTTAAAGGATGCAGTGTCTCGACAGCTAACAACTGATGCAGGTAGTTTGTTCCATGCTTCAGCAACTCTGAGCGTGAAAAAATGTTTCCGAAAGTCATGGGAACTGTGCTGTTTTCTTACTTTGTGGGCATGTCCACGTGTGTTAGACACATGGAAATCAAAAAGGTACTCAGGGTTGTTGTTGGCAACATGGTTAACAATTTTGTGTGTTTACCAAGTCAGTTGCCAGGCGTCGGAGCTTCAATGTATCCATGCCCAGGGGAGCAAGGCGTTCAGAGTATGGTAGATGCCTGATGGAGGGTATTCGCTTGGCTGCACATCTCTGAACAGTTTCCAGGCGGTCAATGTTCTGAGCAAGATAGGGGTTCCAGACTGGTGATGCAAATTCTAAGTGGTCGCACCATAGCCATGTACAGCCTTAAATAGATATCTGGAGAGCGGCTGACAAAGGTCTTGCTGAGTGATGCTAAGACATCCTCAACCCTCTTGACAATTTTAGAGACGTGCTTCGTCCAACGCAAATCGCTGCTGACCGTAATGCCCAGGTCACATTCACAAGAAGACTTCTTGATATTAGTGCTGTGGAGGGAGTATGTGGACGCTGGGTTTTTACTCCCAAAATGCATGGTGGTGCACTTGTCCACAGCTAGCTTGAGTTGCCAGTCAGATCCATTGCTGCATTGTGTCCAGGTCAGACTGCAAGCAAGATCTATAGTGTTCAGGATCTGTCCTTTTTATCTCAAGGTACAGCTTGATGTCGTCTGCGTACTTTAGTACTGTGGCATTCTTTAAGTTGGCATCTATGTCATTAATATATGACACAAACAAAAGGGGGCCAAGAACAGATCCCTGTGGTACACCAGATGACATCTCATATGGTGAGGAATGCTGTCCCAGAACCGTGACTACCTCTCCTCGACTGAGAATGAAGGACTTCAACCAGTTAAAAAGATCATCCTTCACACCCATTGCAGAGAGTTTTGCCATAAGCCTTTTGTGTGGCACAGAATTGAAGGCTTTCGCAAAGTCAAGGTAAACAACATCCACCCATGAGCCGCCATCAGTGATCCGGGTGATGTCCTCAAGAAACTCTATAAGTTGATCACAGCAGCTTGAGTTGGGGATAAATCCAAATTGCGAGGGCCGGATAAGACTGTGAGAACTCCAGAAGTTCCAAAGTGTTTCTCTGACACAGGATTCCATCAGTTTGGCGATGCAACTAGTAAGACTGACTGGACGATAGTTCACAGGTGATGTGGTAATATGTATTACACACTAGATATAATATGTATTACTAGATATACTATGCATTACACACTAGATATAATATGTATTACACACTAGATATAATATGTATTACTAGATATACTATGCATTACACACTAGATATAATATGTATTACTAGATATACTATGCATTACACACTAGATATAATATGTATTACACACTAGATATAATATGTATTACTAGATATACTATGCATTACACACTAGATATAATATGTATTACTAGATATACTATGCATTACACACTAGATATAATATGTATTACTAGATATACTATGCATTACACACTAGATATAATATGTATTACACACTAGATGTACTATGTATTACACACTAGATATAATATGTATTACACACTAGATATACTATGCATTACACACTAGATATAATATGTATTACTAGATATACTATGCATTACACACTAGATATAATATGTATTACTAGATATACTATGCATTACACACTAGATATAATATGTATTACACACTAGATATAATATGTATTACTAGATATACTATGCATTACGCACTAGATATAATATGTATTACACACTAGATATAATATGTATTACTAGATATACTAGGCATTACACACTAGATATAATATGTACTAGATGTACTATGTATTACACACTAGATATAATATGTATTACACACTAGATGTACTATGCATTACACACTAGATATAATATGTATTACACACTAGATGTACTATGCATTATACACTAGATATACTATGCATATAGACTAGATATACTATGCATATAGACTAGATATACTATGCATTATACACTAGATATAATATGTATTACACACTAGATATAATATGTATTACACATCATCATCATCATCATCGTTTAATGTCCATCTTCCACGCTAACATGGGTTTGGATGGGAGTTTTCCCACTTTAGGCAACATTGGTTGTCTTGCTCGTATAGGACTGTCTGGCGGGTTTTCTATGGCTGGATGCCCTTCCTAACACCAACCACGTTTACAGTGTGGACTGGGAGGTTTTTACCATGTTACCTACACGGCCACATTACAGCGTGGACTGTGTGTTTTTTTGTCGTGACACCTACACGACCTTTACATAACTTTACATTGAAAGAGGTGGTGTGGATGGGGTGGGCGTAGTGGGGCCGGGGTGTATTTTTGTTAGAGGTGCCTACTGACTGTAGGTTTCGCTTTGTACTTAGGCAAGGCGGCTCTTCTGTATTACTGTGTAGCGCCAAAGATCTCGGTCAAGTGACATTGTCTTGGAGAGGTGTAAGTGTGTGAGGTCGGAATTTAGCAAGTCGTCCCAGGTTTTTCTGGGTCTGCCTACTCCGTGGCTACCGTCTATTTTTATCGCCCTGCACTTTTTTATACAGCTGTCGTCTTTCATACGCATCACGTGACCATACCAACGTAGTCTTCTCTCAATTAAACAACATCTGATCCCTCTTATTCCTAATTTCTCCCTTAGTTCGTTTATGCTTTGCCGTTCACGTATATTACTATTACACATCCAGCAGATCATGCAAGCTTCGTTCCTCTCCAGTCTGCGTATATCCTCTGCACACAATGCCCAGGTCTCACTGCCATGTAACATTGCTGTTCGTATGCAGGCATCATACAGCCTGCCTTTCATTTTTAGAGAGAACCCTTTAGCGGCTAATAGTGGTATAAGCTCTCTGAACTTTTTCCATCCCGTTCTGACTCTAGCTACTGTACTTTCAGAGCACCCTCCCCCACTTGCTGATTTTGTCACCCAGGTAACGGAAGGTGTCCACTATTTCTATAGAACCATCTGTGCAATGGAATGAGCTAGTATTCTGTGGGCACTTGCTGCTACTTATTGCACCAGAGCACCGGCCACATATAAAATCTATATTCTTAGTTAGCTTACCTGTGATCCCACTACATCTTTTATGCACCCATACTTTGCATTTGGGACATAAAATGGAGTTTCTGCCTACTTCTTTCCTACACACTGAGCATGGCCATTTCCCAGATGGGACCGGTGCCCTATTTTCCTTCCTACAAACTAGAACTTTAGTCTTAGACAAGTTAACTTTAAGGCCTTTTGATTCTAGGCCATGCTTCCATGTTTGGAATTTCTTCTCTAGTTCAGCCATTGATTCAGCTATGAGCATTAGATCATCTGCATATAGGAGTTCCCATGGGCAGCCGGTCTTGAACTCCTCTGTTATAGCCTGAAGGGTATTAATAAATAGTAGGGGGCTAAGAACGGAGCCCTGATGAACACCAACTTTTACGCTAAACTCTTCACTATATTCGTTGTTAATTCTAACTCTGCTGACTGTTTCTTTATACATGGCTTGTATAGCTCTCTCAAACCATTCATCAACACCTAGTTTTCTAAGGGCCCACCAGATAATGGAGTGGAAGACACTGTTAAAGGCTTTCTCCAAGTCAACAAAAGCTAAGTAGAGGGGTTTACTTTTAGCTAGGTACTTCTATAGTTGTCGCACAATGAAAAGAGCGTCTGTGGTACTTATACACTAGATATACTATACATTATACACTAGATATACTATACATTATACACTAGATATACTATGCATATACACTAGATATACTATGCATTATATACTAGATATCAGCAGTGGTGGAGGGTGCTCTGAAAGTACAGTAGCTAGAGTCAGAACGGGATGGAAAAAGTTCAGAGAGCTTATACCACTATTGGCCGCTAAACGGTTCTCTCTAAAAATGAAAGGCAGGCTGTATGATGCCTGCATACGAACAGCAATGTTGCATGGCAGTGTGACCTGGGCATTGTGTGCAGAGGATATACGCAGACTGGAGAGGAACGAAGCTTGCATGCTCCGCTGGATGTGTAATAGTAATATACGTGAACGGCAAAGCATAAACGAACTAAGGGAGAAATCAGAGGCTGTTTACTCGAGAGAAGGCTACGTTGGTATGGTCACGTGATGCGCATGAAAGACAACAGATGTATAAAAAAGTGCAGGGCGATAAAAATAGACAGTAGCCACGGAGTAGGCAGACCCAGAAAAACCTGGGACGACTTGCTAATTTCAGACCTCACACACTTACACCTCTCCAAGACAATGTCACTTAACCGAGATCTTTGGCGCTACACAGTAATACAGAAGACCCGCCTTGCCTAAGTACAAAGCGAAACCTACAGTCAGTAGGCACCTCTAACAAAAATACACCCCGACCCCACTACCCCCACCCCATCCACACCACCCCTTCCAATGTAAAGTTATGTTGGTACCACAACATCCAGTCCGAAACAAATGAGGTCGTGTAGGTGTCACGACAATAAAACACACAGTCCACGCTGTAATGTGGCCGTGTAGGTAACACGGTAAAAACCTCCCAGTCCACACTGTAAACGTTGTTGGTGTTAGGAAGGGCATCCAGCCGTAGAAAACCTGCCAGACAGTCCTATACGAGCAGGACAACAAATCTTGCCTCAAGTGGGAAAACTCCCGTCCAAACCCATGCAGGCGTGGAAGATGGACGTTAAACGATGATGATGATGATATATGCTTTATACACTAGAGATACTATGCATTATGCACTAGATATACTATACATTATATACTAGCTATACTATGCATTATACACTAGATATATTATGCATTATACACTTGATGTATTATGCATTATACACTAGATATATTATGCATTATACACTAGATATATTATGCATTATACACTAGATATATTATGCATTATACACTAGATGTATTATGCATTATACACCAGATGTATTATGCATTATACACTAGATGTATTATGCATTATACACCAGATGTATTATGCATTATACACTAGATGTATTATGCATTATACACTAGATATATTATGCATTATACACTAGATGTATTATGCATTATACACTAGATATATTATGCATTATACACCAGATGTATTATGCATTATACACTAGATGTATTATGCATTATACACCAGATGTATTATGCATTATACACTAGATGTATTATGCATTATACACTAGATATATTATGCATTATACTCTAGATGTATTATGCATTATACACTAGATGTATTATGCATTATACACTAGATGTATTATGCATTATATACTAGATATACTATGTATTATACACTAGATATACTAACATGGACTAACATTCTGTTCAGAGTGTTGTCTTTTATTCTTAGTTGTGAATACTCTCCATCAGGCATCTACTATACTCTGAGGGCCTTGCTTCCCTGAGCATGGATACATTAAAGCTCTGATGTTTGCCAACTGACTTAGTAGACACCCACAAGATTATTAACCATTTTCCAACAACAATCCTGAGTACCTTTTTGAGTTCCATATTTGGAGGCACATGGCTTATTGGTTAGAGCATTGGCCTTGCAATCGAAAGGTTGTGAGTTCAATTCTCAGACCGGGTGATGTGTTGTTTCCTTGAGCAAGACACTTCATTTCACGTTGCTCCAGTTTACTCAGCTGTAGAAATGAGATGGGACCCTAGTCCCTATCATTCCACTGTAAAGTGGTCGTGGAGGTGCCACGGCAAAAAAGCACCCAGCACTCACTGTAAATGAGGTTGGTGTTAGGAAGGGCATCCAGCTGTAGAAATCAAGCCAGAATCAGTTCCCGTCCCACCCTTGCAAGCAGGGAAAAAGCGGACGTAAAATGAAATGATGAAATGATGATGATTTCTAGCACCCGTGGACATGCTTACAAAATCAGAAAACATTACAGATCCCATGACTTTCAGAAACATGTTTTCACACTCAGGGTAGCTGAGCATGGAACTAACTATCTGCATCAGTTGTTAACTGTCAGGATACTGCATCCTTCAAAACTTCCATGCTTCCCAAAATTCACCAACACTACACCTCATATTCCCCCTCCATACACACGCATGCATGTGTGTCACTGTGTATATCATGACTCATACACTGTTAACTTTCCTGATATTTGTACATCATTCTATGTACTATACATGCACCTTTGAGGAGTTGTAGTGCTATTCTTCTTCCTGACTAAACAATAAAGACAAAAAGAAAAATGTTGACAATAATTTTCATTATTTTTTTATTTTTTCATTAACACCTATGAAACTCCAGTTTGATGAGCCTCTGGGCTTGGGACAGACTTTATAGATTTGCTTATGAGTTGGATTGATCTTGTTCAACACAGCATGTAAGCACACAAGTGACATGTGGTGATGACCTTTTTGTTACCAAACCGTGTGAAGCATTCCTAGTTCTATGATATGAAGCTGAATATTTTAAAGTGTAGATATTTATTTTAAAACTTTCCATTATAATTTTATTTAAGAAGTTTTGTTAAATTATTTTCCAAACACCAACCTATTAATGAGAAAGTTAGTTATGTTAGTAAATCTTTAAAAATTTCTGATTTATTCTAAAAATTGTTTGTTTTATCAGTGGCAGCAGTGATAATTGTGGTGATATTTGTTATGGTTACTTGTTTGGTTTTTCAGGAAACTTTCTCAGCTGAGCAAGAAGAAGAAGAAGGAATCTTCTAAGGAAAAGAAGTCAAAGAAACATAAACATTCAAAAGATGTTGAGAAAACTGGTAAGTTGATTCTCTCTACTGGAATTGGCCAGTAGAATACTTTCTGCTTTTTCTTTTGAGTTCAGATCCCACCATGGCCTAATAAAGTGGTGGATTTAACATCCATTGTCTGACTTACGACCACCATTTGACTATTGAGTGCCTTTAGCAGAGTCCAAAGATTTAAATCTGGGGTCTGGTTTAACAATACCTTCCTCTTCATATCTCACTAGTCCTTGAAAAGAGTTATAAGTGCTATTCTTCTTCCTGACTAAACAATAAAGACAAAAAGAAAAATGTTGACCGAGTTGGTTCTTATTGGAAGTTACTGATGACGTGTATCTATTTAATTTAGTTTTTCTTGGATATTTTTTCCAATATTTCTCTTTAAAAATTGGCTGCAGTACTGCAAAACCCTTGAAGGACCATTTGTAGGAGGTAACTAAAAGGGTTGGTGCTATGATGAGCATCCAGTTGTAAAAAATTGCTAACAGAATCCCATGAGACTTTGCAAGCCTAACTATCCCCTGCTACAGCAGAGAAAATGGCCTTAAAATGTTAGAAAAATGATCTTTTTTTACAGTTATTTGTTTTACTTAAATGCACCCAGTATACACTTTAAAGTGATTGGTGTTAGGAATGGCAACCAGTCATAGAACATTTGCCAAAAGTAATGGAGAAGTCTTTACTTGTGCCAAGGTCATAACAACCTTCTTAGTGCTGGTACCATGATAAAATGCACTCAATGCACTCTGTAATGTTAAGAAGAGCATCAAACTCTAGAAAGCTTGTTAAGTAAAAGGTTGAGAGAGCCCTTCGATTGTGTCGAGCACAACAACCTCTGAGTTTTTAATACACCCAGTACACTCTGTTAAGTGATTGGTAATATGAAGGGCATCAGGCCATAGAAAACTTGCCAAACAAAGAGATGAAAAGGATAACAATAGCATTTGCAAGACATTCTTGAAAACTATAAAATAGCCCTATGACAGCATATTAGAAATTAAAGTCTTTACTCCAATACTGCAAATTTTTGCAATGTATCCAGTAGTAAAGATAGTATAAACATTTAAATTAACAAACCTATTTTTAGACATCTGTTAAATCATTACAGGTTGTTAAGAATTAAACAATGATGAAGATAATTAATTATTTTCCCCTTGTTTTTGTTTTATTTCCAGAAGAGAAATCTTCCAGTCACCACAAGAAGAAGAAAAAAGAGAAGGAAAAATCTGATCATTCTAAGAAAGACAGAACAAATAAACACAGTAAAAAAACAAGTGAAAGACATTCTTCAGGACCCAGTGCTGAGAAACCTCCACATAGGGTCTCTTGTTCAATAAAAGACTCTTATGATTGCCAGCCTGGGACATCCGGCATGGGCAGGGAGCAGCTGGACTCTAAAAGGACTCACTTGAAAGCCCTCCACAGTGGTGGTAGTGGTGGCAGTAGAGAAATGAAAGAAAAGGCAGAGGTGCGGTATAGAGACCATAGTAGTAGTAGTAGTAGTAGCAGCAGCAGCAGTAGTAGTAGTAGATGTAGCAGTAGTGGTGGTAATAAGACCAGAGGTCAAAGACCTCAGGAGGTTCATGAAGGGCGACAGAGGAGACGACGAGAGTCTAGTGAAGAGAGCAGCAAGTCAAGTGAAAGGAGAAAGCAAAGTAGTGAATCGAGTGATAGTAGCAGCAAGAGTCACTCTGAAGAGAGGATTAGACAAAGTAGACCTAATGAGAGGAATAGGCAGAGCATTAAATCTAATGAGAGGAATAGACAGAGGAGTAGATCTAATGATAGGGATAGACATGGGAGTGGAGCTCATGAGAGGAATAGACAGAGGAGTAGATCTAATGATGGGAATAGACAGAGGAGTAGATCTAATGATGGGAATAGACAGAGGAGTAGATCTAATGATAGAGATAAACAGAGGAATAGGCAAAGGAGGAGTGAATCTAATGATAGAGATAAACAGAGGAATAGGCAAAGGAGGAGTGAATCTAATGAGAGGGACGGGCAGAAGAATAGTGGATCCAGTGAGAGGAAAAGGCAGAGGTGTGGATCCAATGAGAGGGATAGGCAAAGGAAGCAATACAGTGAGACGGTCAGGCAGAGGAGTGACTATAGAGGAGATTATTACCAAGACAAAGAGAGGAATCATAGGGGTTACTCTGGGAAATCTCAGTTCCAGAGGAAATGATTCTTAGGGTTTGTGATCAGAAATAATTCTGAAGGAAATGATATGGTTTGGCTGCTATTTCTAGCAGGTTGAGTTTTGTGAAAAAAATTTGGTTCATTCTCATAACAAAAGATCTCATAACCCTTCCCATACCATATTTTTGATGAAACACATTACATGTGATTTTCAAATTATTTTGAAAGTTATCGAGAATTTGGAGAGATTTTGTAATATAACTAACTTTCTCATTATTAAGATAATATTTGGAACATAACCTTTTCATTTCTATATTTCTAAAAACAATCACTACCTGTGATTTTAAAGTAATTTTGAAAATAAGAATTTGGAGAGATTTCTCATTAAGTTGAATGAGATGTAACAAAGATTTTCACATAATATCACCATGGAAGGTTTTTAGATAAACAAAGATTTTAAACTTTTCATTACCATATTTCTAATGAAAAACACTGCCCATGATTTTCAATTAATTTTGAAAAATATCAAGAATTTGGATTGATTTTGTAATATAAACTTTCTTATTATTATGTTGGTGTTTGGACCAAAACTTAACAAAGGTTCTTACATAAAATTATGATGGAAGGTTTTTAGATAAATATAAACTTAGTATCATAGAATTAGAGGGCAAATTTGTAGCAAAAGTTTAACTAAGAAATAGAGACATAGTTAGTAGGACATGACATTCAATGGGCCATCTGTCTGAGACATAGTTAGTAGGACATGACATTCAATTAGGTCTCTTATAATACAAAATATATACAAGAAAATGTACAACAATAAATAATGTAAAATATTTTTCAACCTGGCTTAACTTCGATTATTCAGGATTAAAAATGATAAAGATTTGATTAATAAATGATATTTAATGTTAGTGTTGCATTGATTTTTTTAATGTTATGTTTACTCATTAAAACTCATGTTCTGTGTCCATTCTGCAGTGCAACCAGCATATTACATATCATTGTTTAGAAATTTCTCTACAAGAGAAAGCTATATGAAAATTATAAGATTTAGATGATAGGTGACTACGCATATGTCTGTGTATATACATATATACATTTCATATATATATTGATTGTCATCATCATCATCAATTTAACGGCTGTCTTCCACCCTAGCATGGGTTAGACAGGTTTGTCCCATTTGAGGCAAGTTTGGTTGGGTGACTGTGTCTAGCTTGTATCGGACTATATATATATACAGTGGTACCTCGCAGTACAAAATTAATTCATTCCATGACCGAGCTTGTTTTACAAATCAATTTTCCCCATTGAAATTAATTAAAATATAGTTAATCCGTTCCAGCCCCCAAAAATCATTTTTTATGGGTTTTAAAACAAAAAAGGTGCAGTTACTAGGAAAATGAGAATAGGGATGCTGTCACAACTAGATAAACACGTGAACTGAACGACCGAAAGCTACACTTGTTGGGAGCGTGTGTGAGCTCAGTGTCAACTAGCAGTCGCTTATATGAAATTCACTCATACTGCGGATTTCCTCTTGTACTACAAGAAGACAGATTCGCATGAGCCTCAGCTTGTACAGCAAATTACTCGTACAATGGGGCACTCACACTGCGAGGTTCTACTGTATATATATATATATTGTGAAAGAATGAAGAATAACATGGTCGGCTGTACAAAAAGGGTTTATTTACAGTATTAACAATTGTTTCATTAATCAGGTGAGTCTAAAAGCCGCTGATTGCTAAAAATTACGTCACTCAACCTTAATTACAGTATTTGCCTGATCAAATCATCGGAATTTCTATATTAGATTATATGTATATATAATCTAATATAGAAATTGCTTCTACAGGACTAGAACTGTTTAATTTGTAAGAAATGATGATTTCTTACAAATGAAACCGTTCTAGTCCTGTAGAAGCCATTTCTATATTAAATTTTGTATATCTTCTACTAATGTATTGAGTGCTTCATTTACTGTGGTTACCCCCGATTGAACCCGAGACATATATATATGTCTGCAAGAGAGGAGAATATGATGCCTGTGGAGGATCACAGCTGCATAAAAAAGTAAAGGGCACTCAAAGTTGATGGAAACTATGCATCAGTTAGCTGTCAGGATACTGCAACCTTCAAAACTGCCATGCTTCCCGAAATTCACTTACACTGCACCTGATATTTCCCCTCCATACCCACACACGCATTTGTGTGTGTGTATATGCCTCATACACTGTTCACTTTCCTGACATTTGTACATTATCGTATGTACTATACATGCACTTTTGATGAATTGTAGTGCACCTGAGCATTATACACAATAACTTACTTTATTATTATTATGTTGGGAGAAAGTTTAAAAAAACAATGAAAACAGTAGAAAGAGAAGAAATGCAAAGGGCAGTATTTTAAATGCAAGACAGAGTATAAGAAGATCTAGGAAAGCTTAGGATGATGTAGTAAAAGCTGCCCTTGCACAGTTAAACATCTCAAAGGAGATGATGCAAAATAGAGTTTTGTTGTAATATAGTATACTACTACAGAAAACCCTAAGAAAGTTTAATCTGCAGGAATCTCTACCATGTTAAGACTCACCCATCCTCTCTTCCCGCTCATTATCTAAGTACCTTACATTAGACAACCCTCTACCCCCATCCTGCATACACACTGCCACCTCATTATTTAAGTATCCCGCCTTTGTCTTCCCTCACTCACTTTCACCATCTCCACTCCAGCTCCTAGAATTGAACCTTGAACTTCTACCTTTACCTTGAATTCCTCACTAAACTCATTACCAACTGTCACTTTACTGACAGCTACTCTGTACATAGCTTGCACTGCTCTCATAAGCCATTTTCTACATCTAGTTTCCTTAAGGACCACCAAAGGCTAAATAAAGAGGTTTATTAGCTGGAAACTTCTCTTGTAGTTGTCTCACTAAGAGAGCATTTGCAGTATGCTGCCTTGACATAGAACTGACCTGCATCTCATCTAATTTCACTCTTTCCTTGATTAGTTGTGCTAGAACTCTTTCATAACTTGGTCTATTAGTTTTATTCCTCTGTAGTTGCTCCTTTCTAGAACATCTTTTCCCATGTAGCAATTAATGGGTCTCCTGCTATGCCAGTCATTGGCTGTGACATGTCCTGTATTACCTGATTGACTATGTGATTAACTAATTCAGTTCCTACTTGTCTCAATGCTTTTGCCATCTCAGTGACTATCTCTGATGGTCCAATGAATTTACTATTCTTGATTTTGATTGCTTCTTTGACCCTTTAACTGTCTATTTCGATCGCTGAGCCCTCTGTTGAATCAGCTGAGGGTAGTCTCTCTTCCTATTCATTCTCCACATTCATTAGCCTCTCACAGTAGCGTTTTCAGGACTTTCTTTTAAGCGTCAGTAATGCTAAGTACACCAGTGTCATTTTGAACACACTTTTCCCTAATATCCTGATTCACACTAACATACTGCTTTGCCATGTGGAACACCTCGCATTGCAGTCATTGGCAAAACTCTTTCATTCAGCCTCTTTGCATGCTATAAGTATTTGTTATCTAGCTCCTCTTTTAGCTACCTGGTACTGGTCTCTGCTACCCCCATTGTTTCAGTCTTTCCACATCTATATCTTGGCTTTAATTTCTCTATTCATCGTGCTGTTCTACTACCTAGTCATCCTCTCAATGGTTGGTGCTTTGCTCTAACCACAGGTCTTTTCGGTAGTCTGTTGTAGGTTATAATATGATGAAATTATTGTGTAAAGTGCTCAGGTGCACTGCAACTCGTCAAAGGTGTATGTATAGTACATAGAATAATATACAAATGTCAGGGAAGTGAAGAGTGTATGAGTCATGATATACATATGTGTATGTGTATGGAGGGGGAACATTAGGTGTAGTGTTGGCGGATCTCGGGAAGCATGGAGGTTTTAAAGGATGCAGTGTCTCGACAGCTAACAACTGGTGCAGGTAGTTTGTTCCATGCTTCAGCAACTCTGAGCGTGAAAAAATGTTTCCGAAAGTCCTGGGAGCTGTGCTGTTTTCTGACTTTGTGGACATGTCCACATGTGTTAGACACATGGAAATCAAAAAGGTACTCAGGGTTGTTGTTGGTAAGATGGTTAACAATTTTGTGGGTATTTACCAAGTCAGTTGCCAGGCGTCGGAGCTTCAATGTATCCATGCCCAGGGAAGCAAGGCGTTCAGAGTATGGTAGATGCCTGATGGAGGGTATTCGCTTGGTTGCACGTCTCTGAACAGTTTCCAGGCGGTCAATGTTCTGAGCAAGATAGAGTTCCAGACTGGTGATGCAAATTCTAAGTGTGGTCGCACCATAGCCATGTACAGCCTTAAATAGATAGCTGGAGAGTGGCTGACAAAGGTCTTGCTGAGTGATGTTAAGACACCCTCAGCCCTCTTGACAATTTTAGAGACGTGCTTCGTCCAATGCAAATCGCTGCTGACCGTAATGCCCAGGTCACATTCACAAGAAGACTTCTTGATATTAGTGCTGTGGAGGGAGTATGTGGATGCTGGGTTTTTACTCCCAAAATACATGGTGTTGCACTTGTCCACAGCTAGCTTGAGTTGCCAGTCTGAGATCCATTGTTGCATTGTGTCCAGGTCAGACTGCAAGCAAGATCTATAGTGTTCAGGATCTGTCTTCACTTAACAGAAAGGCCCTTTACCTTCCAAACTCTCCTCCTCCTCCAGATTTTCTTGCATTTTTTGTTCTGTCTTGTGCTTATTCTGATGTCACTAATAGCTAAATCATGTTGAGCAGTGCATTCTTCTCTGGGGAATGTATGTTATATGTATATGTGATGATCTTAAACACCAGATTAATAATTAGAAAATGATTTCATTACTAATGTGAGACATGGTCCAGGACTGTCAGAGAGGACAGTAGCTCTGATAAAGCACTTACTTGGTCTGTTAAGACCTGTCGAACACATGCCAGCATAAAATAACTGTTTCTACTTTTGGCACAAGGCCAACAATTATCCCAGTGCATTACTGGTACTATTTTATCGACCCTGTAAGGATGAAAGAAAAAGTTAACCTCAGCAGGATTTGAACTCAGACTGTAAAGGGCCGTACCTCTATGCTGCAAAGCATGGCATCCAAACCTCTACCGATACTGCCAATCCACAGCATGAAATATTGGAAGTTAAACAATGATGATGGTGAAGAGCCCCCACCTCCCATTCTCAATTATTTTCAAAATTATACAAAAATTATAAAGGACTCTCACTTTAAAGATCTTTTTTGCATGAGAATTAACCATAACATTATATCAAATATTGTGAAGGAACATGGCTTAGTGTTTATGGTGTTTAGCTGATGATTGTAAGGTCATGATTTTGATTCCTGGCAGTACATTCTGTTCCAGTCAAATCAGCTGGCAAAAATGGATTGTATCTGTAATTTCAAAGGGCCAGCATGTCACACAGAATCTCCCAGAAAACAGTTAAAATGGACAGGTCTGTGGAATGCTTAACCACCTGCATGTAAATTCATGGGTAGGTTGTTACATTGTTTGAACTGGAGCACTTATCATCAGAAATAATGGCTGTCCAAACACTCACTATGTAATATATCGAACAAAGAAGTGAGAAAAAATATGTGAATACACAAATATAAGAAGATTTACAATAACAAGAATATCAACGTTAATATCTTCATGTATCTTTGTTTTTTACTTCAGCCATTATTTCTGCAGAATTTTCTTCAAGTGCACCTCTTAGCATGAGTATAGATGCACAACTAGTATCTGTATTCTATTTTCCTGGTATAATGTCTGTTTAAGTATAAATTAGACCAACAACTATTGCTGTTCAGTTATCATTATGAAGGAATTTCAAATGGTTTAGTAGACCACATTTCTAAAAATACTGATTTTTGATTGGTTCATCTTTAAACATATTCAGATGTGGGATAGGGCTAAAGAAGTCTACATTAAAGCAGCAAAACCAACAAGTGCAATGTATTTATGACTTTTAGTAAAATAAATTATTCAATGTAATGTATATAGATTAACCCTTTCAGCCCTGACTGGAAGGAAATAATCCGTGTCTGCATCTGAGCTCTCCAGCCAATGCTTTTTAATGTGCACATGTCACAAATAAAAATAACACAAAAAATTCTGTAGTGGCAAGTTTTTATAGTGTCAGGCTGATTTATTTTTAGTTTAACCCAGTTTTAAAATAAGCTTTGCTTATTCTTTCTTTCTTTCATATGAGATAGCAATCACATAACATCCGCCTTACGCTGCAACCAGCTCATGGTAGTGGGATTATGGTGCCTCAGGTCCATACTTTGAGGTGGACAGAAATTCAGGTAATCAATTAGTATGTGTTCTGCTGTCTGCTCTGGCAAGTTGATGATGGCCACAACCCCCAGTGGTGTGTGACTGCATTGAATCAACTAATTCAGGGATACCCACTTTTTCCGAGAGAAGTTAGCACCTGGTAGGAAGGCTGTATTGAGATTGACATTCAGTTGAGCCAGTTGAGATGTTTGTTGCCAGCTAGAGCTCCACGTCTGAAGCATGTTGAGATTTAAGTCTCGCAGCTTTGCAGCATGAGAGAAAGGGTGGTGTGACATCAAGCTTTCTTTATTCACCCCACCCTGCTAGCTGAAAGTGAAATTTGATATTCCCAGTTTAAATGGTGAGCAGTGAGGGGGAGTACATTGTGAGGAGGTTAAACTAGCCAGCTGTAAATAACTGGTATTCCTGTTGGTGCAAACCTGTACAATAGTAACTTGGGAATTAAAATGTTGTTCTGTGTTTAGTCCTGCTGCATGGCATCTTGAGCAAGTGTCTTCCACAGCCTTGGGTTGACCAATGGCTTGTGTTTGGATTTGGAAGACAGGAGCTGCAGAAGCCTATTGTATGTATATACATATAACAAGATCCATAAAAATATGTATATATATATATATTTGGGGATGAGGTGATAAAGCTGACCTTGCACAATTTCGTCTCTCAAAGGTGATGACACAAGTCCGAGATCTCTGGCGTTATGCAGTAATACAGGAGACCCGCCTTCCCATGAGCACAGGCTGAAGCGTACATCTAGTGTGCACCACCTTCATCTGTAAAGTGGTCATGATGGCGACACAACAAAAAGTGCCCAACCCACACTGTGAAGTGGTTGTGTAGGTGACATGACAAAACGCACCAAGCCCACACTGTCAAGATGTCGTGTAGGTGTTATAACAAAAAAACAATATGGTTGGCATTAGGAAGGGCATCCAGTGTATCAGTGTAGAAACGAAGCCAAAATCAGTTCTGTATGAACAAGACAACTCATGCTAGCGTGGAAAAGGGACGTTAATCGGTGATGATTATGATTCATAAAATACGTACAAAACTTGAAAAAAAGGAGTACCAGAGTAGATGCGATCAGCCAAATCAAGGTGGTGCCCTTGCATGGCCACGGTCCAATGACTGAAACCAATAAAAGAATAGGAAGGCCGAAAGATCTGAAACAGAACAACTCATAGAAAAATGGCCACAAAAAATTTAAAAACAAAAAATAAAACAACAGATTACACAGGAGAAAACGAAATTATTTAAGAGGTTTTGTTTATAAATATTTTTTAATTATAATAACAAATTTCATATAGACATTAAAACTTTGCCCTCCTCTCATATGCAACTCATGCTGATGAATAAATTAAAAATTTGAAGTGATCATCATTGCATTTAACAACTTAATATAATCACCAATATACACAAACATTGCACTTTAGATTTATAAAAACAAAAACAAAATAAACAGGACAATAATAAAACAATAAAAAAATCTTTTCATCTGGAGAATAATAATGGGAGTTTGTAATTTAGGCACATGGTCAGCAATTTGGGGAAAATGAAAAAGTCAATTAACCTTTTAGTATTTACATTACTCTATATTTACTATTGCATGTTCATGGTAAACATTTTATTTCACATAATATTGAATCTATGAGATTTTGATATTATTTATTTTGAGAACAATACCTTAAAATCAGTATGAGCAGCCAGTTTGAACAGAAAGCGGTGAAAGAATTCTAAATGCTAAAGGGTTACATCAACTCCAATACTGACTAGTACTATATTTACGGACCAGAGAAGGATGAAAGGCAAAGCTTGACAGTATTTGAACCCAGAACCTAGACACTCTTGGCAATGGAAGGAGAACAATTAATTACATGAATCCCAGTGACTAATACTTTATTTTATTGAGACCTCAGAAGAATGAAAAGCAAGGCAAAATTGACCTTGGTATAATTTGAAAGCAGAATGTAATGAGTAAAGAATACTTCAAAGCATTTTGTCTGAAGCACTAATGATTCTGCATTATAATTTCTTATTTAGATACAAGGCATATAGAAGGAGTAGGGAGTAGGACTGCGTAAGGGTCATACAAGGGTTTTTTGGGGGGAGGGGGGAGCATTAGCAGTTTATATGAAGATAATCAAAGATTGGTAGTAGCAGACTAGGTTTCCCAGGAACTTGATTCTTCTAGTTCAAAAGTTGTTGCCAAAACATCAATAATGATAATAATTGTTTCTACTTTTGGCACAAGGCCAGCAATTACCCCAGTATATTACTGGTACTTTATTTTATCAACCTCCGTAAGGATGAAAGGCAAAGTTAACCTCGGCGGGATTTGAACTCAGATCATAAAGGGGCGTAACTCTATGCTACAAAGCATGGCGTCCAACGCTTTACTGAATAATGGAAGGCCATTATTAAATCAAACTCAGTACTTAACTGATACTTTATTTTACTGACTCTGAATGGATGAAAGACAAAGTTGACTGCAGCAGGAATTAAACTCAGAAAGTAAAGAGAGCTAGAACAAATACTGCTAAGCATTTGTTCTGGTGCTCTAACCTAAATAAAAACGATTGGATTCCATGCAACTGATACTTATAATATTTCATGTAATAATTATACATAATCTATATTGTTTAAATAACATGTACACATATGAAAATGATGAACACATAAAACATTTGGGACAAGCTAATTTAAAACCAGCCAAACCAACTTAAAATAAAACAAACTCTATATAAACCCTTTTGATACCAAACCACCTGAAGCCACCCCTGGTTCTGATACAAAACTGTATATTTTACAGTGTTTAACCCTTTAGCATTTAAACTATCCATATCCAGCCAGAATTTGCTTACCTCTTTCTGTTCAAACTGGTTGTAACTGGCAGCTCATACTGATGCTAAGTTATTGTTCTCAAAATAAATAACATCAAAATCTCATAGATTCGATATTATGTGAGATAATTATGTAAGATAAAGCCTTTACCGCAAAAATACAATGGTAAATATAGAGCAATGTAAATGCTAAAGGGTTATATTTATCTAAATGCCTTCCATCACAATTTTATATAAGAACGTTTATTAAATTATGTTCTAAACACCAGCTTAATGATGTGGTAGTTATATTATTAAATCCTTTCAAATTCTTGATTATTTTAAAAATTATTAAAAAATAATAGGTTGTGTCTTTCATTAGACTTTGAAACATATTCAAAAGAGGTTCTTATATAAAATTACAAGGGAATATGTTTTAGATAAATATAAACACTTTAAAAGCAACAGCTTTGTATCATACAAGCAGGGACAGTTACAGATGGCTTGATATCAAAGGGCTTAACAAAACTGAAAGATTAACAACATAACCCAGGGGAACATACACGCATAATCAGAAATTGAAACACAGCAGGGGAGGAGGGGGAATATAGTTCAAACGCAATACACAAGCAGGATGGCAGAAAAAATATATAGTAGCACCACCACAAATATGATTCACCATAACTGACAGGGAATTCACTAACATAACAACTACAAAGAACAGAAAAGTCTAACAAGGTCCCCGATTTCTGACTAAATCTTCTTATGCACAATATCCATGAGTATGAATACATGAGAGGAGATACATATATATTCGGATCTAGCTGTTGAAACGGCCGGAGCTCAGCCATCAGGGTCCTGACTTTTTTCCTATATATATATAAGTGTAAAGTGGTTGTGTAAAAGACACAGTAAAAAGCACCCAGCACACAATGTAAATGATGTGGTTGGCACTAGGAAGGGCATCCAGCCATAGAAAACAAGCCAGAAACAGTCCTTTATGAGTAAGATACAGTCACCTGACCCAACTTGCTTCTAAATGGGACTAACTCATGCTAGTGTGGAAGATGAACGTTAAATGATGATGATGATGATGATGATGATGATGATGATGATGATGATGATATAAGTACCACCACATGAACTACAGGCAACAGGAAAGCTTCTCTAAGATTTACAAAGTGCGAAATTTATTATGACTATCTGAGCCCAGAGCCTGAGGGGACTAGGGGGAAATATATAACATAGCACCACCGCAAATATGGTTGATCACAACTAGCAAGGAACTCATATTAACAACTGCAAGCAATAGGAAAAAAGACTAAGATTGACAAGGTCCCTGATTTATGATGACTAAATATTCTGACACCCAGTACCCATGGGTATGTAATCACAACATTCAGTGAGGTGATACACAGACCAGAATTAACACTTGAATGTTCATATTTATATAAAAAATGTTTGAGTTATCTTCTAAATACCAACTTAACAATGGAAATAAAAAAATAAAAAAATAAAAAATTAAAAAAATAATCGTAGAGAAAACCATTTTGTGGCCAATAACCCACACGACATGACAGAGAAAGTAAGCTAGTGAAAAAGCCAAAGTTCTGGACTAAAAGCAAGAACAGAAGGCCAAATTTAAGCAGTACAGCTACACACAAAACTATAACAAAGTAATGACAAAAGCTGATAACTTCAAGTACAGAGTAAGCAATCAATAGAATGGAACACTTGATACATTATTTATGGCTGCAGCTGAAACACACACACACATATATATATATATATATATGATTACACCTGGTAGTGCAGTGGAAACATACATGTAGGGGTACAGTAGAAACTTGCATAAAACTATTGAAAACATGATAATAAAATTGTACAATGACTAAAACCAGTAATAGAATAAAATAGCACTCTTTATATTATTTCTTTCTATCCTTTTTTGGGGGGTGATGAGGGTGCTTTTAAAATGCTTAAATCATTCTTTTTTTCGCATAACTTGCTGAAAGTATAACTGAAAACATGGTGGACCTTTAGAGAATAGTTGAATTCATCAGCAGTTTCTGGTAGTCCAGCTACATTAGAAGCAATATCCTTGATGATTTACAGCTGAGTTCATCAGCAATTTCTGGAGGTCCAGCTAGATTAGAAGTAACACCCTTGGTGAAGTACTGTTGAGTACATCAGTAGTTTCTGATGGATCAGCTGCATTAGAAGCAACACTCCAATTAAATTGTAAGTTTACATGATGCTGGACCTTTAAACAAAATGTTGTACAGTTAAAAAAATTTAATCAAGATTCAGTCAGCCACTACAGACAGAAAAATAGATAGATAGACTAGATAGACTAGTTATTCCTTTTTTTTTTTTATTTTTTACTCTCTTCACTTCTCTTTCTTTGTGGCTCTTATTCTGCATTTGGATAAATTAAGACAACAACACAATACTGTTTTTTTTTTATAGGGTGGGTGGGGAGTTATGTTTTAAGTTTTATTTTTGGTATTTTTCTGTTAATGAAGGTAACCATTTGAAGTGGTGCTATCAGCCACTGTATTCTCTGAGGTCAAAGAATGGGGGGTGGCATCTCTTAAGCTTTCACTATCTCTATCGTTTATATCTGTATTCATTTGTGGTGACAGGTCTTCATCTATGGTGTATCGGTGTCTTTGCCTCTCAGAAGATCCCGTATAAGAGTTCTGATCAGTGTCAGGAGAGATGAAAACCTGATCCTCATATTCATTCTCACCGATACTGTCTAAGGAATATTTTTTCTTATGCTCTGCATCTTTTAGTTGGCCATAAGAGTCGGATGCGTTTAAAGAATCAGAATCAACTTCATCAGAATATTCGTCCAGAGTTGAGAAATCTCCAAGATTAAACCTGATTGCTGAACCACTGGGGATGCTAGCAAGGGAGGGTCTTTTCTCATCACCTGAGGAACTTGAACTTTCTGACGATTTCTTCTGGTTGAGGTTTTGACGTACACATACAATCTTGCCATCTTTCATAATGACTACGGAACCATCTTTCTTAATCACTGAACTACCTTTAAGGACCACTTGGTTATTGGGGAGACTGTTGGTTGAGTATATACTCGCAATGGATCCATGGCGGGGATTGTTACCGTTTCCTGCGTTTTTAAGTGAATTAAACAGGCGGAACATATGTGGTGAAGAATTCTCATGGATTGTATCTGAAATGGAAGAAAAACAGTAAAAATTTAGATTCAGTAATATTTGGCAGAGTCATTAGAACAGCTCTCTGTGTTTTGAGTTCAAATTCCACGAATGTCATCTTTTCAAACTCAATAAAGTACCAGTCCAACACTAGCAAGAATGGAGGGTTGATTTTTTTTCTCACAGTTTCTCAGTGTAAGACGAACTTGAGATCAAAATCCAAGTTGATCCAAAAGGAAAATCTTCTAACTTTGGCATAATCTCACACATTTGTTAACATGAGATCAATAATAGTAACACCCATTATTTGACAAGTCAAACATGATAGAAGTTGATGAGTTGAACGCACATGTTTTGGAAGCCAATGAACTACTATGTGTTAAAAGTTAATCGTTTTGTGACCATATTTCTAATGAAATACACTCTATTTCAATTAATTAATAATTAATGAAGGATTTTGATGGATTTACTAAAATGACTAATTATTTCATTACTAAGATATATGGTTCTTATATAAAATTATATTGCAGGATAATCATTGAAATAGAAATCCTTTAAAATAGGTGGTTTTGTTTCATGAAACCAGAGTTGTTGTTGACCTGGTTGATGTAAAAAGGGTCAAAGTCTGTCTAAAAACCAGAAAGTCATCAGGCTGGAGCTTGTCCAGGTTTCATTGGCATTAAGCAATTGAGGGTAGAAGGCTTTCACCTCTGGATGGAACACCAGTGAACTGCAGAGTTAATACCAGATGCTGATACTTTTCTCAGCTGAATGGACTGAAGTAATGTGAAATGAAGTGTTTTCCCCAAGGGCACAATGTGTCTCCTGGTACAAGAATCAAATCTACGAGGTTATGATTGTAAGTTCAGCACTAACCACCAGGTTGCACACTTTCACTAGGATTTGATTGGTACTTATTATAATGACACTGGGTGAATGAAAAAAAAAAGGAATATATACCGTATTTCCTGGCGTCAAAGACGCTACTTTTTTCCTAAAGTAAGTCTCAAAAATCTACCATATGTCCTGGAGGCTGAAGGTTGTTTATTATTTATTTTTCAAATTTTTGGTTGTCAAAATTAAGGTGTATCCTCGAAGATGAAGCGTCTTCAGCGCTGGGAAATACAGTGTATATATATGTGTGTTTTCTAATTCAGGCACAAAACCAACAATTTTGAGGGAGGGGAAAGCCAATTAAATCATCCAGTACTTTATTGTATCAACCACAGAAGGATGAAAGGCAAAGTTGAACTCAGGATTTGAACTCAGAACATAGAGAGCCAGAACAAGTACTGTTACAATTTTGCCCAATGCTATACTGTCTGCCAATCAAGCACCCTTATTTATATATATATGAAAACAGGGAGAAAGAGACGATTATTAGTAAGAAAAATATTTTTTTTTCCTTTTTTGTTTCTCTCTCTTTTTTTCTGGGTTAGAAAATGATTAAAACGAAAAGTTTTACTTTGTATGAAGTGTTAAGGTATTAGTTGATTTATTTATTATTTAACAATGGCATTTATTTATCTATTTATATATTTAATTATTGTCTATTACCGGTTTCAGCATTTTTATGCATTATCAAATGATAGTGAAATGTATTAGTGTGGTGTCGCACATGTTAAACAGAAGGTGCAGAAAGAATAATGTTATTTACAAAAAAGGTTTATGAAGTAAAAAGAAAAAAGAAAAAGGAGAAAAAAACGTGCATAATGTAGAACGTAAAAAGTCAATGTGGAAGAAAAAATAATGTTATTTACAAGCATTGAAGTTAAGCAGATCAAAATGTGTTAATATAGCAAGAGTGCTTAGTTGAACCATGATTCCGTGGTGGAGGCAAATGGTGGACTGAGGTTTGATATGATTTCCCTTTTTAGAGAGTTAATATGCAGGGGGAAGCAATTCTTGCTGGGTGATATTTAATTTATTTAAGAAAAAGGATTAGGTAGGGTGTGAGGGAGGTAACTCTTATAAATGTTTGATTGTTTGTTGCAGTTTTAGATTGGTCCGATTTTTAGAGCATTAAGTAGGGGTTGAAATTTATTAATGAAATGTGTTTCCTTATTGGTACGTTGGATGAAAGTAGCGTTGTCTAAGAATTTGTAAATAGGAAAAATGTTAAAGTTTGGATGTTGGTTGAGAGCACAATTGGCGATATGTTCACTAAATGCAATCTTTCTGTATTCCTGTATTTTAATTTGTGATTTATGGACGGTCATACAAGAGTTACCTCCCTCACACCCTACCTAATCCTTTTTCTTAAATAAATTAAATATCACCCAGCAAGAATTGCTTCCCCCTGCATATTAACTCTCTAAAAAGGGAAATCATATCAAACCTCAGTCTACGATTTGCCTCCACCTCGGAATCATGGTTCAACTAAGCACTCTTACGATATTAACACATTTTGATCTGCTTAACTTCAATGTTTGTAAATAACATTATTTTTTCTTCCACATTGACTTTTTACGTTCTACATTATGCACGTCTTTTTTTCCTTTTTCTTTTCACTTCATAAACCTTGTTTGTAAATAACATTATTCTTTCTGCACCTTCTGTTTAACATGTGCGACACCACACTAATACATTTCACTATCATTTGATAATGCATAAAAATGCTGAAACCGGTAATAGACAATAATTAAATATATAAATAGATAAATAAATGCCATTGTTAAATGATAAATAAATCAACTAATACCTTAACACTTCACACAAAGTAAAACATTTCGTTTTAATCATTTTCTAACCCAGAAAAAAGAGAGAGAAACAAAAAAGGAAAAAGATATATTTTACTTCCTAATAATCGTCTCTTTCTCCCTGTTTTCATATATATATATATCCTAACTCGTGTGCTTCCTCTCCACATTTTATTATTATAATTATTATATATATATATATATATATATATATATATATATATATATATATATATATATACATGTGTGTGTGTGTGTGTGTGTGTGTGTGTGTGTGTGTGTGTGCATGTATGTATGTATGTATATAATGAAAGGCCTCTATACAAAGAATAGAGCGATAATTTATTTTATATTATATCAATATAAGATATAATGTGTGCGCGTGTGTGTGTGTGTATATATATATATAACAAATATATACAGAATTGCCATATACTGCCTGATAGCAAGAGAGAGCATAAGCATAAACTTAAACAAAAACCTCTTCATTCAAAGCATATGCTGTTTCATTTATTAGAGTGCTTTGTATGAATTTGATTCTATTAGTGCTGAAATACAACAAGGTTACATATAATGAGCAGAAATTATTGTACATTGGTAAACATTGCTACACATTGAGATAACATATGACAGAAAGCAACTGTGATAAATCAAATGCAGTAGGCCTGCATCTTATGCAGTTTTGAACACCGGCTGTTGGAAAATCTTCTAAAACATTCAAAAAAGCTGTAAAAATCTTAACATTCAGTTCCACATGAAACCATATCATTAAAGCTGAAGAGTCATTTTTAGCAAATAATAATAATAATGATTTCTATTATAGGCACATAGCCAGCAATTTATGGAGAGGGGAAAGTCGATTAAATCGACCCCAGTGCATAACTGGTGCTTTATTTTATCGACCCCATAAGGATGAAAGGCAAAATAATAATGATTTCTTTATGATAATAATAATTATTATTTCTTTATTTTAATAATTGTTTCTACTGGCACAAGGCCAGCAATTACCCAGTGCATTACTGGTACTTTATTTTATCGACCCCGTAAGGATGAAAGGCAAAGTTAACCTCGGCAGGATTTGAAGGGCCATACTCAATGCGTCAAAGCATGGCGTCCGACCCTCTACCGATACTGCCAATTCAAGGCTATTAGAGTTGCATAATTTATTATAAACACAAATATACACAAGAAAACATGAATTTAGCTAAATCTTTTTTATTTACTTAATGTAAAATTTTTGGCTACTAATCTTATCTGAAATTACTTTACTTTTATTTTGATACAAAGTTGCAGATTTAATAAGACTGATAAAAGAAAAATTCAGTGCGTCTGAGAGCGACACGAGGGGGTGCAAGCTCCAAACCCCAGATCTAATGTAAGGGAGAAAACTCTGATTCCTAATGTCATTCTTTTCCCTGATGTTAGGCGTCTTTTAAAACATTAACATATATAAGCATTTTCATATAAAAGTCTTGAACATACATACTCTTTAATAACATGGTGAGGGTGGGAGGTGACCATGTACTTTTATGTCACAAAGTCACATTTAATTGTTACATTATATACCACTGTTATGACAAATTACCGAGTTATGTCTCAAAATATAGAGTTTTGAATGAAATCATAATTGTTATATTTTAGACACAATTTCTACAGTTATGTTCCATATCATAGTAGTTTTACATGACTATATAACACAAGTTCAGTTATGACAGTTATAGTCCTACAAATTAGCTTTTTTATACCAATCCACCAGAAATCACCCTTGGTTCTATGATAGAAAGTGTTTATATTCAAATTTAAACCTTCAATCATAATTTCATGTAAGAACAATTTTACATAATACTACTTGGTTCTTATATAATTTTTCTGACAGAAAATTTGGTTTAAGTTATATTTTAAACACCAACTTAAAAATGAAAAGGTTAGTTATTAAAAATGAAAAATATTATTTGTCTAAATGCCTACAAATCTGGATTATTTTCAAAATTGATTGGATTATGGGTATTGTATTCATTAGAAATATAGTAATGAAAAAGTCAACATGTTATATTTATCT
>OZ024741.1:157275132-157330132 GCA_964016885.1 Eledone cirrhosa
TTTAAACCTTGAGATCAATATACCAAAATTTGGGTTTAATCTCCAAAATGTACACATTGCTAGAGAATAGTATCTCAGGCAAAGACACACAAATATATATATATATATATATATATATATATATATATATATATATATATATATATATATATATATATATATATATATATATATATATATATACATGCACGTCCTGAAAATAGAGATTATATTTACTCAAGTCAACAATATAGACAAATAAAGCGCAGACGATTTCTCTTAATCACTGCTATACATTCCTTGTGTTATAAAAAGTTCACAGTATATATACACATAAATATATACGATTAACATTCATGACTTCATATATATGATTACCATTCATGCATTTAACATTTCTGCAATCCAAACTGCGTGGTTATGCAACATAACTTTTACCCACACATATACATACACACACATATATACATATACACCTATATATGTATAAATAAATATCTGTGTGCGTCATCAGGCATCGCTCATGTATACATACAGACATATATACAATCATAAAAAACTATAACACTTTTATATGCATGTTAATACACACATATACTTTTGTATAGAGATAATCAAATATCAATATATTACTAAGGATTATACTTTGGAAATATAATTATACCAATATAAATTTAAAATACCAAAGGATTATATTTTGGAAATACAACTATATCAATACAGTCAAAAGGACAAACGAATTCTAGAAATGTCAAAGCATTAAATAACTTTAAAACACTATAGAGTATCTTAAGTTAAAATAATGTGTTTCATATATTTAGTATAGAAAATTATCCTACTTATATTTCAATCAAGATATTGAAAGGGAAGCTATCAGAACCAAGGCAAAACTAATAAAAATAAATAAAAATAAAATAAAATAAAAGTTAAATAAATATTATATCAATATAATTTAAAAATTTAAAAATCTAAAAACTTCAAAAAATTTCAAAAAGAATTAAAAAAATGTTTAAAATTTAAAAATTTAAAAGATTTAAAAAACCAAGGATTCTACAGATATCCTTATATTTAGTATAGAAATTTATCCTACTTATATTTTCTTAAAGATATTGTAAGTATAGACATTTTAAAGTAGTTTATTATATCTATGTTTATATTTAGGAAGAAAGTTTAAAAAGAAAAAGGTGAAGGAATCTAATGATTTATCGACAGGTTTTATATATTAACTAAATTACTTAATTAATTATACTACATTTTAAATTTATATTTATATTTAAACGTTGAGTTCAATCTATGTCTGCAGCAACTGAATAAATTGTTCCTTAAATTAAGGGAATTTTTGGACTTTAATATAAAGAATATTTCTTCAATACAAAGATCACAATTTTCTGAAGAGGGATTAAAAGGAGTAGCTTGTGAAATAATATTCCAAGTCAACGAATATTTAACATTATCTCGTTTTAGGTCCCATAGTAGGCTAGATAGCGAAGTTGAAGATTTTTTCTTTGGATCTGTGAAAGAATTTTAAAGATTATTGAAGCGAAATTTAAATTCAGTCGAGGTAGAACCAACATAGTTAAACGAATTTAAATTAGTTTTAACATTACAATTGTACACTACATTTTTAGCTAAGCAGTTGTTATTTAACGGACAGTTAGATTTATTTCTACAGTTACAGTTATTCAATTGAATATTGCTTGGGTTATTATTGGTATTTTGGTTAGGTTTTAAATTTCTATTATTAATTCTATTAATATTTTGTGCTAAATTTTTGGTGGACGAGTAAGTTAATTTTATAGTGTGTCTATTAAAAATTGAGTAATATTTATGTGTTCTAGGGAAACGTTTGTCAAGAGCTTTAAAGAATAGTTTAGCAATAGGGGTTTTAATATTTAGTGAGAAAGGGGGAGCAAACCATAATATGTTTCTAGTTCTATTTCTTTTTCGGCTTTTGGAATTATTGTAATGTTTTCTATTATAGTTGCTAAAGTTGTTACCATAATTAAAATTGTTATTATTTTGGTTAGTTTACTTATTATTATTATTATCAATGTATTTAATTTCATTTCTATATCCAGCTCTACCTAACGCTTCGTTGTAATACTGCGCTTTTTCATCAAATATATTTTTATTAGATGAAATTCTTGAAATTCTTTCTTGAACAGAGTTCACTATAGTGTTTTTAACAGATCTGGGGTCGTGCGTGTATATATATATATATATTTGTGTGTCTTTGCCTGAGATACTATTCTCTAGCAATGTGTACATTTTGGAGATTAAACCCAAATTTTGGTATATTGATCTCAAGGTTTAAACTAAACATATAGTCATTATTAAACAATGTTTAATCTCTCATATTATATATCTATGTCCCATTCATGAATATTAATATTTATATTTTTATTATTCATTTCATATGAATTGTTAACTCAACTTAACATGACATGACGTAAAGTTTTCATAATCTCCCTCTCTCTCTCTATAACATTTCTCTCTCTTGAGTTTTTCTATCTGTCTTAATATCTCTCTGTTGCTTTCCTCTGTTTTTCTTATTTCTTCTTTCTTCCTTTCCTCCTGTCTTTACTTATCTCTTTCTTTTTTTCTCCATGCATCTCTCTCTCTCCGATATTTCTCCACGTTTTTTCTTTCTCTCCGTCTTTTTCTAATTGTCCTTAACACTATGACTTATTAAAGTAATATAAACAAATCACTATCCGGATGACTTCCAAAAACAATGGTTGCATTTTAATAGGGTACGTCAAAGCTTATTTGTAAAACTGTTATATATTGTATTTTGTCTGATGAAGGCATACCATAATTTAATTTGGTATCCCTGAAATATGTATAATGAAATAAATATGGTTTTATAAATATAGTTTCCATTTATTAATATCGTATATTTATATATATATATATATATATATATATATATATATATATATATATATATATATTTATATATATATGTCTACAAAATTCCACTCACAAGGTATTGGTTAACCCAAAGCTCAAATAAATGATAGTCACTCACCCAAGGAGGCACAGAGTGGAACTGAAATAATCACCATCACAAAAAATGGTGCAGTAAACTTCTTAACCACACATCCATACATTCTCTTATAAACCTTGTAAGGGAAAAAAAACAATATTTTTTTTAACCTGTTTGATAAACAGGTCTGAAGCTGCTTCTGGTTCTACAATACAACACTGTTTACTTTAAAGTGTTTATGTTTATCTGAAGACCTTCCATCATAATTCTATGTAAGGAACCTTTGTTAATTTTAATAATGAGGAAGTTAATTAATTATTGCTAAATCATTCCAAATTCCAGATTATTTTCAAAATTATAATTCTGGTTGAATTTTTTTTTTTTAAATTGTCTTAGAATACAGATTCTAATATGGGATGCAAAACAAACAGAGGGACAAAATTTACCAAGTCCAATACCACGAGTCCATAGATAAGGAATGGAAAAACTGCGATTAGCTTCCACAGGGATATCTTCCTGCCTGTAGTAGATAAATATAAGAACATACATGAAACCAAAATACAGAAGAGCTACTACACAGATTAATGGTCTAATACCAAATATTGGATTCTATGGAATCTTGCAGATAGTTGTAGTAACAGTGACAGCTGGCAGATCTCAGGGATCTAGCAGATATCAAATAAGGAATCTTCTTTATCAAGAATATGTGTATGTATATGTGTGCATATGTATATACATGTTTGTGTGTGTTTGTATATATATATATCCAAAATTAAATTAAGGGTGTCATGTCCGAGAGACATGCATCATATCCACTGTATGTGTCACTCAATTTCTAGTTGATATATATATATACACATACAAGGTGTCCCAAAAATTGCATACACACTTTGATTACCTGTACAGGCAATATTTAGTAGAATGCTGTTGAAGTATGTATATATTTTCAGGGACACCCTGTATATAAGTGAAGGAGTGTAGCTTAGTTGTTTAAGTGTTTGCCTCATGATCATAAGGGTCAGAGTTCGATTTCTGGCAGTGTGTCATAATCCTATATATATATATATAATGTAGGAGGTGAGTTTTATTGTAGCACAATAAAGCAATGCAAATATCGGATAAGTAGCACTCAACAGTTTATAGGACTGGAGTATATTATATATATATATATATAATATATATATATATATGTTAGATGGTATTCATATTACAGACTGTTTCAAGCACAATCTATTTAGCATCCCTGCAAAAGAACCTGCATTCATCAGTTATCCATACTGATTTGCCCAGACTATTGTGAAATTCCAGTTTTTCACACAGGACAGAGCAACGATGTAAAAATACTTGAAGAATGCATTTTTTTTTTTACAGAGAGGCTAAATAAAATATAGATGAAACAGTATTTAATATGAACTGTTCATAATATACTTTTCATTCGAACATATTACATTAAACCCTGCAAAACGGCATTGGGTGTTGTCACTTCTTATACACGTTTTTTTAAAGACTGATAAATATATTATTAGTCAATATATATTAATAATAAACATATTTTGAATAAATAAATATATATGATAGTTATTGCTAACTATTGTTTTTTTAAATATTTCTATTTTATCAACAATCTAGGTAGATAAAAGACCAATTATATTTTTACTTTACTTAGAAAGTAAAATATGAAACAGATAAAAAGACAGGTAAACAGACAGGTAAGTAAGTAGGTAAGTAGAATTAAGGTAATGCTCAATGTAACACATCTGAAGAATATATCAGAAGGAAAAAAACGTTTTCAAAAGTGAAAAGGATTACAGTAACGTAAAGAACCAAGTGAGGAAAAAAACACCTTTTTTTAGAATGTTTTTCTTGTGGAATATTTTAGTAATCCAGAGAATGGTGAAAGATCCAGCAAGATAACAAGGGAGGAAGGAAAGAAGGGGGGAGGAAAGAATAGGGGGAGGGAGGGAGGGAGGAAGCAAGGTGAAAATGAAAGGAGGTGAGAGAGGAAAAAGGGGGAGAAATGAAAGATGGGGAGGGAGGAGAGAGGGAGGGAGGGAAGCAGATAGGGGTAAAAAGGAAATGAAGGAGGAAAAGAGGGATAGGGAGGAAAGGAGGGAGGCAGGAAGGCAAGAGGTAGCAGTAATGGTGGTGGTTGCTGAGCTAATGGCAATGGTCGAGGTGATAGTGACAATGGATTGTGGTAGCAGTGGTGACAGTGGGTTGTGGTGGTAACAGTGGATGGTGGTGGTGGTGGTGACTGTGGGTGGTAGTGGTTGTGACTGGGTGGTGCTGGTTGTGGTGATGACATTGGGTGCTAGTGGTTATGATGACAGTAGGTGCTAGTGGTGTTGGTGACAGTGGGTGGTAGTGGCGATGGTGATAGATAGCTGGAAATTTCTGAAGAACAGAAAGTGTTATAGTTGACATTATGAGAGAGAGAGGGGAAGGTAGAGAGATAGACAGGCAGACAGTGAAATAGAGATAGAGGGGAGAAGATTGATGGTGGTGCAGAAAGATGCTGGTGTTTTCCAATTTGTTAATTAGTCTTTTACTAAAGGTTGGACAACAAAGACAAGGCAAGAAACAAAGTATTTGGGACAATTTAGAAAGAAAGTTTGGATATGATACATGCCAAATTCTTGAGTGAATGCCAAAATGGCCAAGAAAACAAACAATTCTCAATGAAAGGATGTAAAACATTAAGAAATATTTAATATACAAGATAAGAATAAAGAAACAAACATAACATTCCCACAAACAATTTTTGAAACTTGTTTGAATAAGGATAATTATTTAACCCTTTTGTTGGTATTACAGCTGACATCTATGTAGGTTTAGCTAGCCTCATATGAGGAAGCATCTCATAGGAGGTGTCTCAGGTGTTATGATAGAGGCTCTAGTCCTATCATGTTGGCATTGTTACAACTCATATCTATGTAGGTTTAGCTGACCTGGTCTATAGGTTGTATATCATAGGAGGTTTCTTATGTGTTTAATGATAGAAGCTCCAGTCCTATTATGAAAAGATTCCCCCTGAACCAAATGCCAGTCTGTTAGAAGAGTTCACTCCTAGCAGTTGCTGTGGGTGATACTCATTTGTGTCTTTAGCTGAGGGGACTGAAGCATTGTGAAATGTAACATATTGCTCAAGAACACAGCACGCTGTTCAATGCTAATGAGTCTACCTATCCATCACCCTCTTATATAGTTATAATAATAAAAATAATTGTTTCTACTTTTGGCACAAGGCGACCAATTACCCCAGTGCATTACTGGTGCTTTATTTTATCGACCCCATAAAGATGAAAGCAAAGTTAACCTCGGCAGGATTTGAACTCAGAATGTAAAGGACCATAATTCTATGCTGCAAAGCATGATATGATATTAATAAAAATAATAGGGCAAAAGATGTTGGAGACATTACAAAAGTTAAAAAAAAACAAACAACTAAACAAACAAGAAAAAAACCCATTATTTTTTATTTTTTCCAACAAAGAGTGAAAGACATTCTGGCATGCAAAAAGATATTGTAGAAACCAACCAGAAGACAATCTTTCAAAATATTTGAAAGGAAGATAGAAAACAGTTGAAAATGTTGTACAATAGAGTCTCAAATGTTAGATAGTTTCATGAAACACAAGCTAAACTCTTATCTCCATCTTTGCAACAAAAGATATCAACAAAACAACTCTTCCCTCTCTCAATGTGGAATAGAGATTCTGGAAGGAAGGAGAGGAATATGTGAAGTATGGTAGAGTCTGATATATGGTGTGTGGTGTAGTGTGTGTAGTATAGTGTTGTGTGTGGTATTGTGTGTGTGTAGCATATGGTATTGTATGGTGTGTAGTATTGTGTGTGTGTAGCATATGGTATTGTATGGTGTGTGGTATTGTGTGTATAGCATATGGTATTGTATGGTGTGTGGTATTGTGTGTGTGTAGCATATGGTAGTGTGTGGTGTGTGTGTAGCATGTGGTATTGTATGGTGTGTGGTATTGTGTGTGTAGCATATGGTATTGTATGGTGTGTGGTATTGTGTGTGTGTAGCATATGGTATTGTATGGTGTGTGGTATTGTGTGTGTGTAGCATATGGTAGTGTGTGGTGTGTGTGTAGCATGTTGTATTGTATGGTGTGTGGTATTGTATGGTGTGTGGTATTGTGTGTGTAGCATATGGTATTGTATGGTGTGTGTGTAGCATATGGTATTGCATGGTGTGTGGTATTGTGTGTGTGTAGCATATGGTATTGTATGGTGTGTGGTGTGTGGTATTGTGTGTGTGTAGCATATGGTATTGTATGGTGTGTGGTGTGTGTGTAACATGTGGTATTGTGTGTGTAGCATATGGTATTGTATGGTGTGTGGTATTGTGTGTGTGTGTAGCATATGGTATTGTATGGTGTGTGGTATTGTGTGTGTGGGGCATATGGTGTTTGGTATTGTGTGTGTGTGCGGTATAGTGTAGTGAGTAGAATATGGTATATTGTGGTGTGTAGTAGTGCGTGGTGTGTATGGTGTATGGTATTGTGTGGTGTATGGTATTGTGTGTGTGTGGTATATACTATAGTGTGGTGTGTGGTATAGTGTAGCATGTGAGGTACGGTATAGTGTGGAGAGGTAAGGTATAATGAAGTGTGTGGTGTGACATAGGGTAAAGTATAAAGTCTGTCTTAAGCCAGAAGGCTCATTTGGCCAGTGCTTATCCCGGTTTCATGGCATGAAGTGACTGAGAGTACAAGACTCCCCCATCCTGGATGGCACCAGTCTATTGCAGGGTTAAACCCCCAGCTATTGCTGGTACTCATTTTCAGTTGAGTATACTGGAGCAACGTGAAATGAAGTGTTTTGCTCAAGAACACAACACGCAGCCCAGGAATCAAATCCACAACATTATGATTGTAAGTTCAACACCCTTACCACTAGGCCACGTGCCTCCACTAGGGTATAGTGTGGTGTGTGATATATAAGGTACAACATATTGTGATATGTACGAGAGAGTACAATCTGAAATGTCAGGTTCAGTATAGGTATAAGAAGAAAGGTATCATGCTACATGGGCAATATGCAAAAGGTTTGTAAATATTTTGAGTAGAGTATAATCTGTTATGTCAATCCAGGTATTTTACTAGTGCAGATTTGAATGCACTTTTGAACAGGGAAAAAGGTATAGACAACCACCAGTGAGATTTGAACTCAGAATGTAAAGATACAAAACTAAATATCACAAAGTCCCACATCCTTTCACTAATTTTGTTAATCTGATCCTCAGATTAAATTCTATCATCTTGCAACAAAGTTAATTTTACAGAGGAACCATTCCATATTTCATTTTATGTCTTATAAAATAGATTTCATTCATATAACTTATATGTACAGAGTTCAACTAAGGATTGACCTTGCTCCAATCATTCAATCCATGATATCATGAACAGAAGCCCGCCATGGTCCGTAATTACTGATATTGTCAATCAGTCATGATTCTAAGGACCTGATATCAATCCAAAATTTGATACCATAACTAATATCCAACATATTGTTATTCACTGTCTACTTAACAACAGATAATAGTAGTAGCAGTTGTAAATCTGAATCTAGAAAATTTATCACCACTTCACATTGAAAAGACACAGAGATGATTTTATTCCTCATTGGATACTCCGGTATCTACTAGTTTAACCCTTTAGCATTTACTGTATATATACTATTGTATTTTTGTGGTAAAGGCTTTATCTTACATAATTATCTCACATAACATCAAATCTACGAGATTTTGATGCTATTTATTTTTAGAACAATACCTTAATATCAGTATGAGTGGCCAATTATGGCCAGTTTGAACAGAAAGAGGCGAGAGAATTCTAACCAGATACAGCCGGTTTAAATGTTAAAGGTTTAAGCATTTTTTAATGAATTAAAGATAAAATATGATGTCCAATAAAGGTTTCAAATTAATTAAAACTGTTTTCATTTTCACTTTAATCCTGTGTTATTTAATGTGCATACATTAGCTATATGGCATTTACACAATTGAAGCATATTTTTCCTACCAAGAGCCTAAAGAAACCTTAAGTTTGATATTTCACAATACAAATGCTAAATATCACTTAAGGATTTATAAAGAACCTTTAAACTTAATATTTCAAAATAGAAACCTCAAATATTAGAGGCATATATAGAAACTTTAAACTTGATATTTCATTATACGAATTCCAAATATTACTGATAAGCATGTAAATAGCCCTTAAACTTTATAATAAAAAGCAATATATTTTTTTTTAAGTTTTCTTTATTGTACCACACTATAGTATTCATAAAAGAATAACATATTAAAGTAGAATCTTCAGAATGTCATGGAGAAGTCTAACTTTACTGTCAAAACCCTGTAGGAACCTCCCTTTCTTTTTTTTTTTTTTTCTTTTTAGTTTTCATGGACTTCCAAAATTATTATTAGTCTTCATGGACTTCCAAAATTATTAGTGAATCCCTTGGGTTAAACAGTTTTTTTAAAGAACAATGTGATCGTAATGGCTTCTAACTAAAAAACTGAAATGGTTGGTGCCCATGTTAACCAATTGTGATGCAAAACTACAAACATGTAATGCAAATGCAACCATATGATGTAACTAATGCATTTAAAACAACAAAACTGCAGAACTTTTTTGTAGCATATGCATCAAATTCTGTGGAAGGCAAAAGGTAAACAATGTAGGTGACAGTGAAAGTAAATGTTTTTAGTGATAACCACAACAACAACAACAACAACAACAAAAACATTATCTCCCTTTGTCATCATTATCTTCATCATCAATAATATTAATAATTACATTGCTATAAGGCCAACAACAAGCACACAGATATAAACAATAACAACATTAATAACAACACTGTCTCTTCTTTGTTGTCATCATCACCAATATTAACAACAATCTCATTGTAACAACAAGAACAACAATGACAATAACAACATGGTTTACTTTGTCACCATCAACATCAGTATCGACACTGATCGCTCTCTCTCCCTCTCTTCCTGGAATAATCAGATTTCAAATCTGACAGTATTTCATTAGAGAGATTTTCAATCATATAATGACTGGCACAGAGACAAAAAGAACTAGAACAACTTCATAACAAAAATTGTTTTGAACTTAGGCACAAAAGGCCAGCATTTTGCAGGAAGACTGAAAGTTCTAATGGAGCAGAGATGGGCAAGATGAAGAGGAATGTTCTAAAATATAACAAACAAAAATGTCACAACCCAACCTATCACCCCAAATTAGCACAAAAGCAACAACTGAAGGAACAAATAAACAACACACATACACATATATATATACATAAACATACATACATATATATACATAAACATACATACATATATATACATAAACATACATACATATATATATGGAATGTAGAGAAGTGATGCATAAGTTGATATATATAAAAAATAGTAAAAAAGAAAAAAAACAGTAGAAAATGTTAAAGGGATATTCTCTTAGAATAACATCAAAACATTGATTTACAAAATAGGGATTTCCGCATTTAATTGTACCAGTTTCAGCCTATATGCTTTTTCAACGACGGAAGTGTATAATTCAATTAAATTGCATTTTAATAAGAGCAATAAGAATATGGGGGGGGGGGGGGGGTTACATACATATTTAGGGAGAAAAGTTCACATTTTTGTCCGTAATTTTCTTTCTTTCTCTCTTAGTGCTGACCAACAGTGGAATTCGTATCACGAAATATCAAGTTTAAAGTTTCTATATATGCCTCTAAACATGTATGTAAAAACAAATTTTTTTCAAAATATTCTTATTATTCTTATTAAAATGCAATTTAATTGCATTATACACTTCCGTCGTTGAAAAAGCGTATAGGCTGAAACCAGTATAATTAAATGCGGAAATTCATATTTTGTAAATCAATGTTTTGATGTTATTCGGAGAGAAAATCCCTTTAGCATGTTTTTTTCTTTTTTACTATATATATATATATATATATATAATAATATAATAATAATGATAATAATAGGCTGCCCGTTGCAAATGGTGGGGCATATGAAAAAGTAAGTCCTTCATCAGTGACCCTCCAACCGTCCCAGGCATTTCATCGCTTTAAGGGCCATATGCCTCAGGTTGGTGCGAACAACGGCTAAAAAAAGTCGTTGGGACACGTAAACAAAGGGGACGCCAGGGTAACAAACAAAAAGGTTTAAACAACGGAAAGTGAGAAGAAATAGACAAGTCCCAAATCTCTATGAATATAAACTCGGTGAAATCGTGAACAAGAGACAAAAGACCATCAAACCTGGTTGAAATGTGAGCAAGGAAAGAATTTCGCACAAGTCTGACGGGGGGGAAAAAAGAGAGAAGAAGAAGAAGAAGAAGAAGAAGATAAAGGGGTCTGGTCTACGAATTCGGTAAACATAAGTTTTGTGAAGTCGCAGACGAAAGAGAGAGAGAGAAAAAAATTTCCATACCAGCTTGGTCAAGACCGCGCGAGAAAAGAATTACACACAGGTCAAACTTGAAGGAGGAGGAGGAAAGAGGAGGAGGAGAGGTAGTGACAGAGAATGAGTGAGTGAAAGTTGAGGAGGAGGCTAACAGAGAGAGAGACTGCTAGAAAGGGTAAAGGTAACGAACAGACGAGTGGCAGCAGAAGAAAAATTATGTGTAAATATGATAATAATAGGCTGCCCGTTGCAAATGGTGGGGCATATGAAAAAGTAAGTCCTTCATCAGTGACCCTCCAACCGTCCCAGGCATTTCATCGCTTTAAGGGCCATATGCCTCAGGTTGGTGCGAACAACGGCTAAAAAAAGTCGTTGGGACACGTAAACAAAGGGGACGCCAGGGTAACAAACAAAAAGGTTTAAGCAACGGAAAGTGAGAAGAAATAGACAAGTCCCAGATCTCTATGAATATAAACTCGGTGAAATCGTGAACAAGAGACAAAAGACCATCAAACCTGGTTGAAATGTGAGCAAGGAAAGAATTTCGCACAAGTCTGACGGGGGGGAAAAAGAGAGAAGAAGAAGAAGAAGAAGAAGAAGAAGAAGAAGAAGAAGAAGAAGAAGAAGAAGAAGAAGACATATTAATATAAAAATAAATATGCATGTGTATATATAGGGAACAGCTTTTCTTTCAAGCATGTTGATTGTGCTAAAATTTGATCTTTTTAATTTAGGATTTTTCGATCACTGATAAGTATGTGAATAAGATACCACTAATATCATTATGATTCTGAAGATGGGGTTGTGAAGGTCTTGAAACAGTCTTCCAAACCAAACAAAGAACTAATAAGGAAATGTGAAAAAACTTTTAATAAAAAAAGATCGAATTTGAGGACAATTGTGTTCTCACAACAACATAGATATGTGTGTATGTGTATGTGATAAAGAGAGAGTGTGTGTGTGTGCATATGTGCAGACATGTGTGTAATAAATGAAAAAAATGTGTTGACATGTGAGTGTGTAATAAATGAAAAAAAATTAGAAAATTTGTAAGATGACTAATAATTCCATTCCCAAACTCAAACTAAGGCGTGCAATAAACTATGTATGAAAAAAACAATATCAGGCTGAAATTAACAACAACGAACATATATTAAAATAACAACACACTTATTAAAACAACAAAACAACAATAATCTAACAAACCTATAACATTTCTGTCATTCTTCTCTACAGCAATCACTAGAGCAAGATTTTTCAAACTGAATTTCAAAGGAGGTGTAGCTCTAACTAAAGGGTAGGTAACTTCAGGATAGGTAACTCTGCAGTAGATAACTAGCTGTGTATAGGTCTAATCTAGATAACTTTAGGTGTAGGTAACCTCATGGTAGGTAACTTCAAGGTAGGTAACTCAATGTATAGGTATCTTCAGGGTAGGTAACTCATAGCGAGGCATCTCTGGAGTATGTAACTTCAGGGTAAATCACTTGAAGGGGAGTTGTCTTCTTGGATGTGTAAATGCCTGGGTAGATAAATCTGGCATAGGTACCTTCTATAAATAACTTGGAGGTAGGTAACTCTGGAATAAATAACAAATCTTCCATCTGGAAGATAAAGCAGAGGGGGGAAGCATGGAGGGGTAAGGGAGGAAAGAGGCAAAGAATATAAATTACCGTATATACTCAAATATAAGCCAAGAAATATGTGACGAAAAAAGATTAGTAGTAAAGTGAGTGTGGTGACTTATATTTGAGATCAATATTTTGCCGATTTTCACCAACTTCAAAATTCAACGTAAATAAGGTGCTAAAATATTTTTGTTTTGGAGATGAATATTACAGCAGTTTTACTTTGGATGTAAAATTCATATTTCCTATTAGTTTTCATATGTTTTGAATGAAAAATACCTTTAAAATGGTCGGAATTTGCTGAAAAATCATTATGTAATGGATTTGTTAAACAAAAACTATACTCTTAATGACACTTAAAACATTCTAAATATCTAAATATCAAAACTTTATTCTCCATTCATGAGAATTTAAAAATTTAAAAACTGTACCATCTAAACATAGTGTGTTGATTACCTGCCTCTGCTTAGAAACAGGGTTTGGATTGTTGCCTATTTCTCAGACATAAAATAGGGGGTTGGCTTATATTCAGATCAACTTATATTTAAGTATATACGGTAGTAGCTGCTCATAAAAACTGTCACATTTACTTATATAATAAATGTTTAAAATTTGTTTTAAAATCATTTGATTTTCGATGCATAATTAATTATTTTTTATCAACTTTACAGTAGAAGAGGTGAGATGATGGAATATATTCTCTAAAATCCGGTCACTCTCCAACAGGTTTGCGGTCGGACAGTGGAGACTTCTGGTGTCCTTGGCCCTAGGGCTACCTCCCTACTCACCACCATAGGCACTGAGCTGGCCAGCTGCAGGTGTGAGCCTTGTAAGTTGGAATGGCTCTTCCAGCACGTCTCCCTTGCCGTCCTCCAAGGAAACGCCTTCTCCATTCTGTCCGCCAGGGCTGTGGGGAGGCCACCAATATGATTGACTGACTTGTCATTTTATCAGTCAACCTGCTATTTGTTTCAATATATCTATTTGTTTCTTTCTATACCCCCTTCTCGCCCTAATCAGAAAGATTCTCTAAAAAAGGAGTAATACTGTACAAAATGTTTGGGAACCACAATGAAAGTGGGAAAAGGAAAATTAAGTTTGGAAAACTTTGCTCTAGAACATGCAAAATGTTTTACAAGTTTCACGAACATAGTGGGATTATACAAATAAAAATACTAAAAACACTAAATAAAACTAGTAAAATTAAAAAGAAAAAACATGAGTGTTAGGTCACCTAACGGCTTCGGGTATGTTGCCCTTACTGTTGGCAGAGAGGGAACTCCTTCGCAGCATATCTGTTGTAAAGAGGAGCAGGTGGTGAAGGAAGAAGAAAGATTTAGTTGAAATTCAGAGTTAATATGTAACAATAAGGATGAATGTAGCAATGCTAAATGTATATAACAAATAACTTTATATTTTGATGTCCCATGAAGGACAAAAGAGTTAGATAACAATTATAAACATTATCTTGTTATATTCGTTTGATTTGAGTGATAAATAGTGTTTTAATACTTCTGATAATTATACTTTATATATATATATATATATATATATATATATATATATATGTATGTATGTATGTATGTATGTATGTATGTATGTTTGCATGTATGTATGCATGTATGCATGTGTGCATGTGTGCGTGTGTGTGTGTAACTCCCTTTTATAATCTTCTGAGACTTGGACAACATATCATTGTCACCTCAAAGCTTTGGAAAGATTTCAACAAGCTTTCCCTAGAAAGATCCTAAACATGAAATGGCAGTCTCTAACAATCTGATGCATTGGGGTGGGTACTTTAAAAGGATGGAGGATAAGGTGTTACCTAAGCAGTTGCTTAACAGAAAGTTGTAACATCTTATACACCGGAGACATAAGAAACATTATAGGGCAGTCTTCAAAATCAACCCCAAGGCTCTTAGTCTAGATATTGGAGACTGGGAACAGATGACAGAAAATTGATCGCTTTAGAAAAAAGTGATCTGTGATGGTTGTAAAGCATTTGAAACATGGAAAATCAAACACTCCATCTTAAACAGGATCGAACCTCAATCCCAAACACTTTCAATCTGAACATGTTTGTAACATCTGCAAATAATCATAGGGTGATTCCAAAGCAACCTAAAGGTAATTTGTGACAATTCTGTGATGAATTATGGGGACCAGAAACATGTCTGAAAGGTCATATAAGACTGCACAAAGACCAGGATAATGTCAACATCAAAGACATGTCATTTGTTTATCACATGAAAAAACACTTGCAAAAGTGAAGCTGGAAGCTGGACACCTGAAGAACCACATGCAGGACATGGACACACATTACAAAATGTTTCTGCAAAGAATTAGCAATCACCATATATATACGTTGATTAAAATAGTCAAATATAAGCGATCCTAGACTGATATGTTTTACAACAATGAAACACGTGTCAGTGTTATTCAATAAATGTTATTCCCAATCTTCTGGATTGTGATGTTTTAAATAATAATTTTGTAAATTTTATATATATATATATATATATATATATATATACAATCAGTAATATATCCAAGAAAGCAGTTACATTTGCTGTAAAAAAAAGGAAATTGAATGAGAGAAAGTGTGATATATATAAGTGTGTGCGTATGTGTATATATATATATATATATATATACATATATATATATATATATATATATATATATATATATATATATATATATATATATATATATGTATATATATGAATATATATTATATATAGAAATGACTTCTACTTGACTAGAACTGTTTCTGTTTCATTAGAATGAAATCACATAGAAGTCATTTCTGTAGAAAATAAAGATGCTTATACTCTACCATCGTTTTGTGTACCTTCTTTAATGGAATCTACCTATTATATATATATATCATCATCATCATCACTGTTTAACATCCATTTTTCCATGCTAGCATGAGTCAGACGATTTGTCCCATTAAGAGACAAGCAAGGTCAGATGACCAAGTCTTGCTCATACAGAATTGATTTTGGCTTGGTTTCTATGGCTGGACGCCCTTCCTAATTCCAAACATATTTACAGTGTGTACTGGGCACCTTTGTCGTGTCACCTTTATGACCACTTTACAGTGTGAGCTGGGTGCTTTTTGTAATGACATCTACATGAACCCTTTGCACACACACACGCACACACACATATATATATATTTGTGTGCGTATGCATGTAAGTATATATGACTGAACCTAGATACCTATACATCATTATACTTTTGTGTTTTTTCTAGCACAACTTCCCTCCAGTTAGTGTGTTCTTTTTTCATCTACTCAGTGAGGTTCAGTATTTTGTGTATATATATCATCATCATCAACATTTAATGGCTGTTTTCTCTACTAGCAAGAGTTGGATGAGTAACAAACGAAATCGGTACTTAATTAGAGCCACTGATCTCTCTTGCATTTTGTCATGGCACCAGCATGAGGGAGGTCATCAGATCTTTGACACAACCAAAGAGTTCACCTTATCCTTTGTTTGGCAGATCCTCTATAGCACGATGCTCTTTTTATCACCAACCACTTTACAGAGTACTAGGTGCATTTTATCATGTCACCAACACTAGAGAGGTTGTCACACCCATAATACAACTGAAGAATCCTCTTGACCAATTTTTAACATAGTTTCTATACTTGGATGTCCTTCCTATCACCAACCACCTTACAGAATGTACTGGGTGCATCTTCAGATGTTGGGTGCATTCTAGAGATGTTGACCAACACCAACTACAACATGGAGTTTACTGGGCATGCTCCATCATAGCAGCAGAACTCAGTACACTCATCCCATTTCCCCATCTCCCTCCCAAATCCTCTGCAGCCAAGGCCTATGTCTCTCTGGTATTCAGTATCACCACTCACATGCAGACAGGTATAACACAGCCCACACCCAACTCTGAGAAAGAAGCCTGCTATTGCCAGTGAAGGTTCCATTTCCTTACACTTTCTCTTCCCAGTTCTCACTCAGGCTAACACTTGTAGAAAATCCCCTATATATATATATATATATATATATATATGTGTGTGTGTGTGTGTGTGTAACAGAACAAAGAGGATGTGGTAAGATACCAGGTGGCCCATAACGCACCAGAGTACTCGATACTTAGGGTAGTAGAGTGGGTAATATAAAAAGATTCAGGACCCAGATGGCTGATCCTCAGCCATTTCGACAGCTAGATCCGAACTAGTAGTATTTCGGATCTAGCTGTTGAAACGGCCAGAGCACAGGGTCCTGAATCTGTTTATATTATATATATATATACATATCAAGAGAAAGCGGGAGAGAGGGAAAAGAAGAAAACAGAGAGAGTAAAGAGTGAGAGAAAGAGAGAATTAAAATTAAACTATATAACTAAAAGGAAAATACAAACATGTTCTGAGACAAGAGAATTAGAGAAATTCTAACATTTAAACAAACAAACATCAAGATATTTGAGGTCATTAAAAGATCACAGCTCCCTCATAAAAAAACTGCCTCAAAACTGGCCACCATGCCTCCATGGAAAATCATCATCATCATCATCATCATCATCTTTCCCAGATCCAAGTTGCTTTCAAGTCACTTGTTACTCTTTCTGTCTTGCATTTGAAATACTGCCCTTTGCATTTCTTCTTTTTCTGTAGTTTTCATTTTTTTAAAAACTTTCTCCCAACATAATAATAATTGTTTCTACTTTTGGCACAAGGCCAGCAATTACCCAGTGTATTACTGGTACTTTATTTTATCGATCCCATAAGGATGAACAGCAAAGTTAACCTCGGCGGGATTTGAACTCAGAATGGCAAGGGCCGTAACTCAATGAATGGCGTCCGACCCTCTACTGATATTGCCATCCACCGCCCTCATAATAATAATAATGATAATGAAAATTATTGTGTACTGTGCTAAGGTGCACTACAACTCATCAAAAGTGCATGTATAGTACATAGAATAATGTACAAATGTCAGGAAAGTGAACAGTGTATATGTCATGATATACACACAGATGTGTATGGAGGGGGAATATCAAGTGTAGTGTTGGCGAATTTCAGGAAGCACGTAAGTTTTGAAGAGTGCAGTGTCACAACAGCTAACAACTGATGCAGGTAGATTTGTATTCACTGGATGTTTTTCTCTGCCAGGCAACTCAGAGCCATTCACTATTTGCTTTTGCCAAATAACAGGCCCCTTTCACTTTTGTCTCCTTATATACATCCTACAAACACTTTAATCCTTTTCCTCCATCAAGTACAATCTAGACTGTCTGCCTAAAAAATTCTAAGCTCTCTTTTTATCAGCATAACAAGTTCCATAAATTCATTTCTTGAAAAACAGCATGAGAGTAAGAAGAAATTAAAAATGGAATACACAGACCACATCTATGCATGTTTATCTGGTCTCATACATGGTTCTATCTCACAGGAAGTTTCTTGTAGGGGCCACAGTCCCATCATGTTATTGTTACATCTTAAGTGGTTTCTTGGGTGTTTTGATGACTGGGTTGCCAGTCCTATCATGAAAAGCCACATGAAATAAAGTGTCTTTATCAAGAACACAACTTGCTGCTCAGTCCAAGAATTGAACCAACAACATGAGTTAAACGTCTAAACCATTAGCTCATACACCTTCTTAGAAGATAAAAAGGATAACTGGAGAAATACATCAAGCTATATTAAGATAGAGAGTACACTTAATTTCCTGCAAAACTTCCTTTGCTCGATAAACTGTTTTAAATTCCATTATATAAGTGTTTCCTGTATTTTAATAACAGTTAGATGGTATGGAGGTATGGTAGTATGGTGATATGGTTGTACAGTGGCATAGTGGTATGCTGTAAAATGATACAGGGAAACACATGGCTTTGGGTTTTTGTTTATATTTTTTCTTATATTTTAGTTGGTTTTATAATTGCTTGAGTATAAATTTAACTATAAAATTCCAAGTGAGTGGTTTGATTAACTGACATGTATAAACATAGGAGTGAAATACAAAAATATAGAAAAATAAGGAAAGAGAATGCTCCCCATCTCATAAAACATGTAAGAGAGGTGAGATAGGTATTCATTAATTTCACTATACTTCCTCCCCCCCCCCCCTTCTGTGTGAGAGAGAGAGAGACACAGAATTTAGTTGAGTGATTTGCTGTACTACAAACATCCATCCACAAGTATTAACAAGTGTGACAATACTAAAAGTAAATATAGTGAGAGATAAAAAAAAAAAAAGTAACAGATCTGGACACAATGCAGCAATGGATCCCAGACTGGCAACTCAAGCCGGCTGTGGACAAGTGTACCACCATGCATTTTGGGAGGAAAAAACCAGCGTCCACATACTCCCTCCACAACGCTAATATCAAGAAGTCTTCTTGTGAACGTGACTTGGCATTACTGTCAGCAGCGATTTGTGTTGGACAAAGCACATCTCTAAAATTGTCAAGAAAGCCGAGGGTGCCTTGGTATCACTCAGCAAGACCTTTGTCAGTCACTCTCCAGCTATCTATTTAAGGCTGTACATGGCTATGGTGCGACCACACTTAGAATTTGCATCACTAGTCTGGAACCCCTATCTTGCTCAGAACATACCTTCTGGAAACTGTTGAGGGACGTGCAACCAAGCAAATACCCTCCATTAGGCATCCACCATACTCTGAATGCCTTGCTTCCCTGGGCATAGATACATTGAAGCTCTGACGTCTGGCAACTGACTTGGTAAACACCCACAAAACTATTAATCATCTTGCCAACAACAACCCTGAGCACCATTTTGAATTCCATGTGTCTAACACATGTGGGCATGGATACAAAGTCAGAAAACAGCACAACTCCCATGAATTTCAGAAACATTTTTTCAGTACCAGAGTTGCTGAAGCATGGAACTAACTACCTGCATCAGTTGTTAGCTGCCAGAGACACTGCATCCTTTGAAACATCCATGCTTCCTGAAATTCACCAACACTACACCTAATATCCCTCCTCCATACACACACACACATGTATATTATGACTCATACACTGTTTATTTTCCTGACATTTGTACATTATTCTATGTACTATACATGCACCTTTGATGAGTTGTAGCGCACCTGAGCACTGTACACAATAATTTCATTATTATTATTATTAAGACTACATGGGGTGCTCTTGGTAAGACAGAGACAACAGAGTAAAGAAAACTGTCTGGCCCTGTCAAGTACTTGTAAGCCTCCATCATGCTGGCACCATAATAAAATTCACCCAATACACCCTGTAATATATTTGGGAATGTCAATATCTCTAGGGCTGGTGCCATGGTAAACTGCACCAAGTACATTCTAGCATGGTATTAGTGAGGCCAGAATAACATATACTCAGTGCACTCTTTAAAGTGCTAGTGTTGGTGTCATGATAAAATAGGATGGAGGACAAGTGTGATCCAAGGTGGTTACTCTGACAGTAGCCAAGACATGACCCTCGATGAGTTTGGAATCTATGAGGTTGTGTAAATACTTTGAACTTGAATCAGAAGTAGAGGACTGCTGGCATGTGTATGAATTGATGGTAGCATGGTCAGGCATACTTGGGATGGATGCCTGACCAAAGCTCAAAATATCGTCATAGGTAAAATTCCACCGCTATTAATGACAGTGTTGGGGAGATCACGATGAGCAAATCAAAATAGAAAACTCACTCCCAAGCATTGAATTGTCATACTAGATGTGTTCACCAATACATCTACTGCATAAGAGATAGTTTATTCTTCTACATTTATGTAGTTTTATATATTTTAAGTTTCCCAAAATCCAAATGTATGGTTGTTTAACATGTGTAGGGATATTTGCATTTATTTTCATTTTCTTTAATTTTTACAATTCCTTTCATGGTTGTGAAACGTTATAGTTTTCATTAAAATGGTAAAATAATCCCTATATATTATTCTTTTAAAAATTTGGTGAAAAATATGTGAAATAAAATGTTATAATTCTCCCTAAACCCTTAATTGTGTCGTTATATATTCACACACACACACACATCATCATCATCATCATCATCGTTTAACGTCCATATTCCACGTTCGCATGGGTTTGGACGGGAGTTTTCCCACTTGAGGCAAGAGTGGTTGTCTTGCTCGCATAGGACTGTCTGGCGGGTTTTCTACGGCTGGATGCCCTTCCTAAACCAACCACATTTACAGTGTGGAACTGGGAGGTTTTTACTGTGTTACCTACACGGTCACATTACAGCGTGGACTGTGTGATTTTTTGTCATGACACCTACACGACCTCATTTGTTTCGGGCTGTTGCAAGGGGTGGTGTGGATGGGGTGGGGGTAGTGGGACAGGGGTGTATTTTGTTAGAGGTGCCTACTGACTGTAGTAGGTTTCACTTTGCACTTAGGTAAGGCGGGTCTTCTCTATTACTGTGTAGCGCCAAAGATCTCGGTCCAGTGACATTGTCTTGGAGAGGTGTAAGTGTGTGAGGTCGGAATTTATCAAGTCGTCCCAGGTTTTTCTGGGTCTGCCTACTCCGTGGCTACCGTCTATTTTTATATCCCTGCACTTTTTTATACAGCTGTCGTCTTTCATGCGCATCACGTGACCATACCAACGTAGTCTTCTCTCGAGTAAACAACATCTGATCCCTCTTATTTCTAATTTCTCCCTTAGTTCGTTTATGCTTTGCCGTTCACGTATATTACTATTACACATCCAGCGGAGCATGCAAGCTTCGTTTCTCTCCAGTCTGCGTATATCCTCTGCACACAATGCCCAGGTCTCACACACACATATATATAAATAAATATACATGGGTGTGTATGATTATGTATAGAAGATTATATAAATAAAAGGAATTCCAGCTTTGTCTGATTTACTTGTTTTATTTACAATCCTTTAAAATGTATAAAATGGTATTAGAATGAAATAGTATGGTAGAATATTAAATGTTAAGTGTTAATTGAACAAGTACTTTCATGCTTTCGCAATCTTCAGGTTCATATTCTGTGGTGACAGTCAAATTTGACAGTTGAAAATTGCAAAACTTGACTGTCACCACAGAATATGAACCTGAAGATTGGTATTCTACCATACTTTTTCATTCTAATACCATTATACATTTATATACATTATACATTCTAATACCATTATACATATATATATATATATAGAGAGAGAGAGATTATAAATATATATGATGATGATGATGTGTGTGTATGCTGAAGGTTCAGTAAGGCCAAAGAAAGCTGGTGAGAGTATATAATGGTTTTTCATAGAAGAATTGAAAGAAACTACAATTAAATAAGGTACTAAATACATTAAATAGAGAGGCCACATGATTTATTTCAGAGAGAAATTACTTCTACTGGACTTGCACAGTTTCAACTGAATGAAACAGTACTAGTCCTGTAGAAACCATTTCTATTTGAAATAAATAATGTATATATATATATATATACCCAAACACACATATATATATATATGTACATACACACACACATATATATATATATGTAGCAGACATGAAAAGAATGATTATATATATATATGCATACACATGTGTGTGTGCATGTGTGTATGAAAAATAAAAATATAAATAACACAGGGAAAAGATACAGTACAATGAAGATATATATTAGTTTAACGCTTGATATAGTAGGAAGTGAGTTTTAACATTTCAGACATTAGTCCTTCGTCGGAAGATAGAATGAAAAATAAAAGATGAAATAGAAATACAGATGAGAGCAACAACAGTAAGAAACAGAAAAAAACATTTTTGGAAAGAGAAAGCATGTTTTAATTTAGCCATATACATACATATATATATATGTATTATATATATATATATACACATACATATACACCAAGAGAGAAAGAGAGAAAAAGCAATGGTTAACATACCCTCACTAAATATTACTTCTTTCTTCAAGCAGAGAATTTCTTGGTAACCTTTGCGGAATGCTTCACTTCGAAGGGCATAAATGACAGGGTTGCAGGCACTGTTCAGGTAGGCAAACAAGTAGACCTATACAATAGAAAATACAAATATCAGGCTGAGATTATAAGTTTTGGGGTTGACTATTGACCACCATGGAAATAGCAATGTGGGCCTTCTGACAGATTTCATACTGAACTATAGAACAGCTTCAAAATTAATCAGCAGCAGAAAAGAACATACACAGAACATGTGTTTCAAGGCCTTTTCCTTGATAAATAAGAGGGTAGCATTGCAGGCCCCATTACAGAGCTCATTCTTATCATAATGTACTTTTTGAGACAATGTTTTATAGCCTGATTCCTTTTTTTTCTGCCAAAAGGTTTAGTTGCCTCTTACAACATGCAGGGCTACATTGTACCTATTCTACATTAGATACACACAGTAGAAGAACTGAAGTGTACAAACAAGTATTTTAAGATCATTTTCCTCACTAAAGCAGGAGCTAACCTTGTAGGTCTCACCATTATAGGCTTCATACTGATCATAGGCTTCATTTTGATGGAACGTTTTATGGCCGGTTGCCTTTCTTGGTGTCAACCTTTTTAGTTGCCTCTTATAACAGACAGGGATATAGTGTATCTATTTTAAATTTGGTGTTGAATAAAGGAATACAACAATAACCAGTACTTTTAGGTCATTTTGTCTGCTAAAGCATGGGGTACTTTTTCAGGCAATGTTTTACAGTCAGATGTCCTTCTCGATGCCAATCCTTTTAGTCATCTCTTATGACATATAAAGAAGGAAGAGGTATAATTACACTTTAGTGTCACTCCAACGATTTTGTTTCCTTGTAACTTTCTTAATAATGTTTTTTTTTCCAACAAAATTTTGCGCAGAGATGCCTTTTCCATGATACAGATTACGGTTATGTGGATAAAACTTTTAAAAGTTATTTACATTTTAATATACATTCATTATTCTGTAAAGTTCTATTTGTTAATGTTTTCATTTATTGAATACTTCCAAATTATGTTTGTACTAGGCTAAACATAAACTAAAACACTTTTCAACCATGCCTTCTAATTTTATGTTGTGATTGAATAATATTAATAATTGAATAATATTAATCCAAATAATGTCATAAATTTTGTATTGAAACACAATATGATTTCTACAACTATGAGCAGTAAAAAATATATATATCAATTCTTCTTTATTATTTAATTTTATCAACATAACTGTAATGTATACCTTGGAAAACATCTCTGCAAAATTTCAAAATATATGCATCTTTAAGAAAATTATGAAGAAACAAATTCTAAGCAGTGGGAGTGGGAACACTAAACTGTAGTTATGTCAGAAAAGAATTAAAAAGTACTTACCACAGGATTCATGATGGGGTTAAATTTCAGGGACTTATTTAAGGAGACATACATGGAATATATATGGTAAGGCATCCAACAGAGGATGTAACAGGCAAGGACAATAAACAGAGTGAAGATCACCTTCTTCTGTTGAGCTAAAATGGTATCTTTCCTTAGTCGGGTATTCTGCTGTAAGCGCTTTGTATGGGCACGGATCTCTCGGTACATACTTATATAAGTAAACGCCAGAACAGAGAGTGGTATTCCAATAGCTGTCACCTGAATAATCACATGGTGAATATAGCTGTTCATGTCATTAGGGTACAGAGGACCACACTGAGAGGTGCCACTTTTGAAGCACACCTGGGTCAACCCAGTGATGGTAATTGTACCACAAAATATTGCCCAAATCCAAACAGCAGCCATCATTATGAAAATCCGTGAAACAGTTACGAATCTGCTGAAAGGGCGTGTGATAGAAAAGTACTTGTGTACACTGATATACATCAGTGTGTGACATGAAGCTATGTAACACATTGCATTCATGAATCCATTCACATTGCAGAAGCGTTCTCCAAAAATCCACCTTCCAGACATGACTGTAATAAGTGTAATGGGTGCCATTAATATTCCAACTAGAAAGTCTGCTATTGCCAAGTTGAGTAGAAACAGATTGGTTCTGGTGCGCATCCCTTTATGTCGTAGGATGACTGCGATGACGAGAAAGTTTCCAACAATTATACATATCATGACAAAGATGAAAACTATGGATAGCACCACAGTCTGAGACAAATTCCAGGGACTCTCTATGAAAGTATTGTTGGCATTTAAGTCGACACATCCTGATGCATTCATTGTGCTGTTCTGATATGATTTCCTATTCAAAATTATGAATCAGCACCACAATCACCACCTATCTTCTTACGTCATCATCAATTCCATGAAAATCTTTGGTAAATCCTGTTAAAAGACAGAAAGAATATATGAATAAACAATATTATTTAATACCAATCCACCAAAAACCATTCCTTGTTTCTATAGTAGAAGTTTATATTTATCTGCAAAGCTTCCATCATAATTTTATGTAAGAACCTTTGTTAAGCTCCAAACACCAACTTAGTCATGAGAAAGATAGTTACTTTACTAACTCCCTCCAATAATTTGAAAATAATTTGAAAATAATAAGCAGTGTCTTTCATTAGAGATAAGGTAACAGAATTTACTCAAAGTAACAGGAGTTTGAGTAACTATGTGTGTGTAACTGTGTTGCACACACAGTTACATTACAAATGACAGCAGCAACCTTACGCCATCAGCCCCTTGCTGGTAGTGCAGTTTCTTGCATTAAGGTGGTACTGCACTTGGGATGTTAGTTTACACAACAGATCGAATGATTGATCTGATGGTGGGATACATGTGAGACAATAACAAAACAAAACAGAGAATGGACAGGAAAATTTATGGTTGTCTTTTGACAAAAAGAGAGATTAATATGTAATGTGTGTGTGTATATGTATATATATATATATATATATATATATATATATATAATATAGAAAAGGCTTCTACAGGACTAGAACTGTTTCATTCGGGAGAAATCATCAGGAAGCTTCCTGATGATTTCTCCCGAATGAAACAGTTCTAGTCCTGTAGAAGCCTTTTCTATATTAAATATTTATACTCTGCTTTGTATTGAGTACCTTACTTACTGTGGTTACCCCCGATTGAACCCGGGATAAACTTTATATATATATATATATATATGTGTGTGTGACATGTATATACAGGTAAAAAAATGAAAGAACAGCAAAGAGAACAACACATTACAATAACAGTATATTAGTTTAATGCTTAAAAGCAATAATAAAATTATATATATATATATTTATATATAAAGTGCAAATAAGAAAAGAGTACTATATATATAAACTGAGTTAATATTTATATATTATGATTCGTAGATATGATATTCCATTTGCAACCAATTGTTTCATAAACTAACAAAATTTGCAGAACTAAGCTATAGATGCTAATTATATCTTCATCTGTGAATGTGAAATGTGTATGCACATTCATCTGAAGATATGACTAACGTCCATAGCTTGTAGTTCTTCAAGCTTTGTTAGCTTATGAAACCATTTGTTGCAAATGGAATATCATGTGTAATATATATATATACATATATGTAATGTATATATATATATTACATGTACATACCCCACCTAATTTGAATGTATCCATGTGTGTGTCTGTCTATGTATGAGTATATGTTTGTACGTGTCTGTATTAAATAAGTTAGCCAGCTGCTAAATCACATAGACATACAAACATCAGCCTTGCTACACTTCATCAAATTGTTACATGATACCACTTTATACAATTAATAAAGGTCACCCCACTATTGCAAATTACCCCTGCCCAGAAAACTTCCTACATTCTGACTTCTAAAGACAAAATATAAATTTTTCAAACTATGAACTTTTATCCTCTCAGATGAAACAGTTCAAATTATTTTACCTTTTACTGATTTTACTCATTTTTTGTGTGTATCCATTCTCTGTGTATCTTGTTTAGAACAGATACACAGAATCCCTACATGCTGTAAAAGTTAACTAAAGATATTGGTAAAACATTGCCACAAAAAGGCAACCTTATGATAAGTATAAAGTTTATCAGGGCCTGCAAGGCTCACCTCTTGTTCATCAGATAAAATGGCATAAGAATGTATGTACGTACGTATACATGCATGTATGTATGTGTATGCATTTGTGTGTGTGTGTGTATGTATGTGAGTATTATGAATACATGGAAATGTGTATATGCATGTATTTCCCAGAAAAATATACATTTTCCTGGGAAATATAATATAAGTTAAAACACACTCAGATCTCAGGAGAGAAACTCTAATCTGTACATCCAGAGTTCATATGGCACTAAACACTACCAGCAACTAACAACACTAACAACAACACTACCCCCACCCCACACCCACAACAACAATGGCAACTGGAACAAATTAAACTACAAATTAGCAACAACACTTCTGCCAAAATAACTAAGTGTTATTATTTGTCGACAGGTATGGCACTGCCAATAAATTTTTTAGTGTTCCTCACCTGGTCTTCACCAGCACTTATCTAGTTAACATTTACTGCTCTCTCTCTCTCTCCCAGATGCTCCCAGACAGCTTTTATCATCATCTGCATCATTTGTACAGCAAATAATAATACCAATAATAATTTCTTGAAGAAGACGTAGTTATATTTTATCCTATCTTATTCATCATGCAAACAAACATTCTTCAATCTCGCTTCTCTGCCCGACAACCAGCTTTCTCTTTTCGTTATAATTATTTCTAAGCATGCACCTGTAGAATGGAGAAGCACAAGTAAGAAAAGGCACTTGTCATAGTGATGAGGATGACAGTGGATTTCTAGTGCTTTTATTCCATGAGTTGCTCTTGGAAGTCTCCCTCTATTGGGAAATTCTTCTGTTTTCCTTTTTATTGTCACCTATTTATTTTTCTTATTATTTTTATTTTCTTACAAGTATTTCATGTAAACCCACACGGTACTGTCCTGTAGCATCATCGATCTTTATGTAAATCCTTGTAGCTAATAATAAAATCAATATTATTATTAGTGGCGGTGGATTAGTAGTAGGTCGGGGGTCGGACGCCATGGTTTGCAGCATAGAGTTACGGCCCTTTATGATCTAAGTTCAAATCCTGCCACGGTTAACTTTGCCTTTCATCCTTACGGGGTTGATAAAATAAAGTACCAATCATGCACTGGGGTCGATTTAATCAACTTCTCCCTCCCCCCCAAAATTGCTGGCCTTGTGCCTATATAAGAAATAATTATTATTATTTTATTAGCTTTTATCTGAAAGATTTGCTTATGCCAGAGTTAATTATTAGAGTCAAGCTGAGATCATTGGATTGGTTCCAAACAATGTAGAAATACATAATTTCAGTAAATCTTTTGTAAGATGATGATGATGATGACATATATGTGTGATTGTGTGTATACACCATGGAAAATGAAGACGGGGGGGGGGGTCTGTAAAGGTATATGTATCAGACCTCTCAACTCTCCCCATCGGACTGGGAGATCTCACACCCATTTTGGGGTGGGTGAGAGAGGTCTTCCCTTGTGAAAATGGCTATAGCTTTCATTATGTAAAATCTCCCCATTTTACCTCATTTCGAGCCATTTTGGGGCACTGTTTGGGCTTTTAAAGGTTGACAGGTCTGATGTATATTCTGTATAGTTGTTTTTGTTATTTTATTTTTATGTTTTTTTTTTTTTGTGGACAAAATATATCCTTTAAACTTTTTGATACCAACCCACCCAAAACTATCTTTGGTTCTATGAAATAAAAAATTGAAACCTTCAAACATAATTTTATATGTTAATTTACCACATGTTAATTTACTATCATAGAAATAAAATATCTTATTTTTTTTGTAAATCGCTTAGATTCTTCATGAACCTTCTTCATACTAAACTGCCTAAACCTGTCTCAAGTTCTATAACACAAAACAACAACAAAAAAAAACATTTTAAAGGTTTCCTATTTATATTAAAACCTTCCAACATAATTCTATATAAGAACCATTTGAAGTTATGTTACAAATACCATCTTAATAATGAAATATGGTTATAAATGGGTTATGATGTGGCTGCTTCTCAAATCAACTACTTTTATTTCAATGAAGAAAACTCTTTACTGTTGCTTGAAATAACAGACAGATCTCCCTCAAATCACAACATACTGTCTAAAAATAAAAATGGAAAAGACGGCCACCGTTTAATGTCTATTTCCCTTGCTAGCATGTACTGATACTAAACTAGTCAGGTGACCTTGTCTTGCTTTTAAGTTCTGTTTCTAGCAAAGCTTCTAAGGCTGGATGCCCTTCCTAATGCCAACCACTTTACAGAGTGTACTGAGAGCATTTTATTGTGACTCTGACACTACCACCTTACAAGATGAACTGGATGCTTTTTATTGTGGCACCGACTTTACCACTTTACAGTGTAATCTGGGTGCTTTTCATTGTGGCATCAGCACTACGGCTTTACAGTGTGGGCTAGGTGCATTTTTATCATGGCAATAGCACTGGAAAGGCTTTGATGTGTAATACATTTGGATAATGTAGTGTTCCAAGATATACAAAAGATATGTGCTTATCATTGGACATGGGCAATGTAATGCTAAATATAGAAGAAAAACAGCATCGTCATGAGTAAATCGACTTTTATTATAAATCTACTCAATCAGGGTCAACCCAGGGCTAAAATAACTAAAACAATAACAGCAATACACAATGGACAATCTAGATTTGAATATACAATAAGAGACAGGATTGTCATAACTGGAACAACTTGAATAATGAGAATGTGTGTAGAAATCAGTCATGTATTAGATTAGTCCCTTTTATTTCCCTCAGAAGACATTTTGATCTCGAAATGTCAGGACATATAAATAAATTAAGGTAAAAACATAACATCTTGTTTTGTCTGATTTCTTTGGTCATCTATTTTGCAGTGCCGTGGCACTGTGTGTGTGTGTAGGTGGTAAAGAAGTGAGTCTGAATGTTCGAGTGAGTGGCTGTGTAGTATAACTGAGTGTGATGCTATGGTTAGTTATAGTGTGATATTTGGGGGAAGCTATTTTGCCAATTTTACAAATAAAAACACATACTATTTGACTTTCACTTCAGCTTTATTATTGTAATTAGTTACTGATTATTTTATCAAAGGTCTTTTGTCACACATTCTGTGATCTCATCAATGACTATGTGTTCTTCCCTGTGTCTCCTCTTTCTGGTCTTATTCTGTTTACTCCACCTTGTCTTTCTGTGGTACGTTTTCTTGTCTGCGTATGTGTTTGCATCTGTGCCTGTGTGTGTCTGTGTTTGGCATGTTTATGTGTATCTTGTGTGCATGTGTGTGGGTTTGTATATTGCACTGTTTGTTACTGTTCTTTTTCTCTTATGTGTCCTATTCTGTCTTCAGGTGTTAAATTGTTGGGCGGAGGTGTTACTATTCTATTCATGCTTTCTGTTGAGGCTCAGTCTACTTCTTTTTATGTGTATGGCCTTCATAATCTATCTGTGTCAGTTCTATGTATGGATAAGATATTTGCTTCTATTTATCTACTGAGCCTCCATTTTCTAGATCATTGGGAACTCAGACATGCCCCACAAGCCACACATTTACCTTTTGCAAAATACAAATTTATGGCTTTAGGGGAAGATCCTAGCTCTTTATGATCTTTTTGATGCGAAATGAAAAAAAAGATTCTTGTAGAACTAAAAGTTTGCAACCATATCATGCTGAAAACATTAGTTCTCATCTGATCACCAACGTTAAGTAGCATTGAGCATAGTTAGTACTTAGATGGGTGATCGCTTGGGAAACCTAGGTGCTGAAGGAATAAAACAAAGTGAAGGCACATGGCTTAATAGTTAGAGATTTGGATTTGCAATCATGAGGTTGCGAATTTGATTCATGGACCGGGTGATGCGTTATGTCCTTGTGAACAGCAGATTGTACCATCCTTGGTCTGATTTGATGAGTTCCATCCCACTCAGTAAGTGAATCAGGTCTGGGATCTTGTTGATCGTTTAAAAAAAAAAGGAACTAAAACCTCGATTATATATATATCTTTATACATACATACATTCATATATATATATATATATATATCAACAGTGTTAACAGGCATTGCTTGGGTACCTAATACGACAGAAAAGTAGGTTTTCTTATAATCCTATTCAACTATTTTATAGTTAGTATATGCAAACCATTTTCAAATATGTATAAGAAAATCCTTCATGCGTACATATGAATTTGTGCACACATCTATACACACACAGTAGTCGTAGTAGTAGTAGTAGTAGTAGTAGCAGTAGTAGTAGTAGTAGTAGCAGTAGTAGTAGCAGCAGCAGCAGTAGTAATAGTAGTAGTAGTAGAAATGGTAATGATGATGATGGCAGTAGTAGTGTGTTATTTCTATGAGGAATGTAAAACTATCCCTTTCAACCCTCATTAAATGATGATATACAACACACAAAAAGCAAGACAGTGATGCTGTGTCTTTGATCACTGTACCAAAACTACTACTACTAATGCTGCTGCTGCTGCTGCTGCATCACCATCATACACACACATAGATAAAGATCTAATGCCAGACAGCCCCACACTATCACATTCTACCTAAATACACACAATTGAATCCTTCTGATACTAAACACCCTAGAACTCCCTCATTGTACAATACAAGCTGTTTATTTTAAAGTGTTTACATTTATCTAAAAACCTTCCATCATAATTTTATGTAAGAACCTTTGTTAAACTATGTTCCAAACACCTACTTCACAATGAGAAAATTAGTAATATTACTAAATCCCTCCAAATTCTTGATTATTTTCAAAATGATTTGAAAACCATAATGAAAGGATTAAATCGAAGACAGTGTCTTTCATTAGAAATACTAGCAGAAAAACCACCCTTCAGGTGGTTTTCTGCTAGCATATGTAGTGTGCATATTGACATTATATGCACATTTATGTGCATATTGATATTATACGCAAATAGACATGCATGTAGATATGAAATGTCAAATGAAATCGTAAATGACTATATGCACAGAAATTGAAGAGAGGCTGTGTTACACTCTCGTCTGTAATCAGTAAAGTAATCCATGATATATTTAAAAAAGACGATATTATATATAAACTGCATTACTGTGAAATGTAATGAAAACAAAAAAGGAGAAACTTAGTGATGGAAATATAAACGTTATATAATGATGCAAATACATAAGCGTTTATTTAAGCGAATGGAAAGTTATGATGTTATGATATAATTGACGCTAATCGGAAGTGTTGATATTTGAAAATTTTAAAGAAGTGAATCTTAAAATAAACAATACTTTATATATAAGAATATTTATGTTTAATCAAGAGCTACGAAATTTAGTAGATAAATTACATAATATTCATCCATTTTTTATTCAAAGTAATCCAACTTATTTTACTAACAGGATAAACAAATATAAAATGGACACTGTCCTGCACTCTTCCCTTTATTATATTATAGATGGTGGTGGTGGGACAATTTACATCATCCCACTCATGCCACAAGAAAGAAAGAATGGACTTCTGTTGATTTTGATGAGTGTTCCAGTGACAATGGAACAGCCTGCTCATGAAGTATAAAAGTGTAAGTGGCTGAGTATTCCACAGACATGTGTATTCTTAGAGAGATCCAGTATAACACAATATGTGACAAAACTTGACATCTGAATTACAGGTACAGTTCATCCAACAGGCTTCCAACATTGTTATGTCGTACCCAACACACCCCAAGCATACTGGGGGTCAATAGAATCAAACTATCTCTCCCTTGAATTTATGAAAAGAAAATTAAATCTAAAGCTCATACCTACATAGGTGTCATTGACCTCCTACGAGGTTGTATCCATGGGATTTATTTAGGGTGTATAAATGTTAGGGGCTTCAGTCTTATCATACACACATATGTATGTCATTATAGCTCACACCTATGCAGGTTTAGCTGGTGTCACATGGAGCTGCAATTCATAGGAGGTTTCTTGAATGTTTGAATGACAAGGACTTCAGTCTTGTCATGAAAAGCAATATGAAATTAAATGTTTTGCTCAAGAATGCAACTTGCTGCTCAGTTGCAAATTCAGACCTATAATCTGATGATCATGAGGCCAATGCCTTAACAACTAGACCTGTATTTATCAAAGGTATTTTAATTATAATTGTCATCATTAGGATTAGGGTGATAGACTTAATGTGTCACTGTATTTGTCCCAGTTCTATATGTTCTGATTTCAAATCATGCTAAGGCCAACTTTGTCTTTCATCCATTCAGAATCAATAAAATAGAGTACCAGTTAAATACTGGGGGTCTGTATAACTGACTAACTACATTCCCCCAACTTTATGGCCATGTGTCTATTACAGAAATTATAATTATTATTATTATTATTATCCCGCCGAGGTTGACTTTGCCTTCCATCCTTACGGGGTCGATAAAATAAAGTACCAGTAATGCACTGGGTAATTGCTGGCCTTGTGCCGAACGTAGAAACAATTATTATTATTATTAACAAAAAAAAACAAGAATTTTACAAAGCATTGGGCAGCTTTGAAATTTTGAAAATATGTTAGCTTGTGATATCTGCCACAACACATATTGGGATGGTTGAATAGATTGTGTAAATAAACCCTAGAGATGCCTGCAGGAATCAAACTCACATCTGCCACATGCTAGATGCACTTTAATGAAATGGTAACACAATGATCTGGCATATGGCAAATGTAAGTTTGATTCCCACAGGTGTCTCTGTCCACTTTTATTCTATCTGCAATTGTTTATTTACCCAGCTTATCCAACTATTCTATATTGATGGATCTCCATTGGTGCCAGTAACAAGCGTTTTAGGTATCTGATCAATGGAACATCCTGCTTTTTTGAAATTAACAGGCAAGTAATTGAGCATTCCATAGACACATGCACTCTTAATATAGTTCTCAAGGTGATTTAGCATGACTGTGACAAGGTTGGACTTTTGAATTACAGGTACAATTTATTTTTACAAGCTGAGAGGAAAGGGGCAATACTCTGTATGCCTTGCTTCCCTGGGCATGGATACATTGAAGCTCCGACATCTGGCAACTAACTTGGTAAACACCCACAACATTATTAACCATCTTGCCAACAACAACCCTGAGTATCTTTTTGATTTCCATGTGTCTAACACACGTGGGCATGCCTACAAAGTCAGAAAACAGCACAGATCCCATGACTTTCAGAAACATTTTTTCACGCTTAGAGTTGCTGAAGCATGGAACAAACTACCTGCATCAGTTGTTAGCTGTCAGAGACACTGCATCCTTTAAAACCTCCATGCTTCCTGAAATTCGCAAACACTATACCTGATATCCCCCCCCCCCCCGTCATAAACACGCACTCATGTATATCATGACTCATACACTGTTCATTTTCCTGACATTTGTACATTATTCTATGTACTATACATGCACCTTTGATGAGTTGTAGTGCACCTGAGCACTATACACAATAATTTCATTATTATTATTATGTTATGTCTTACTTAAGAACACAATGCACCACCTAGTTGTGAAATCAAACTCATGACCTTACAGTCATGAGTTTAACAACCTTACCAGTAAACTATATGCCTTCACAATTTTTCTATAGTTAAATATTTAACCCTTTAGCATTTACATTACTCTATATATACTATTATATTTTCATGGTAAAGGCTTTATCTCACATAATATCGAATCTATGAGATTTTGATATTATTTATTTTGAGAACAGTACCTTAACATCAATATGAGCGGCCAGTTACAGTTGGTTTCAACAGAAAGAAGTTAGAGAATTATGGCCGGATACAGCTGGTTTAAATGCTAAATATTTAAACACATTGTAGCGGCTTTCACAAGCTAACACAATTTCAAAATAATACTCATTTCTTGGATAGTTCTGTGTATCTATGTTAGGAACTTCCCCCTCCCCTCTTCCCTTGTCACACACTTGTTTTCATTACAGTTATAAAAACACACAGTTAGACACAGCCTTTTGTTTGGTAATTTACACGGCACACACACATACATGCCTCACATAAACATACGCTTGCATATACATACATATGCATACACACACGTATGTACATGCACACACACACACACACACATACAAGCACATAAACACCCATATGCATACATATATACACACACACACACATACATACATACAAGCACATAAACACCCACATGCATACATACATACACACACACACACACACACATACATACATACAAGCACATAAACACCCACATGCATACATATATACACACACATACACACATACAAGCACATAAACACCCACATGCATACATATATACACACACACACATACAAGCACATAAACACACATATACACACATACATACACACACACACACACATACATACAAGCACATAAATACCCATATGCATACATATATACACACACACATACATACATACAAGCACATAAACACCCATATGCATACATATATACACAGATACACACACACACACATACATACAAGCACATAAATACCCATATGCATACATATATACACACACACACATACACACACATACATACAAGCACATAAACACCCATATGCATACATATATACACAGATACACACACACACACACATACATACAAGCACATAAACACCCATATGCATACATATATACACACACATACATACATACAAGCACATAAACACCCACATGCATACATACATACATAGATACACACACATACATACAAGCACATAAACACCCATATGCATACATATATACACAGATACACACATACATACAAGCACATAAACACCCACATGCATACATACATACACAGATACACACACATACATACATATAAGCACATAAACACACACACACACACATACATACATACATACAAGCACATAAACACCCACATGCATACATACATACACAGATACACACACATACATACATACAAGCACATAAACACACACACACATACATACATACATACATACATACATACATACAAGCACATAAACACCCTCATGCATACATACATACACAGATACACACACATACATACATACAAGCACATAAACACCCTCATGCATACATATATACACAGATACACACACTATCTTTTGCAGAATTCTTTCTTAGTATCTTTCTTTCTTTTTTATTGTTTTTACATCACAGACATTCACTGGCTAAAATGAGAAATAAGTCTGTTGTTATCATCACCATCACCATCACTATCACTATCCTTTCTAGTCATCACCATCACCATCTTCAATCATCAACTACTATTATACTATTACCATCGCTATTAACACAACCTCCATCAAATTTATCCCCACCATCATCATCATAACACCACTACCATCACAGCTACTATTATCACTATCATCATCATAACACCCCTACCATCACCACTATCATCATCATAACACCACTACCATCACAGCTACCATCCCCACTATCATCATCATAACACCACCACCATCACAGCTACCATCACCACTATCATCATCATAACACCACCACCATCACAGCTACCATCACCACTATCATCATCATAACACCACCACCATCACAGCTACCATCCTCACTATCATCATCATAACACCACCACCATCACAGCTACCATCACCACTATCATCATCATAACACCACCACCATCACAGCTACCATCACCACTATCATCATCATAACACCATCACAGCTACCATCACCACTATCATCATCATAACACCACTACCATCACAGCTACCATCACCACTATCATCATCATAACACCACCACCAACACAGCTACCATCACCACTATCATCATCATAACACCACCACCATCACAGCTACCATCACCACTATCATCATCATAACACCACCACCATCACAGCTACCATCACCACTATCATCATCATAACACCACCACCATCATAGCTACCATCACCACTATCATCATCATAACACCACCACCAACACAGCTACCATCACCACCATCACCATCATAACACCACCACCATCACAGCTACCATCACCACCATCATCATCATAACACCACCACCATCACAGCTACCATCACCACCATCATCATCATAACACCACCACCATCACAGCTACCATCACCACCATCATCATCATAACACCACCACCATCACAGCTACCATCACCACTATCATCATCATAACACCACCACCATCATAGCTACCATCACCACTATCATCATCATAACACCACCACCAACACAGCTACCATCACCACCATCATCATCATAACACCACCACCAACACAGCTACCATCACCACCATCACCATCATAACACCATCACAGCTACCATCACCACCATCATCATCATAACACCACCACCATCACAGCTACCATCACCACCATCATCATCATAACACCACCACCATCACAGCTACCATCACCACTATCATCATCATAACACCACTACCATCACAGCTACCATCACCACCATCATCATCATAACACCACCACCAACACAGCTACCATCACCACCATCACCATCATAACACCACCACCATCACAGCTACCATCACCACCATCATCATCATAACACCACCACCATCACAGCTACCATCACCACCATCATCATCATAACACCACCACCATCACAGCTACCATCACCACTATCATCATCATAACACCACTACCATCACAGCTACCATCACCACTATCATCATCATAACACCACTACCATCACAGCTACCATCACCACTATCATCATCATAACACCACTACCATCACAGCTACCATCACCACCATCATCATCATAACACCACTACCATCACAGCTACCATCACCACTATCATCATCATAACACCACTACCATCACAGCTACCATCACCACCATCATCATCATAACACCACCACCATCACAGCTACCATCACCACCATCATCATCATAACACCACCACCATCACAGCTACCATCACCACCATCATCATCATAACACCACCACCATCACAACTACCATCACCACTATCATCATCATAACACCACCACCATCACAGCTACCATCACCACTATCATCATCATAACACCACTACCATCACCACCATCATCATCATAACACCACTACCATCACCACCATCATCATCATAACACCACTACCATCACCACTATCATCATCATAACACCACTACCATCACCACCATCATCATCATAACACCACTACCATCACAGCTACTATTATCATCATCATCATCATAACACCACTACCATCACAGCTACCATCCCCACCATCATCATCATAACACCACTACCATCACAGCTACCATCACCATCATAACACCACTACCATCACTGCTACTATCATCATCATCATCACTGCTACCATCATCATCATCCTAACACCTCTACCACCAGTGCTACCATCATCATCCTCATCACCACTCCACTAGCTCCATTACTGCTGACATCACCACCACCATCATCATAACACCACCACCACCACCGTTACTGCTACCATCATCATTATCATCAGCACTCCACTACCTCCACCACCACCATCACTCCTACCATCATCACACCACTATCTCCACCACTGCTGACATCCCCATCATCATCATCATAACACCACCACTGCTACCATCGTCATCATCATCACACCACTACCTTCACCACTGCTGACATCTCCACCACCATCATCATCATCATAACACCACCACTCCTACCATCATCACACCACTACCTTCACCACTGCTGACATCCCCACCACCATCATCATCATCATAACACCACCACTGCTACCATCGTCATCATCATCACACCACTACCTTCACCACTGCTGACATCCCCACCACCATCATCATCATCATAACACCACCACTGCTACCATCGTCATCATCATCACACCACTATCTTCGCCACTGCTGACATCACCATCATCATCATCATAACAACACTCCTACTACTTTATTCTGGGGAACAAACAAACAACAATTGACTCAGACCAACCCATACCGAACCAAACCATCTTACAGCCATCAACCCTCAACTGACAATTTCCTACCTCTCTGTTTGTTGGTCTTGCTTTTATCTTGAGTGTATAAATAATAATCAAGAGATAACTACAAAATACCAATGTATATTTAGTACATATAGTCTTGACTTGCCAATAAGTTAACTTAGTGCACTTATGTGAAAATATACAAACAAAGCACAATGTTGTGTTAAGTTAAACCTCTGTCAGTTCCGATGACGAATGTTCCAGTTGTTCGAAACCATGGAACAGCCTGCTTGTGAAATTAATGTGCAAGTGGCTCAGTATTCCACAGACACATGTATCCTAATTGTAGTTCTTAGGGAGATTTAGCATGACAGTGGATTACAGGTCTAGCCCATTTTTACCAGCTGAGTGATCAGGAGCAACATGAAATAAAGTGTCTTGCTCAATGCACTGCTATGAATCAAACTTATGACCTTACGATCATGAGCTGGACACTAACCACTAAGCCACACACCTTAACACAAATTACATATATCCAAAATGTTTGATGTTTGATGATTTCTAATACATCAGAAGAGTTATGGCCCTTTATGTTCTGAGTTCAAATCCCACCGAGTTTAGCTTTGCTTTTCATCCTTGTGGGGTCAATAAAATAAAGCACCAGTAATGCACTCGGGTCAATTTAATCGACTCCCCATAAAAAATAAAAAAATTATGGCTGGCCTTGTGCTTATAGTAGAAACAATTATTAAGCTCTGAGCTCAGTGAATTTAGTTGATAGAAACTGTGCAGAAGTTTTTAGTAAAGAGCAATTTGTTACAGGTGTTTGGACTAAGGAAACATTATCACACCAATCTCAAATCCCCTGCAAAGGGGATTTGAGTGCTACTCTTTCTTCTTTGGCAAGCTGGAAAACAGAATGTGTTAACCCATTTGTGTTTATATTTCTACTATATTTCCATGCATGGAAATTTTTGGACATATAATCAGTATTGTATCCTGGAGTTACTGGGTCTTTCCTAGGGTCCTACAGCATCTACTCTCATCCAGGTGACCTGACTACAGGACACATCACCAGTGTTGCATCCAGGAGTCATTGGGAGTCCTACTTTTGGCACAAGGCCAGCAATTATTCCAGTGTATAACTGGTACTTTATTTTATCGACCCCCGTAAGGATGAAAGGCAAAGTTAACCTCGACGGGATTTGAACTCAGAATGGAAAGGGGCGTAACTCTATGTGTCAAAGCATGGCGTCCGACCCTCTACCGATACTGCCAATAATAATGGAGCTTGAGCAAGGGTTTCTCTTATATATATTTTTTCCACTCATCTTTGTAAAAACACATTAGAAGAATCAAATGTCTTAACTTTTTCATCTTGGCTATTTGTCCACTATTATTAAGAAATCATTATTATTATCATTATTATTATCGCCAGAGTGTTGGACAAAATGCTTTGCAGCATAGAGTTACGTCCCTTTGCATTCTGAGTTCAAATTTCACCGAGGTTAGCTTTGCCTTTCATCCTTACAAGGTCAATAAAATAAAGTACCAGTAACACACTGGGGTTGATTTAATTGACTTTCCCCTCTCCTAAAATTGTTGGCCTAGTGCCTAAATCAGAAACCATTACTATTAAGGGTGGTGAATTGGCAGTATCAGTAGAATGTTGGACAACATGCTTTGCAACATATAGTTACAGCTCTTTATGTTCTGAGGTTAGCTTTGCCTTTCACCTTTATGGGGCCAATAAAATAAGGTACCAGTAATGCACTGAAGCCGATTTAATCGACTTTCCCCTCCTCACAAAATAGCTGGCCTTGGGTATGAGCAGTGTAGTTTTTGCTGATGTTGTTTCTATTGTATTGATAGTACTTTTCGTAATATGTGCGCAGTGCCTAGGAGTGCTATATTTTGTATGCTGTAACTCCTGGGGTTTTGGCTCTGTATTTGTCTGTGTGTTTTTTTTATCATTCCTAGAACACCTATTATTATAGTTATTGTTTCTGTTTTCATTTTCCACATTCGAGTTATTTCTAGCTCTAGATCTTTATATTTGGAGAGTTCCTCTATTTCTTTGGAAGATATTTTGTCATCTGTGGAGATTGATACATCTATTAGAAGGCATGCTTTTTCTTTGTGGTCTTTGACTATAATATCTGGTCAGATATCTCTGTCTGTATGTATTGGCATATCCCAGAGAATGGTTGCTTTGTTATTCTCCGACACTTTTTCTGGTGTGTGTTTGTACCATCTTTTTTCATAATGCTGGCATAACTTCCAGTGTATGAACGTCCCAACTCTATCATGCCTGTGGATATATTTTTTTTTGGCTAGAGCTTGTCATCCAGAGACTATGTGGTTGATTGTTTCTTCCCTATCTCCACATATTCTACAGTTACTTATTGTGCTTTGTTTCATTATGTACTTCTGGTAGTTTCTGGTGGGTAGACCGTCGTTCTACGCTGCAATTAGAAATCCTTCTGTCTCATCTTTTAGTCCACTGCTTTAGAGCCAGTTTTGTGTGTTTTCTTTGTCTACTTCCTTTCTATTTAGCTTTTTTGGATATTGGCCATGTAAGGATTTCTCTTGCCATCGTTTTAACATGGCATTCTGTGTGTCAGTTTTCAATTTAAATTTTATGTCTTTCACAATTTCTGTTGTTTTTCTTTGTTTTCATTTTCCTCACTGTCAGTCCAGTTTCTGATTTGAATTCTTTGGCTTCCTTGAATGCCATGAACAGTTTTTTGTTTTGTTCATGTTTCATAGCTATTTGTATTAGCTTTCCTTTGTTTTTAGTAGGTATTTTTGTAGTCCTACAGTAGTTATTTTATAAGAGTTTTCTAATTGCATAAGGCCCCTTTCTCCTTGTGTTCTTGGTAGGTACAATATTTCTACGTCTCATTTTAGATGGTGTATTCTAAATGCAGTCATTATTTTTCGTGATTTTCTATCTATTGCAGCTAGTTCTTTTAGTGTCCAGTTCAGAATGTTAAAGCTGTAGCTCATTACTGGGACTACTAAGGTGTTGATGCCAATCACCTTATTCTTTGCATTTTGTTCAGTTTTGAGTATTAACCTAATTCTTCTGTAGTATTATTTTCTAATCTTTTCTTTCATCAGAGTTGAATCTTATCTAGTTCGTTGATTCCTAAATATTTGTATGTCTGAGTTTGATCTACTTCTCCTATTTCTGTTTCTTTATCTAACATGATGTTAGCGCTTTGCTCTAGTTCCCCTCTCTTCAAAGTTGCCATGGCACATTTTTCTAATCCAAATGTCATGCCTATTTCTTTTGTGAATCCGTGTACAGTTTGGAGCAGTGTTTGGAGTTGTTTTTCATTTGTAGCATACAGCTTTAGATTATCCATATATAGGAGATGGTTAATTTTCCCATTGTAGCATGTATACCCAAGCCCAGTTCTGTTTAGTGTTTCAGATAGTGGTGTTAATGCTAGGCAGAAAAGCAGTGGTAATAGGGAGTCACCTTGAAATATGCCTCTGTTGATTGGGATAGGCTTTGTTTTTATTGTTTTATCCTTTGTTTGTATCAGCAAAATTGTTTGCCATTTACACATGACACATTTAATAAATGTTATTTCTGCTGACACCCCATTCATGGCTAGTGTGTTGAGTATCCATGTATGGGGAACACTGTCAAATGCCTTTTGGTAATCACTCAAAGCCATGGAATTTTTTTTTTTTTTTCTTCTTTTTACAGTTTTCAGTTATGGCTTTATTTATTAATATCTGGTCTTTGCATCCATTTGAGCTTTGTGGCATCCTTTCTGTTCCTCTGGGAGTATTATTATTATTATTGGGTGGACGATTGACAGTATTTGTAGAGCATTGGACAAGATGCTTTGCAACATATACATTCTGAGTCTTAATCCTAACAAGGTTAGCTTTGCCTTTCATCTTTATAAAGTCAATAAAATAATGTACCAGTAATGCACTGTGGGTGATTTAATTGACTTTCCCCTTCCCTTCAAATTACTGTCCCTGTGCCAAAAGCAGAAACAATTATTGTGTGAGAGAGAGAGAGAACACGATGAGATTAGAATACATTTTATGCAGAACTGACCTAAGGCTAAAAATATCAAAAAGAAGGATATATTGGATAAGCTGTATTCTGGCCATGTCAGACCAACCATGACCATCAAATATAGTATTGGCTGTTATTAATACCCCCATCACATCTGTAAAAATATTAAAATAGTATGTATCTGATGATCAACTAACTTTGGCATAAACAACAACATAAAAAAGGATATATTGAATAAAATGTTATTCTGATCATGCTAATCCAACTAAGATCATTATATATAGTGGTGCCCAGTTGTTTGGTATTTTTCCCCTATCCTTAGTATGTAAAAATAAGGAACATGTATGTATCTTGTGCTCAACAAACCACAACAAATACAACACAAACAGGAAATTATTATGACAGTTTTCTCTTAAAATTAATTCACTGCAACAATTGTGTTAACATTTTTTATACAAAACCACCTAAAACTGTCCCTGGTACTATGGCACAAAAATGCTTGTTTTAAAATGTTCATGCTTATATTAAAACCACCTTCCATCACAATTTTATGTAAGAACCTATGTTAAGTTATGTTTCACACCACTTCTTTCATTACCCTACTACTGTTACTTCTACTACCACTACAATAACTATCACAATACAACTACTACTACCACTACTACCACCACTACCATCACCACTACTACAACTGTGACATGACATTAATAAACCTTGTGGAAAATGTTTGAATGAAAGAGAAAGTATTGAGATAGGTGATGAGAGAGATAGAGAAATTAGTAATAAAGAGACACTAGAGAGAGAGAGAGAGAGAGAGAGAGAGAGAGAGAGAGAGAGAGAGAGAGAGAGAGAGAGAGAGCAAGAACTGGTCTAATTACTTAAAATGAATTGAGATAAAAAACAGAATAAATAAATAAAAACCAAGTAAATAAATAAACCAAATACATAAATAAATATAAATATAAATAAAAACTTGAATCAAAATATTCCCAGAGCCAATTTAATGTGAAATAGAAATGGTTGGCTACACAGGATTAATATATTAATATATTTGGTAAAGTAATTCTGGTTAACAAATGCCAATAACAAGAACAACATTTATATCTGCAACAACAACAACAACACCCACACCAATACCACCACCACAGCTACCAACATCAACAACTGCAACAGCAATAACAACACTAACACCATCTGCATTGTAACAGCAGTATATTGCAACAACTACAACATCAACCACCACAACCACAACTACCACCACCATCACCACCTCCATAATAACAACAACACCACTATCAACTATAAAACAACACTAACAGCAGTAACAACAATCATAACAACATTAACAACAATAACATCAACAAAAACAACATCAGTAGCAACAATAACAAGGAAAAGTAAAGGAAATGTTGTCAGATCGAACTAAAGTAAAGTGGGTTTCCATTGGTTCTTCCATCACTGATACTATCTGTTAATCACAACTACTGAGAGAAGATGCACAAATATATATATATATATACAGGAAAGGAGCCTTTAATCAGATCAGACTAAAGTAAACTATGCTTCCTTTGGTATTTCCATTGTTGATATTATCTATCAGTCATAACTCCCAACAGAGGTGTCACTGTGTTTCCAGTGACAAGTGGTGGGATTTTAACATAGAACAGATATCCTAAAGCATCTGATTCAATTCCCTAACAATTTTGCAATCAACCACTGGTACTTCATTATAACGACCTTGAAAGGATGACAGGCAAGGTTGAACTCAGAATACATATAGCCAAAACAAATACCACAAAACAATTAGTTGTCTCAATGACAGTCAATTACTCTAAAAATATTAAGTTACCAATATGTTAACAAGGCAGGATCAAATATCACTGCCCTGATCCTTTAACCCCTAATGTGTCATAGAGGTACTATCATGACATTGAGCATTTCTAATCTGGAAGCACTCATCGATCTCCAGAGCTGATTCCTTTGAAAGAGAGAGAGACAGAGAGGTGAATTGATCCTTGTGTTGGACTGGTATTTATCAGCCCCAAAGAGATGAAAGGCAAAGTTGGCCTCTGTGGGATATGAACTCCAGCATTCTAACAACTCTGACAGTTTATAGCCTGAGAATCAAATATAGAATTCACTTACACAAAGTTAATGATTTCAGGTCATAGGTTATACATTCAAAGAATTGAATGATGCCGACTAAACAACAAAAAGGGTTCATGAATAATATTAACCTTTTCATTACCATATTTCTAATGAAAAACACTGCCTATGATATTCAAATAACTTAAAAAATAATCAAGAATTCGGAAGGATTTAATTATATAACATTTTCATTTTAAGCTGGTGTTTGTAACTTAAAAAAGGTTCTTACATAAAATTATAATGGAAGCTTTTTAGATAAGTATCAACACTTTAACCCTTTTGTTAACATATTCTTAATGAAAGACACTGCCTATGATTTTCAAATAATTTTTTAAATAATCAAAAATTTGGCGAGGCTGGAGATTTAGTAATATAACTTTCTCATTATTGGTGTTTGGAGCTTAACTTAAATATCTAAAAAAAAAGTCTGTTTTAGGCCAGAAGGCTCGTTAGGCCGGTGCTTATCCTAGTTTCATACCGTGAAGCGACTGCGAGTACAAGACTACCTTCTGGACTGGACGTCAGTCCTTTGCATAGTTAAACCTCAAGCTACTGCTGGTACTCATTTTCAGCTGAGTATACTGGAGCAACATGAAATGAAGTGTTTTGCTCAAGAACACAACATGCAACCAAGTCCAGGAATCAAACCCACGACATTAAGAACGTAAGACCATCACCCTTACCACTCGGTCACGCGCCTCCTTAAACATTCTTACATAAAATTATAATGGAAGATTTTTAGGTAAATACAGACATTTAAAGACAAACAGTTTTGTATCATAGATACCGGGGGCAGTTTCAGATGATTGGGTATCCAAAAAGTTCACTTACCAATATGTTAATGAAATATGCTAATGAGACTGATTCAAATACAAGAGTCACATAATGTTTATGATTTCTTTAAGTATATTCTTGCTTTAGCCCCAGGTGAGCCCTGATTGAGCAGGTCTGAGATAAAAAAGATGTTCCAGTTATGATAATCCTGTATATTATTCAGACAATGAGAGTGCCTTGAAGTGGTCACTTGTGTTCTGCTGAAAAGAGCAGCCAAATCTGCACCAAATCACATTTTTCTGTTACAAAATAGGTAGTGTGAGGAGGAAGAACACTTAGACTGTCTGTATGAGTGAAGAGCCCTTGTAAAGTTGTGAAAGGATGTGAGAGGTGAAATAACATGCCAAACAATGTCTCCTATTAATGTGAAAGGTTGAAGAGGAAGTAGATGAAGTAGGAAACAAAAGTAGGAGACACAAACAAAAATAAATAAAAGTAGGAGACACAAACAAAAATAAATAAAAGTAGATAACAGCAAGAGAAAACAACAACAATAGTAGACCCACAATAATAACAACAGAAATCATCAACAACAAACACAACAACAATAGAAAAAGAAAGACATTGGTACTTTATCTACCAGGCCCTGAAAGGATGGAAGGTAAAACTGACCTCAGTGAGATTTGAACTGGAGGCACAGAGAGCTGGGAAAAATAGGTTCTAATGACTTTGACAATTCACCACATATAACAACAAAAATATCAATATCTGCAACAACATCAACAGTAGAAATACCCAAAATAACTTCAACATCAATAACAACAGCTCTAACAAAAGCATCAGTAGCAACATCAACACCAACAATAATGACATCAACATCAGCAAAAGCAACAACAACAACAATGGGTAGCAACAAAAAAACACTCTTGAACAACATCCCCACCCTGACTACAAATGAAAATGAAAGAATTGTGTTAAACATCAAGGATTTTGGTTATAAGAAGGGGAAAACACTTAGATTGAAGTGTTAATGTAGCCAGTTTTCTTCACATGAGTGATGCCATAGGTCAAGAGTTCAATTCTCAGGATTCTTGTCAATCATTTTCTCTCATTCCACTCACTATATACCACCACCACACCTATGTCTTCTTAACATTGACAAATACAACAATCAAAACCATTGTCTAGTTTTCTACAATAAGTATTCAAGTATTCAATCAACTGTACTTATATTCAACTAAAAAAGTGAATGTGTAAGTTTAAAGTCAGAGGCTCAACCTTTATATTGAGAGATTGTGGATAGAATTAAATTTAACTCATTACATTCTGAATTCAAATCCTGCCAAGTACAATAAAATAAGGACCAACTAAGCACTGGGGTTTGATCTAATCAACTATATTCTACACCATAGGTGTGTGGTTCATTATACAACATGATGTAATATGTTAAAGGTTCAATCTTCATATCAATAGATTCAATTAACCCTTTTATGACCAAATTTCTATGTATTTGAATTAATTCATGAACAATTTTGAAGGATCTACTAAAATTGTTTATTATTTTATTACTGAGAAAGTAACTTAACATAGTTTCTATATAAAATTTTGTTGAAAGATTTTAATTTAAATAGGAACCATTTAAAATGAATGGATTTGTTTTACCTGAACCAGTTTTCATCAGGTTGGTATCAAAAGGGTTAATCTTGACATTTTTGATACCAAGAAGCCTAAAACTGTCACTGGTTCGACAATAAAAATAACTGTTTGTTTTAAAGTGTATATACGTATCTAAAAACCTTCCATCAACATTTTATGTAAGATCCTTAATAATGAGAAAGTTATATGATCAAATCCCTCCAAATTCTTGACTATTTTCAAAATCATAAGTATCTTTCATGGGAAATATAGTAAGAAAAGGGTTAAACTACCACTTTATAGAGTGTAATGATTGCATTTTATTATGGCACAAACATAAGGGAGGCTGTTCTGTCCTTGATGCACCTGAAAGTACTCTCAAACTTATTTTTGTTAGCTTGGTTTCTATAATTTGATACATCTCTCAATGCCAACCACATTGCAGAGTGTACTGGGTGCATTTTATCCAGGTATGAACACTAGATAGGTTGTCACATCCTTGACATAAGTAAAGAATTTCTGAATAGTCAAAGCTGGAATACCTTTGGTCACATTTTTTTTTAAAAATCAGATCAACCTAGAGCCTAAACAACATAATCACTCCACTCATAGTTGGTGACAGATCTACTGAATCAGGAACAACCTAGGGCTAAATAGCAACAGTATCATCTCCCCATTCATTTTCATTCTAACCATCACTACTCACTACCATGATAACACCAACAATGCCATTACTGCACCACCACCAACAAAAAAAAAACAACAAGCCACTTAATTAATGAAAAACAGAACTAAAAACTATATAATTTACACTAATTGAGTATCCAAAACAGGATACTTGTCACAATCATTTTCTCTCATTCCACTCACAATATACCACCACTACCACCACCACCACCACACCTATCGTCTTAACTGTGTATACATTGACAAATGCAACAATCAAAACCATTGTCTAGTTTTCTACAATGAATATTCAAGTATTCAATCAACTGTACTTATATTCAACTAAAAAAGTGAATGTGTAACTGGTTAAGTATTTCTCAGACATGTGTACTCTTAACATAATTCCCATGACGACTCCAAATATCAGTCGCTCTCGGACAGGTTTGTGGCTCTCGGACAGCTAGAATGGCTCTTCCAACATGTCTCTCTCACCATCCTCCTGGGAAACACCTTCTCTATTCTGTGCGCCAGGGCTGCAGGACAGCCAGCGTGTGGGCCCCCATTTGCTTATAATAGTGAGAGTTAGGGTGAACGAGAAAGATGGAGGCAGTAACTATACCAGCATTGCTGAAATATTTTGTAGAGTTAAAGGTTAAGTGATTTTACAATAAATAGGTAGATAGCTATATATACATACACACAAGCATCAGTTGAACTCCATAGCCTGACAGAATCTGCTTTGTCTGAAACCAGTAAAAGAATAAAAGAATCTGTTAAAAAGTTAATGAAGTTGAAATACATGTCACAATATGTGACATGGCTGGATCTTTAAATTACAGGTACAATCCATCTTGTATTGTTGTTTAGGTGGTTAAGTATTCTACAGAAGCATGTACCCTATATGTAAGTCTCAGACCAAATCATCATGGCACAATATGTGATGATGCTGGATCTTTAAATTATAAACACAAACTACATCTGACATGCTTCCACATGGTTTCAATCTACCAAATTTTACTCACTAAGTCTGTACCCAAACTGAGGCTATGGTAAAATCACTTGCCAAGGATACCATACAATGGGATTGAACCTGGGACCTCATGATTGCAAAGCAAACTCCTTAACCATTTAGCCAAATAACCATGATCAAGTAGATCATTCAAATTGTCTTCTATTTATGGGATTCGTTATACTTCAGCAGATAAATTCAAATATTCCTACATCTGAACATAGATACACAGAGTGGCTAAAAAACATTGCCTGAATAAATACATATTGGTAAATACAAATGATAACAAATTGTATTAGTTACACACTACAGTACATAAGTAATGCATATAAATTACTTCTCCTGCCCCCAGGTCATATATATAGGTCTTGAAGATATGTACATATCAACTTACAGTTGCTTTGTTGGAACAGGGGTCATAAGTTAGGAAACACCTGTATAGTGAGAAAACATGTTATATCTTCATCAACATCGTTTATACATCCACTTTTCCATGTATGGGTTGGATGGGATGTTTTGAGAATGTTTTACACTCAGATGCCCTTCCTGATGCCAACCCTTTTAATTGCCTCTTACAACATATGGTATACCTATTCTAAAAACCAGGATATATACAGCAATATGTAATTTTAGAATTAATATTCTCATGAAAATCTACATGTAGCATGTCTTGTGCCAAACATTATATCAAATGCCAAACTCTGTTATGTAAACAGATGTTTTAGGGAAAGAGAGAGAAAGAGCAAAAGCTGCATGAAGGAAGGAGAGAGAGAGAGAGAGAGAGAGAGAGAGAGGGGGGGGTGAGAAAACCCAGGATTAGATTAAGGCTAATATGAAATATGAAGTTGTAACTGTTATGTGATATTTTAGGCATTAAGACTTGTAGGAATTGGGAGCAACTCACCCACAACGACCACAACCTCTCATACATAAAAAATACAAAAATAGAATTTTATTGCTTAACCCATCAGTAGGTGATATCCAACATGCACTTGATAGGATTGATGCTGGCTGCTGCACAGCTGGGATGAAAATTAGTGCTGCAAAAACAAACACTTGTCCTCACAAGGAAGCTTGCACAGTGCATGGAGTTCCACTGAAGCAGATAGAGAAGTTCAAGTATCTTGTAGCTGCGTTCATGAGTGATGGAAAGCAGGAGGCCAAATTAAGTGCAAGAACTGTAGGACCTGGTGAAGTAATGTGCTAGCTTCATCATTCGGTAATCAGAAGAAGAGAGGTAGGTATAAAAGCCAAACTCATTATCTTTAATTCGGTATTCATGCCAACCCTTGCTTATGGTTGGGAATCTTGGGTAATGGCCGAAAGTATATGATCACAAATACAAGTGGCTGAAATGGGGTTCCTCTGAAGATTCTTTAGAGTAATGTTACTCGATAGACTGTGTAGATCAGAGAGTCCAGCTGCTACTTCTCTGATTTGAGAGAACTCAGTTCCAATATTATGGGCAAATGGTCTCAGGTAGAACAGCTGGATAGATTTTACAGACAAAATCAAGCAGAAGAACCAATGGCATACCCTGAGCAAGATGTTTAGATAAAATCCATGAGTTTGGCTGGTCTTGTTCGGGTATCTAGCCAGATCAACTGGAGATGGGTGCTTCTGACAGGACCTGTTGGCAGGAGTGTTTGAAGACTCTATCCTCTTAGGAGGAGGACGAGAAGAAAAAAAACTACAACATCAATCTGAGAAAATAATAATATTTGTTTCTCAATATAAATTATATTTAGGCTCAAAAAACTGTCTTATACGAGGTGGTATGAAAAAGTTCCCAGACTAGTCATGTTTAAAAAAATGTAACATATTTACCAAAGTTTTAACATCATCATCTTTGAAATAGTCACCTTGTGCAGCAATACACCGTTCCCAGTGTTCCTGCTAATTTTGGAATCAAGCCTGGAAGTCGTTTTCCATAAGCAAGTCGAGGACTTCTGTGATTCATTCTGGATCTTGGCAACAGTGTTAAAATGGTGACCTTTGAGTTGCATTTTCAGCTTGGAGAAGAGATGGAAGCCCACAGGTGCTAAATCTGGTGAATAGGGTGGGTTCTGAAGTAATACAATGTTGTTTTAGGCAAGAAACTCACAAGTGAGGAGAGCTTAGTGATAGGGTGCATTATTGTTATGAAGAATCCAATTCTTCACGTTCACAGATCCGGTCACTTTCGCTGAACGTCCTTCCTCAAACGTCGCAAAACATTAAGGTAGAACTCTCAATTGACAGTCTGGCTCTGGGGGACAAATTTTAGATGCATAATACTGCAGATATCGAAAAAATTATGAGTATTCTCTTGATTGAACTGCTGCTTTTATAGCATACTTAATGACTCTGTAGTAAACTTGCTAAGTTGAACGCAAAATTTCACGTTAGCTCTTTGTTCCAACTTCCTATTCATGACAAAATTACAGGCTACAGTATACACATGATCACAAATACACAAATTTCACAACTTACGAAGTGAATACAGTGATGTCACTTGGCACACAGGCGCATGAAGGTCACTGCTAGCTCTCAATGTGCGTGCAACCGTGTGTTACCATTTGTTGGCACACTACAGTACTAGTCTAGAAACCTTTTGATACCTCGTATGTTGGGAAAAACAAATAAATATTTTGTATGTGCATGCATAAATATATATATATTACTGTCAAAATGGCAAGAACTCAGTCATAGGGCCATGACTCTCTAATATATATATAATATATGAAATCATATACTATATGTTTATATACAATAAACATAAGGGAGCCTCGCTATCAAAGAAAAATATTTTGGAACGGTTTGTAGACATTGTTGACCTTCTTAATGTGTATGTATATTACTGAGATTGTTCTCTGTTGCTACACTGAATTTTGTAGATTCACACATGATCAGCAGGAATCTATGAAACAGAATAGCAACAGAGAATAAACTCATTAATATAATATAAATCATTCTCTACTTTTGTATTGAACAATTTTTCCTCACATGTGTGTATATATATATATATATATATATATATATTGTTATATTTGGGGAGGGTCATATTGATATAATATTGCCAGAAATAATAATAAAACGCATTCAGTTTGATTTGGATTGGTTTTCGCTTTTGTATCTTTTATATCTCCATAGTTAATTTATCTGGCAATCAATGTTTCTCATTGATTGACCAACGGTTAAAAATACAGATATAAACATATATATATATAGTCTATATATAATCTTCCATATACTGTACTGATTGTGTGTTGTTATTTCTGTTTAGCTTTTATATACACATATATATATATATATATCATCATCATCATCATCATTTTACGTCCGCTTTTCCCTGCTTGCAAAGGTGGGATGGGAACTGATTCTGGCTTGATTTCTACAGCTTGATGCCCTTCCTAACACCAACCTCATTTACAGTGAGTGCTGGGTGCTTTTTTTCCGTGGCCCCTACACATCCACTTTGCAGTGGAATGATAGGGACCCCAGTCCTATCATCTCATTTCTACAGCTGAGTAAACTGGAGCAATGTGAAATAAAGTGTCGTGTTCAAAGAAACAACGCATCACGCGGTCCGAGAATTGAACTCACAACCTTTCGATTGCAAGGCCAATGCTCTAACCACTAAGCCATGTAGGTAGTAGCGGTGCAAATGAATTGTGTTCACAGGTGGTATGCCAAGATGAGCACTCGATGCTCTTGGCAAGCAGAATATCAATGATAATGTTACTATATGGGAACAAAGAATCAGTGTTGCATCATGTACATAATTACATATTACATATGTTTCATTGCCAATCAGCTTGAGGAACAATCAAATAATGTTTGTTCCTGACTCTGGAATCGAGAGCTTCTCAGATATTTGTTCAGATGTTTAACAATTCAATAACATTTGGACGTGTGTCTACATGCGAGAACACATATCTAAGGAGCTCCCGATTCCAGAGTCAGAATCGATCGTTCCTTGAGCTGATCGGCAGTGAAACATGTAATATGTAATTAAATATGTATATGATCCAATACTGATTCTTTGTTCCCATTTGTTATTATTATTTTATATATTGTATATATATACATATATATATATATATATATATATATATATATATGTATATAAATATATATATATATGTATATATATATAAGAGAGTGTTGAAGTTTGCTTGAAGCATTGTGGAATAATAAAATTGGTTGTTTTGGAAGCCTCAACAATGCAGATGGGTAAATCTCCAGTTAACAGAATCAGGTGGTAATGAGAGAGAGAGATATGGAAGAGGAAATGTAGAATGAGACGTAGAGGGTGTAGAAGAACGTAGGAAAGAGAGTAAAAATAATTGTTTCTACTTTTGGCACAAGGCCAGCAATTATCCCAGTACATTACTGGTACTTTATTTTATCGACCCCGTAAGGATGAAAGGCAAAGTTAACCTCGGCGGGATTTGAACTCAGAATGGCAAAGACCGTAACTCTATGCGTCAAAGCATGGCATCCGACCCTCTACCGATACTGCCAATGCACCGCCCTAGAGTGTAAAAATAATAACATGAGATAGAGTTACCTTGGAAGTCATTTAATTGTCCTTATATTTCGGATTTCGCATCTATCAACTGGGAGTTATCCGAGAGGAAAAGTTTTTAGTCGTAGAGGGACAACACGTGACCTCTGTTGTTTATCGTGTGCGTACAACTGAACTACTCTGTAGGGTGCACGTGCACGCGGAATAGCTGTGGTCAGTTTCTTATATTCGGTCTTTGATACTGGCAGGCATGTTGTTGGTATTTGTAGTCTGCCTGCTTGTTGTCTGTCAGTCGGTGGATGGTGGATACGATATATACACAATAACAATCGCTCGATTGCTGCAGTGTATGTTCTTGTTTACACAGCCATCTCGTCTCGCTTCTCTTGGATCGGTTATTTATTTGTGGTCTGAGGCATTTGATCCAAAGTGCTTCCTTGATTCTTAAAGTGCCAATGTTGCATTCCGTTGCTAACACTGTGACAATAGGCCTTCCGTCTTTGTTTCCGCAAAGATGAGGCCCTAGTGTTGATGTGATCCTTGATCCGGACATGTAGTGGCTGGATGGTGCTACCGATGTAGAAGTCGTTACACTTGCCACATTCAACCTTGTATATGACATACGTGCGTAAGCAACAGTTCATTTGGCGCATTGGACAGTTGCTGAGGGAACACGCGTCAACCAATTTCTTGGCTTTCTTGGAGAGGCATCTCCGTAGGGAGGGTCCCAAGTGAACCAAGTGGATGTCGAGGCTCTCCCTCCGTATGGCCCTGCGGATATCGTTGGTGGTTTTCTTGCCCAGGTGCGAGATTTTAAGGAAGCACTTGCCTGGGTGTCCGTTCGGCTCCAGCACCCTGTGGAACCGCTTGGTATGGGTGACACCACTCACAGGATCGCTGCATCTATTTTTTAATCCGCGTGATCTCGTTCGTGATGCACCCTCTTTTAGCACTGTTAGAGAGGGCAAATTTGTAGTGGACGAACAAGTCCCTGTAGGCTGCCTTGCGGTAGAAGTTGGTGTTCCCTCCCTATGCCGTGATATTTCGAGGAGGGCAAGGGACCCATTGTCATTGGGGTGTTCAACACTGAAGTCAATATTCCATTCGTCATCTCCTGGGAAGATGTGAGGATGAGGATGTCATCGACGTATCTTGAGAAGAAGACGACGGTGTTGGGTGGCAGGTGTTGAGTGCCTTGCATTCAAGGTTGTCCATGTACAAAATCACTAGCACACCCGACAGGCTTAAGCTCATGGGTAGCCCTGAGGT
>OZ024741.1:157335132-157337632 GCA_964016885.1 Eledone cirrhosa
AACACACAGTCCACGCTGTAACGTGACCGTGTAGGCAACACGGTAAAAACCTCCCAGTCCCACACTGTAAATGTGGTTGGTGTTAGGAAGGGCATCCAGATGTAGAAAACACGCCAGACAGTCCACGCTGTAATGTGGCCGTGTAGGCAACATGGTAAAAACCTCCCAGCCCCACACTGTAAATGTGGTTGGTGTTAGGAAGGGCATCCAGCTGTAGAAAACCCGCCAGACAGTCCTATGCGAGCAAGACAACCACTCTTGCATCAAGCGGGAAAACTCCTGTCCAAACCCATGCAAGCATGGAACATGGACGTTAAACGATGATGATGATGATGATATACACACAGACTCACACACATATACACATTTACACATACACATATTAACACAAATATATATATATATGCACTATAATAGAATAATCACCCTGACGGTGAGATTAAACAATACTTAAAACAATACTAAAAACGCTGTACGAGTTTCAAGCTTATTAGCTATCGTCAGCAACGTATACCTTCCTGCCAGTTTGTTGAACGTATATACTTACCTTATGCATATTAACGGCTGAGTAGCCAAATTTGCATATCAAGTGGGTTAATCGGCCAGTGTGGGACTGGGAGGTTTTTACCGTGTTGCCTACATGGCCACATTACAGCGTGGACAGTGTGTTTTTTTGTCGTGACACCTACACGATCGCATTTGTTTCGGCCTGGATGTTGTGGCACCAACATAACTTTACATTGAAAGGGGCGGTGTGGATGGGTGGGGGTGGTGGGACGGGGGTGTATTTTGTTAGAGATGCCTACTGACTGTAGTAGGTTTTACTTTGTATTTAGGTAAGGCGGGTCTTCTCTATTACTGAGTACCGCCAAAGATCTCGATCCAGTGACATTGTCTTGGAGAGGTGTAAGTGTGTGAGGTCGGAATTTATCAGGTCGTCCCAGGTTTTTCTGGGTCTGCCTACTCCGTGGCTACCGTCTATCTTTATTGCCCTGCATTTTTTATACAGCTGTCGTCTTTCATGCGCATCACGTGACCATACCAACGTAGCCTTCTCTCAACTGACCAACATCTGATCCCTTTTATTTCTAATTTTTCCCTTAGTTCGATAATGCTTTGCCGTTCACGTATATTACTATTACACATCCAGCGGAGCATGCAAGCTTCGTTCCTCTCTTTTTCCGTGATCTTCATGACCTGGTCGATTAATTTAATGCCTCTATAGTTACACCTATCTAGGGCATCTCCTTTACCCGTGTAACAGTTAATGATAATGCTGCTACGCCAGTCCTTCGGAACAACCCCATTCTGTATGACTTGGTTAACTATCCGGGTGACCATGGTGTATCCCACCATTCCAGAGGCTTTCAGAATCTCAGCGACTATTTCCGAAGGCCCAGCCGCCTTACCCGTCTTCATATCTTTGATTGCCTTACTTATTTTACTACCTTCAACTAACACTGCTGGTCCCTCTATTGGATCGATCGGGGAAGGGGGGGAACTATCCTTCTCCCATTTATTATCCTCATTTAGTAGCCTTTCATTTATTCTCCTCATTTAGTAGCCTTTCGTAGTGACACTTCCAAGCTACCTTCTTATCAGCTTCAGTGATGGCAAGTACGCCATCATCATTTAGTACACACTTCTCCCCGACAATATCACGGTTTTCCTTGACACATTGCCTAGCAATCCTGAACACCTCACGTTTTTGGTCCTCGCGTTGTAGAACATGCTTGAACTTTCTTTCCTCTGCTTCCCTTCTTGCGAAGTACACTTGTCTCCTAGCTTCCCTCCTGGCCACTTGATAGTCTTCTCTACTTCCCCCATCCCGCCATACTTTCCAAGCCTGCTTTTTGGCCTTAATCGACTCCTCCACCTTACCATTCCACCACCATGTTACTCTCCTCCTGCCTATAGGCCTGCTCCGGCCACAGACTTCGTCTGCCGCCATCAGGAAGTTTGCTTTCAGGAATTCCCACTGTTCCTCTATATTGTACGACTCTAAATGCTCTTCCTTACTGTCGAAAGCATCAAGTAATATACTTTGAAATTTATTTCTGGCTGTGGGGTCCTTTAGCTTCCATATTTTTCTCCTAAGGATAGTCCTCTTCTGCTGTCGGGTACGTCTCGTCCTGACTATGAGGTCGCTAATTATCAGTCTATGTTGGGAGGTGCATTCTTCATGGGGGAGGGATTTGGTGTTTACAATAGACAATATATATTAAATTTTATTTCTGTATTATATATTGCATTGTATTGTATATTATATTATATTTTTTTATCTTATTTCTCGGATTATATTACTATGTTGTATTTGACATATATTGTACTTTTAACGTGGCTATTTTAATGTTTGCTTGCTCTCTTGCCCTATAGTTTTTTATGTACCAATGTACTCTATTAGGTTTGACACGTCTTTCCTGGATAATTTTCCGAAATATCCTTCCTTACATACTATCGGGTGTGTTATAAATATTATAAAGTTTTACCCATTAGTAAT
>OZ024741.1:157355132-157377632 GCA_964016885.1 Eledone cirrhosa
TTAATAGACATACTATAAAATTAACCTACTCTTCCACCAAAAATTTAGCGCAAAATATTAATAGAATTAATAATAGAAATTTAAAACCTAACCAAAATACCAATAATAACCCAAGCAATATTCAATCGAATAACTGTAACTGTAGAAATAAATCTTCAACTTCAATATTCATATGAAATGAATAATAAAAATATAAATATTAATATTCATGAATGGGACATAGATATATAATATGAGAGATTAAACATTGTTTAATAATGACTATATGTTTAGTTTAAACCTTGAGATCAATATACCAAAATTTGGGTTTAATCTCCAAAATGTACACATTGCTAGAGAATAGTATCTCAGGCAAAGATACACAAATATATATATATATATATATATATATATATATATATATATACACGCACGTCCCCAGATCTGTTAAAAATACTATAGTGAACTCTGTTCAAGAAAGAATTTCAAGAATTTCATCTAATAAAAATATATTTGATGAAAAAGCGCAGTATTACAACGAAGCGTTAGGTAGAGCTGGATATAGAAATGAAATTAAATACATTGATAATAATAATAATAAGCAAACTAACCAAAATAATAACAATTTTAATTATGGTAACAACTTTAGCAACTATAATAGAAAACATTACAATAATTCCAAAAGCCGAAAAAGAAATAGAACTAGAAACATATTATGGTTTTCTCCCCCTTTCTCACTAAATATTAAAACCCCTATTGTTAAACTATTCTTTAAAGTTCTTGACAAACGCTTCCCTAGAACACATAAATATTACTCAATTTTTAATAGACACACTATAAAATTAACTTACTCGTCCACCAAAAATTTAGCACAAAATATTAATAGAATTAATAATAGAAATTTAAAACCTAACCAAAATACCAATAATAACCCAAGCAATATTCAATTGAATAACTGTAACTGTAGAAATAAATCTAACTGTCCGTTAAATAACAACTGCTTAGCTAAAAATGTAGTGTACAATTGTAATGTTAAAACTAATTTAAATTCGTTTAACTATGTTGGTTCTACCTCGACTGAATTTAAATTTCGCTTCAATAATCTTAAAAATTCTTTCACAGATCCAAAGAAAAAATCTTCAACTTCGCTATCTAGCCTACTATGGGACCTAAAACGAGATAATGTTAAATATTCGATGACTTGGAATATTATTTCACAAGCTACTCCTTTTAATTCCTCTTCAGAAAATTGTGATCTTTGTATTGAAGAAATATTCTTTATATTAAAGTCCAAAAATTCCCTTAATTTAAGGAACAATTTATTCAGTTGCTGCAGACATAGATTGAACTCAACGTTTAAATATAAATATAAATTTAAAATGTAGTTTAATTAATTAATTAATTAAGTAATTTAGTTAATATATGTAACCTGTCGATAAATCATTAGATTCCTTCACCTTTTTCCTTTTCTTTGGTTAAGTACCCAAGTATAAATTTTCTTCATAAATATAATTTTAAATATAATAAACTATTCTAGAAAAGTTTATCCTTTCAATATCTTGAATAAAACATACGTAAGATAAATTTCTATACTAAACATATTATTTTAGCTTAAAATATTCTAAAATATTTTAAGAGTTTTTAAAATTTTTTTTTTAATTTTTGGAATTTTTAAAATTTTTTTTAAATTTTAAAAAATTTTTTAAATTTTTTTTATTTTTAAACTTTTTAATATTTAAAAAAAAAAATTTTATTTTTTTTTTTTTATTAAAACTTTTTAATATTTTGATACTGTAGAATCCTTGTTTTTTAAGTTATATTGATATAATATTTTATTTTTTATTAGATTTATTTTTTATTAGATTCATTTTATTTATTTTTTTATTAGATTCATTTTATTTTTTATTTTTATTAGATTTGTTTTTATTAGATTCATTTTATTTTTTATTTTTATTAGATTTGTTTTTATTAGATTTGTTTTTATTCTGATAGCTTCTCATAATTTTCAAAAGTTTGTCCTTTCAATATCTTGATTAAAATATACGTAAGATTAATTTCTATACTAAATATATTAAACATATTATTTTAACTTAAAATATTCTATAATATTTTGGGATATTTTAGTATTTTGATATTTGTAGAATTCGTTTGCCTTTTAATATGACATAACTTAAGGTTTTCGTTCTCTCTCCCCTCTCTCTATCTCTATATATCTCTCTCTGGATTTTTTCTCTGTCTGATGGTTTGATATCTCCCCGTTATTTTTCCTGTTTTCTTTTCTTTTTGCTTTCTTCTTTTTCTTTATCTATCTCTCCCTTTCTTTTCTCCACGTTTTCTCTCTGTCTCTCCATCTTTTTACTTACTCTTAACACTATGACGTACTAAAGTAAACAAATCACTATCCTGATGGCCTCCAAAAACAACGGTCAATTTTTAAAGGGGTACGTCAATGTCTATTTATAAAACTGTTATATATTGTATTTTGTCTGATGAAGGCATACCATAATGTAACTTGGTATCCTTGAAATATATATAATGAAATAAATATGATTTATAAATATAGTTTCCATTTATTAATATCGTATATACATATATATATACATATATATATATACATATATACATACATATATACATACATATATACATACATATATACATACATATATACATACATATATACATATATACATACATATATACATATATACATACATACATATATACATACATATATACATATATACATACATACATATATACATACATACATACATACATACATACATACATACATATATATATACATACATATACATATATATATACATATATATATATATATACATATACATATACATATACATATATATATACATATATATATACATTAGTTTGTTAGGTCCCTAGATCGGTTACTCTCGCCGATTCTGCTGAGGAGGTCTACTTAAACTGGGACTTGAGCTGGGACTCCTACTTAAACTTACCTATAGTAATAATTACCTAGACACATATGACCTTAGCAACCTGTGCCCTACAAGACCAGCAAGAGGCAGACCACCTACCATTACCTCAATGGCCAAGAAAACCCACACAGATAGATGGAACGGGTGGACCAGATCCATACGGACACCCGAAAACCACGATGAACTAAAGAAAATGATTGCACATGCGGTGGGGGCCAGCATAAAATTAACCCTTAAGGAACATATGTTCAAATTTAATGGAAAACCATATGCCCAAGAGGAAGGAGCAGCCATCGGTGTTAGCATTGCAGGCGACATAGCTAACTTATTCATGGTATGGTGGGACAGTAGACTTAAACTTAAACTTAAAGAACAATTAGAAGACCCCTTAACCCTGATAATGTACTCCCGCTACGTTGATGATATAAACATCGTAGTTAAAACACCCCCACTAGAGAACAGTCAGGAATTAGAGAAAAACACAATGGAAAGCATCCAGCAAATAGCTAACTCCATCCACCAGAGTATTAGAGTTACTATAGACTACCCAAGTAAACACCCCAACCATCGATTACCTGTACTAGGCACAGAGCTCTGGTTAGATACCATTAATAACAAATAACAAATCCTCCATTCCCATTATGCCAAACCCATGACTTCCAAATATCTGATCCACCGAAACTCAGCTGTTTCGGACCATACCAAAATCAACATACTGATTGCGGATTTGGTACGGGTGATGAGAAACATGTCCCGCATGTGCAACCCTGAAGAACTAGAGAGACACATACAACACTTCATCCACTGTATGCAGTTCTCTGGTACAATCAGAGAGATAAAATCAGAGTGTATAGAGGAGCCAGAACCAAATGGGAAAAAATGGTAAATAATGACACAAATGGGACCTGCCCCTTGTATAGGAGCAAATTTTGGAATAGAATAGAAAGAACTAGGAATAAGGCTAATAGAATAAACTCATGGTATGATAGCAATAAATACCAGAGTGTAATGTTCATCAATACAACCCCTAGAGGTGAATTAGCTTACAAATTTAGAAGGGCCCTAGATAAACATAAACTCAATATTAAGATAGTAGAAAGACCAGGTACCTCCGTAAAAACACTTATTAGCAAGACATACCCTTTTCAAAGAGCCCTCTGTATAGATAAGAAATGTATAACCTGTAAATTAAGCCCCCATATTAACTGTAAAACTAGAAATGTAGTATATAGCATAAGATGTACTGAAGGACAATGTAGAGACAAAAATATAGTGTACATAGGTGAGACAGCTCGTAGTGTAGGGGAACGGATAAATGAACACTGGCGAGACCTTCAAGATAGTAAAGAATCATCTGTACTCTACCAACATGCTAAAATAGAACATAAGGGTAAATTAGAGAACATAGAAATAAAAATAGAATCTACACACAGAAAAGACGCAATGTTTAGACAAATCACAGAGGCAATAAACATAAAAGAATTACAACCAAAATTAAATAGAAAACATGAGTGGAACAGCAACATAACAACTTACAATTAAGGACAAAATGAAAACACACAGGCACATAGAACAAACAACCAATCTGTAACATGTAAATAAACAAATAAATAAATGAATATAAACACACACAGACACCCGGATGTGGCGCATGCGCAGACTGAGCACACAACACACACACAGAAACAAAATGGCGTAGGACAGAACAAAGGAGAGGCACAAAAACAAAGAAAAGAATCCCCAGTCACTGAAGAGGTCACAGAGTGTGTGACGAAAGAACTTTGACAATATATAAACAACCATCTGGTTGTGGAACCAACCAACCAACCGGAAATTTATAAATTCCTAAATTTATAAATTTATTATAATAAATTGAAGTGAAAGCAACTGGTGCGTGTGTTTCTTATTGGCAACATGACCCTCCCAAAGTATAACAATATATATATATACATATATATATATATATAAAATGTACATATTATATCTGTATGTAGTTGATGGCTGAGAGCAAGGAGTACTCAATACCGAAGTAGAGTTTAAATATTCATTTTATTAAGACTAAAAAGTAAGTCTTGTTACTCTGGAGTTTTGCCTGTTTCTCACAGGATCATCAGACAATGGCAGACACAGTATATATAAGGAAGACATGGGGTGGGTGACGGAGGATTTAATTGAGAAGGGGTAATTAAGATAAGATGGGCAAGGTTATGGTGGCAGTGGAGGGGGGGGGGGGCTGTGTGGAAGAAGAAGTGGGTAAAGGGTAGTAGTGGGTGTAGCCATAGAAAATAGGAATTTAGCCATAGAAATTTAACTGGTCAGTGGAAGGCAGGTAGTGAATGCGGAGGTGGGGTTAGTGAAAAATGTTGGTGGGATTGGCAGGTGCTATAAGTAAATAAATATATATATGTATATGTATATATATATGTATAAATATATAGATAGATAGATAGATAGATAGAGAGAGAGAGAGAGGGGGAATTGGAAATAGCACGGAAAATATATTTAAGGATCTGTTTTTCTTATTTTTCCTTCTTTGATTCATCAAAAAATGAGAGGGACAATTCTTTTAAAGAAAGAGTTTTATAATGTATATAAAATATATAAAATGTAACCGGTTTTGATGTGTCAGTGAAATCCATCTTATCAAAAGTTGAATATTACAATTAAAAAGAATTTAGAATATTTAAAAATTAAAGATTTGAAATTAAGTGTTGAGGCAAGTTTGTTCATCTTTCTTGGTGATAAGAAGACTGGATCTAAATCTGGGTGCATATATATAGTAATGATAAATATATATCAAATATATAAGAACTCTAGAGCAAATATTTATTAAAATAACAGATTAAAGTTTAAGCAAAGAATCGCTGCTTTCACACTTAACGGGAACTTCTGAAACTAAAAAAAATCAATCTGTGAAAGCAGAAGTAAATATTTCGAAAAACGTTGCAACCAAAGGAAAACAGGGAGACAATACTTTGGTTTGTGGAAACGTTCCCTGGCAATGAACGGAAAAAAAAATCGAACATAGTAGGTCATTATTTGGAGCGGTGAGAACAATTACACACAAAGACAAAACCACATTTATGGTATAAATGAAGTCGTAGACTAATATTCTATTTAAGTGGTTCGTGGAGATGCTCCCTGGCAATGAACGGAAAAAAAGCAAAGATAATATGTCATTATGTGGAGCGATGAGAACAATTACACGCAAAGACAAAACCACGTTTATGGTATAAATGAAGTCGTAGACTTTAGGAAACCAAATGATTCTCGGCTTCAGTGTTAAGAATAATGTAAATAAATTACAGAGGTTATTGAAATCAACAATAATTAAATATATACATACACGCATCCATATATGTACATACACACGCATAAGTGAAAAAACCCGCCATGGTATGCATATACAAACACATACACAAAAACACACGCACACATACAAAAACCCGCGCAACACCTGTACCCGCACACATACGAACGTATACACCAAATACTCATAAAAAAATATATAAAAAAAAAATATATATATATATGTGTGTGTGTGTGTGTATATACATATAATTATATAAACGTATATAAATATACACACATAAATACGTATATAACGCATGCACATGCATACCTACAGGTAAATACACATGTTCGCTAAATGTACATCAACCAAAAGACAAAGTACACATATACACACCCTACATACGTACAAACCCGCATACACATACAAACGCAAAATACACGTATACACATAACCAAATACACATGTACCATTATATATAATATAATATATACTTACCTATACAAATAAGTAATGGTATAAACATAAAATATACTTAGCTACGCAACGTTTTTCGAAATATTTACTTGTGCGTTCACAGATTGATTTTTTTAGTTTCAGAAGATCTCGTTAAGGGTGAAAGTAGCAATTCTTTGCTTAAACTTTAATCTGTTATTTTAATATATATATATATATATATAGATGATGATGATATATATATATACACTGTAAACGTGGTTGGTGTTAGGAAGGGCATCCAGCCATAGAAAACCTGCCAGACAGTCCTATACGAGCAAGACAACCAATCTTGCCTCAAGTGGGACAATTCCCATCTAAACCCATGCTAGTGTGGAAGATAGATGTTAAACGGTGATGATGATGATGATATATATATATATAATAACAAAATAAGATGCTGAGGTTACATACATCGTTTAATCATTATAATTATTTCCACAGTTCTCCATGCAATTGAGATGTCCTCCATGCTTTTTCTATTGGTTATGAGATATGTTTGATATGTCGCTGGCAGGAAAAACACACGTCCTAGTGCCTGTGTATATATATATATATATATATATACATACATACACACACACACGGACACATTCACAACTATACTTATAAAGGACATTCAAAGAAATATATAAAAGTACTTAAAAAGTTATAAAAAATTCTAAAAGTTATAAAAGATTTTTAAGTTGTATATATATATATATATATATATACATACGAGATACGTGAATGCGCATGGCAACCTAAACATAAACATACACACACACATGCACACAGACACACACATATATATATACATATACACATACATACAAACACACACATATATATGTGCATATATACGTACATATATATAAAATACTAGCTCTTTCAACTGCGCAGAGGGTTCTATAGAAATAGTGGACAGCTTCCGTTACCTGGGTGACAAAATCAGCAGTGGGGGAGGGTGCTCTGAAAGTACAGTAGCTAGAGTCAGAACTGGGTGGAAAAAGTTCAGAGAGCTCATACCACTATTAGCCGCTAAAGGGTTCTCCCTAAAAATGAAAGGCAGGTTGTATGATGCCTGCATACGAACAGCAATGTTGCACGGCAGTGAGACCTGGGCATTGTGTGCAGAGGATATACGCAGACTAGAGAGAAACGAAGCTTGCATGCTCTGCTGGATGTGTAATAGTAATATACGTGAACGGCAAAGCATAAACGAACTAAGGAAAAAATTAGAAATAAGAGGGATCAGATGTTGTTTACTCGAGAGAAGGCTACGTTGGTATGGTCACGTGATGCGCATGAAGGACGATAGCTGTATAACAAAGTGCAGGGCAATAAAGATAGACGGTAGCCACGGAATAGGCAGACCCAGAAAAACCTGGGACGACCTGATAAATTCCGACCTCACACACTTACACCTCACCAAGACAATGTCACTGGACCGAGACCTTTGGCGGTACTCAGTAATAGAGAAGACCCGCCTTACCTAAATACAAAGTAAAACCTACTACATCAGTAGGCATCTCTAACAAAATACACCCCCGTCCCATCACCCCCACCCCATCCACACCGCCCCTTTCAATGTAAAGTTATGTTGGTGCCACAACATCCAGGCCGAAACAAATGAGATCGTGTAGGTGTCACGTCAAAAAAACACACAGTTCACGCTGTAATGTGGCTGTGTAGGCAACACGGTAAAAACCTCCCAGCCCCACACTGTAAATGTGGTTGGTGTTAGGAAGGGCATCCAGCTGTAGAAAACCCGCCAGATAGTCCTATGCGAGCAAGATAACCACTCTTGCCTCAAGTGGGAAAACCCTCCGTCCAAACCCATGCAAGCGTGGAACACGGACGTTAAACGTTGATGATGATGATGATGATAATGATATACACAAAATGCACGCAATCATGTAAGTTCATGCCTATACACACATGCATATATATATACACAGGTATGAATATGAATATACAAGTTCCAGTCCATACATACATATATGTGGGTGGGTGTATGGGTACTGTAGTGATGGTAGGGAGACGATGGTGGCAGTGGTGGGGCAGAGAGTTAAAGGATTGAATAATTAAAGAACTGGGTAGCGTGGAAATATATAATCTTTGATGGGGTATTTAAGTGAGAGGTGGCTGGGGTAGTATTGATGTTAAGTAGATATGTGGAATATAACTTATGGAGATATAACTATGATGGAGGTTAAGAATATTATGGGATTATATATGATGATGATGATGGTTGTAGTGGCGGGGTGGTGTGATATGTGTATGTTAGTTGCGCATAAGATGTAAAGTATGAGGAATAAAGGAGGTAGAGAAAAATGAAAAGTTGAAGAACTGACAATAGAAAAAATGGAAGCAAAGAAATTAAAAGTAGAGGAAAATTAGAACAAATATTAGAAAATAATAGAATAAATAAATTTTTTTTTCTAAATTTAAAATTAAAAAATTAATAAATTAAAAATTACTAAAAAATTATTAAAAAAATTTTTTTTTTAATTAAAAAAATGTTAATTTTAAATTTAAAAGTGATAATGATGTGGTATGGGATTAGAAAAATGTAAGGATTAAAGAATATGATGTATGGCACGTGATGTATAGCATATAAGAATGGTGGAATATATTTTATTTTCTGGATATATCAGTTGATCGTTACGTAATCTAAACCTGCAGAAATACCTTTATCAAATGGCTAGCTAAAGAGAAACAAAAGAATTATATAATGTTGGTGGATATATAGGACTGAAAAATTATCCGATCCATTACGTCTGGACACATCATCAAAAAAGTGTGTTTACATCCAAGGCTAACCAATCATGATGGGTCTGTCCTGAATATAACGGTATGGACAATTCTTCAGCCCAATGTGTCACCAACATTATGTAATTCTTACATTTGTCTTTAGCCAACCATCTTATGAATGTGTGTCTGCTTGATTTCTTTACATAACAGCCAACAGATATATCTGGAAATGTGCATAATGGCATTTTATTGAATTAATTAATTGAAATATGAAAAAATAACACCCTATCTTCAAGTTCATTCATAAATTAAAACTCCATTGTATACCAGCCATATAATAGAGGGAATGGTACTACTTATGTGAAGTTTTTAATCAGGATTATACTAGAATTAATTAATTAAGGTGATGCAAATGCCACATTTCTAATTAATTAATCAATCATTTAATTAGAGACAACATATATACAGGGCAGAACCCCAGCAGGATGCTCTTGCCAAAGGCCTGAAGCTTCTCTGGAACAGAGAAAGGAAGGCTTGAACAGTAGTGGAAATCAGATGCCCAGAAAATGTCAATATAATGCTAAAGATTAGTGAAAAGGAGAACATTTATACTGAACTAATGAAGGATCTGAAGATACTCCACCCTAACCATACCTTTAGATTTGTACCTGTAATGTTTGGGGCTCTGGGATATGTTACTAACTCCCTCAGTACAAATCTTGAGAAGCTGGGCTTTACAGAACCAGAAATGGCACGGCTAGTAAGGAAGCTGCAAGTACAAACCATTGATGGAACTGTAAAAATATGTAAAACATTTAAGAAATTCAGCATGTAATAACTGTATATACACATGTATAGATACAAAAACATATGCATCTGTACACATATAACTCAAAACATACTGATCCACACATGCAATAACACCTATACTTGTGCGCACACACATACACAAATACATACAGACATAACTAGGTGGTATTGTCTAAATTCTAATGAAAGAGTTTTGTTTCTATGTTAGAAACTGGCTCTCTCTTTATAGGTAAAAAATTTATAAAATATTGAACCCTACATATATACATAAATAAATACAAATTGTATATGTACATACAGGGTGGACCAAAAGTCAGAATACATAGGAAAAATTACATTTTCCACATAGAGCATGTTATATGAATAAATTGTTTCTTATAAAAACATAATTATTTTTCTTATGTATCACAACTTTTGGTCCACCATATATATATATATATATATATATATATATATATACATATATCATTTCTGAGGATGGCATGTATATGTGAAGGTATGTATATTTCCTCTGATAATTTGCAATATTTTTACATAGATCTATATGATATACATACCAATACACATATACATCCCAGAAACGATCGTAAAATGATGAATTTTTTAATATAAGGAATTTGTTCTTTGTTTTTATTTCATTGTTTTTATTAATTTATCTTGACTCTGTTTTCCTATGATTTTTATCGAAAATTTTTGAATGCATCTTCTCTTTTCATGATATTTGGATTGGACATTTTGGTAGATTTATCTATATATACATGTATGTATATATGTATGTATATATATATATATATGCATGTATATATGTATCTATATATATATATATGCATGTGTATATGTATCTATATATATATGTGCATGTATATATATATGTATACATATGTGTGTATATATATCATTATCATCATCGCTTTAACGTCTGCGTTCCCTGTTAGCGAAGCTTGGAAGGGTCCTTACAGACCAAGCCAGTATTGAAGCGGAGCCACTGATCTCCCAGACAAGCCAAGGATTTGTGTCTCATTTATGTACGGTCTCAAATTCCATCGTGTGCTCTGGAGAGGTTGTCATACCTTTGAAACAACCGAGGGTCCTCCCAACCCTTTGTTTGGCAAGATTACAGCAGGATACCCTTCTTATTACCAACCACTTTATAGTGTGTACTGGGTGTGTTTATCGTGTAAATCACTAACTTTAAGGAAGTTGTCATCTCTGACATAACTGAAGGGTCTTCCTGACCCTTTGTCTGGCAAAATATTTTTCGGCATATTCATTTTAGTTAGTTTTTGATTGTTGTAACTGAAAGTTATTACAGTGAGTCCTCATTCAACAAAATTTGACTCAACTTAGATCTATCATTAACAGAAAAATGTTAAATATTTAGATAAATAAAAGTGACATTGGAAACTGTAAGCAAAAAATGTCCCTGAAGAATAGCTATTTGGAAGACAGTCTCATAAAGCTATGACAAAGTAGCTATAAAGGGAGAATGAAAGTGAAGAGCAGCAAGAAGAAAGGCTACACACACACAATCTATTTTTAGAAACATTGAGCAGATATGTCATCATCATCATCATCATCATTTTACATCCGCTTTTCCCTGCTTGCAAGGGTGGGACGTATGTATTTATATGTATTTATTGAAAATTAACCTAGAGTTTGAAGCTTTAATGCAGATAATTTTTTTATTATGAAAAATAGTCTAATAAATTGGGCATAAAAGTCCCTGGATGTAAAAAAGTATACAAGGTACTGTTTGCTTTTCTACTTCCCAAAACTTTGGTTTTTCCCAAGTTTATTCTAAGCCCTTTTAACTAAGTTCTGCTTCCAAAAGCCAGGATTTCTTCCATAGTTCTTCCACTCATTTGGCTGTAAGAACCAGCCTGTCTTAAACCCCTTCATTATGGTCTGCACAACTATGATAAAAGATTGGATTAGGACTGAGCCCTGATGAACATTTACCTGCGCATTGAATTCCTCACTAAATCTACTCTCACCCTACAGACAGCTCTTTTGTACATGGCTTGCATGGTTCTTACAAACCATTCTTCTATGCCTAGTTTCCTTAAGAATCACCAGATAACAGATCATGGTACTCTGTCAAAGGCCTTCCCTAGATCAATGCAGCTGTCTCACTAAGAAGAGAGCATCTGTGGTGTTCCTCCCTGGCACAACTCAAAACTGCATCTCATCTAATTTGATTTTTTCTATAATTAGTTGTGCTAAAACACTTTCTGTCACTTTCATTACTTGGTTCATTAGTTTTATACCCCTGTAGTTGCTCCTTTCTGGTGCATCATCTTTTCCCTTGTAACAATTAATGAGTTTACTGCTACACCAGTCATTGAGTATGACCCTGTCATGTACTACCAGATTGATTATGCAGGTGACTCCTACTTCCCCAGAAGATTTCAGCATCTCAGTGACTCTTTCTGATCGACCAGCGACTTTACCATGTTTTATCTCCTTCATGGCTTCTTTGGAGCTACTACCTTTGCTGGCCACAATAGCCAATATAGCCTTCAGTGGTCTATTATTAACACAACAAAACCTTTCAAAGATGGCAGATAAGAACGTAACTTATACCTAATGAAGCTTTTGATATTACAGAAAAATATCTTGTTTACATAAACTATGGTTCTTTTTTAAATAGGATATATGATCCAACTTAGACCTGAATTTTTTTTACTATGATAATTAGGATCCTACCATAATTATATTTTATTATCTCATCATTGTTCTTATGGCTACACTCTTTCAAAAGAAGCCTTCTTTCTAGTTTTGACTTTTACTGATAATATATTTTGATGTAATGATCTGCATCTTCAGGCATTCAATATATTGATAGTTTATATTATTTGCTTATTTTCATAATGTACAACTATTCTTATTCTTCATCCATTTATTCCCGAGAGGGTGGGGGTGAGGACAGGGTCCTCAAATACTCTTTCCAGTGGGCCCTGTCAGAAGCAACCATCTCCAAATGATCCAAGTTCATGGATGTTATCCAACCATTTTGCTTGGAGTCTAACCCTGGGTCTCCTGCCAATTGGTTTTGCCCATAAAATCTGTCCAGCAATTCTTTTCTGAGACATCGTATTCATGACCATAGGTAAGGGTTGGCATGAATACCGAATTAAAGATACCAAGTTTGGCTTTCATGTCTACTTCCATCATCTTAATTTATATATTTTTTATTCCATTTTTATTCATTTTTACAAGTAATTTAAATTTTAATTGGAGATTTCTTTTTCACTCACTTATTCTTGATAGGGTCGTGGATAAGTGGGAGAAGGAAGAGGAGGAGGAGAAGTAACTGCATTAATAATTGATTATTATTTAAGTAAAATTTATTTTATATAATTATGTATGTGTTTTAAATGTATATGTATATATATATATATGTATTCTTTCTGTAAACAACTATTACTGTGATTTAAATTTAGTGTCTCTTAGTTTTAACAGTTTAAAATATTTAAAATTTGTTTCAGTTATGAGAATGTTCTTGTGATGCTCAGATGTTTTCTCAGGGAGATCCCCTTCTGCAACAATTTATGTGTTTTTAATGTCTCTATTGATACAGAAGGGATGTAAAGTTATGTGTTAAAGTTTTTTTTTTTCTTCTTTATGCTCAGATCTTACTTCGTGGTTTTACTCCTATATACTATAATGCAGCTTAATGAATTGGTGACTGTCACATATAAGACCACCAAAAATTACAGTATGCTCAGATGCAATAAAAGCATTCATACCACATTGTCTTTTATGTGGGGTAACAAGGGATGAGGTTCAGGCCTTAGTTGGGCGGGCCTGTTCAAAGAATATATTGCTAGCTACATCCAATGCTCTGAGAACTGGCAATATGCTTACAACCTCTCCTGGGTTGTGTGGGATGAATGCACAAAGGTTGCATATTCTGAGACTCAAAAAAGCTTCCAGAAGGGAGTAAATCTTAACAATTGATAAGTAGAATATTGAAACTCTTACAGGTAAGGAGCAGGAAGTAGTGGAGAAGGCTAGATGCTACCAGCCAGATATAGTTAAGGTTTCTTCAATAAAGTTCTGTGGCTCTGGTACTGTAGATTTGGATGGAGGATAGAAATTCCACTATTCCCGTGTGCTGCCAGAAATGACTGGTGAGAGTGGGGATACTCACAAGTCCCTGGCTGTCAGTATGTGTTATGGACTGGATCCCATTGGGAGGGAGGATTTGCCTCCTGAAGCTTAGGCTAAATGAAATGGTTCAAGTTTATGCACCAAAGAGGGAGTCCAAATACAGATCTTTCTTTGATGAAGTCACTGCAACATTAGATGTAGTTAAGACTAAGTAATATATTCTAATGTTGGCACTTATCACCTGACATGGAAAGGAGTGATTTCAAGGAATAGCAATCCTGATCTAAATACAAGTGGAGAGGCCTTATTAGGCTTCTGTTTAAATAATGGGCTCTCTATCATGAACACCTTCTTCCAACACAAAGATGAAGATCTAATTAAATACAGTGACAATCCCAATTTTCACAAATGGAGACAAGAGATATTGCTCTGATTATTGAGGAAGCTCCTTGTTAAGCCTCCCAAGTAAAGTATTTACTAAGTGTCTGACAAAGAGATGCAAGGATATTGTTGAGTCGAAACTAGCTGACGAACTGTGTAGGTTTCACTCTAGATGCAGCACAACCAATCAAATGTTCACACTGTGGCTGGTCTTCGAGAAATTGTGGGATTATTGCTTCATAGACCTTAAAAAGGCATATGATCGCTTTCTGCAGGATTTGTTGGTGAAAGTTCTGCAAGATCAGAGGATCCATTAACAGCTTCTTGTTTCCTTGAAGTTCGTAAATGATTGCCCTAGTATTTGTGTTGAGATAAATTGTGCTATATCAAAACCACTCAATATAGGTATCTGCCATGGGCATGTACTGTCACCTCTCCTGCTCATAATTTTCATGAACAGGATTCACATGCACAGCCAAGATGGAAGTGGTATCAATACCAGCAGGTGTAGGATCAGTTGACTGGAATTTGCAGGTGACAACTTAACTCACCAGAAGGTGATGTCCAACATGCAGCTCATAGGTTTGCTTCTGAGTGCTGCACAACAGGAATGGAAACCAGTTCTGTGAAGACTGTGGCATTCATCCCTCATGGAAGCCTGAGAAATGTACTCTATATGTGAGTGGAATTCCACTGATGTAAGTAGAGAAGTTCAAGTATCTCGGGGCCATTTTTATAAGTAATGGAAGGCCGGAGGCTAAATCAAGTAATAACCGAAAGACTATGATCACAAATAAAAGTGGTTGAAATGGGATCCTATGGAGTAACATTACTTGATAGAGTACCTGATAGAGAGCTGTACTACTCCAAATTGAGCGATCATATGTGATCAGAAAGCCTAAGGAAAGAATTGCTGAACTGATTTCACAGGTAAAACCAAACACACACACACATAAACATAAATACGAGGGTCAGCTAAAAAGTTCATAGGCTAACCAAGATACACTCATGGAATGACCAAATATTTTTCAACATAGTCCCTGGACAACAACAATGCAGATATTAATAAGAATTGAAATTAATGCACGCAGTATTTCACAGCTTTCACAACACTTCTTTATAGTTAGCCTATGAACTTTTCAGCCTACCCTCATATATACAAAGAATTATAAATGGAATTTTTGACTAATCAAGATGCTGGGAAGCTCAATGTGTTATTATGATTATCAATCATGCAGATCAAGTAAATCTAAGGTGAAGCCAGAATAGTAAGATCTGAAAGAATGGAGAAAAACTGGCATCACAGAGCTTAATATGATTTAAAAGAACACCAAAGAGATGTTAAAGTTCTGAAAGGCTCTGATGTTCGTTTAAGTATATATATATATATATATATATATATATGGACCCGTAACTCCCTCGGAGTCAGAGTGGCACCATATTGACATACAGCATTTCTAAGGCATTTTTAAAACCTGGCAGAGCCCATCTCCTCTCCAGGCCTGAATACAGTAGATTTCCTCCACAAAAGGATAGGGAGAATGAGAGAAAGGAAGTGAGAAAGAAATATAGAGGAAGAATCAACACCATGAATGGATGAAAGGCAAAGTTGACCTCAGCGGGATTTGAACTCAGAGAGCAGAGAGCAGAAATGAATACTACAAAGCATTCTATCCGACGTTCTAATGACTCTGCCAATTCGCCTTATGTATATATATTTTAATCATTAATCATCATTTTTTTTACTGCTGCTTTTCCATGCTTGTATGGGTTGGACAGGTCCTTTTCAGCACAACACTTCTCCACACATCATGTTCCTTCGTCATTTCCTCTGTGAATCTCCTTGGTCTACCTCTACTGCGGCTTCCCTCCACTGGCACTTCTTCACACAGTGATCATCATCCATGCACATCACATACCCATACCAACACAGTCTTCACTCTTGCACACCGCATCAGACTCCTCTTAAACCGAGTTTCTCCTTCATTTCATCCAAACTCTGCTTTTCTGTCACATTTGCATTGCACATGCAGCGAAGCATGATTGCTTCATTCCTCTCCAGCTTACACATGTCCGATGAAATCACTGCACATGTTTCACTACCATGCAACATCCCACTTCATACATAGGCATCATACAGCTGTCCTTTTTTACATAGGGAGAAGACTTTTGATGTCAACAATGGGAGTAGCTCTCTAAACTTCTTCCATTCTATCTTTATTCTATCTTTTATATTCTTAGAGCACCCTCTTCTGCTGCTAATTAGGTCACCTAGATAGCAGGCGCTATTAACCACATCTATGAATCCTCCATGTGATTAGAAAAGATTTATATCACTGATGCTGTTTCCATTGATTATCCCTGCGCATCTACATACAAAACCTTCCTGTTAGTCTGTCTGTTATCCCACTACATCACTTGTGTACCCAACATTTGCATTGTGTACATCATATAGAGTTTATGCCTACTCCTTTTCTGTGGATCCTTCACATGACTGGATAAGGTTTATATCACTGACCCTCTTACTATCTATTACATACAAAGTCTTTCTTTCCTGTTAGTCTGCCTGCTATCCCACTATACCTTTTGTGTACCCAAGATTTGCATGATGATGATATATATATATACATACATGTTGGTAGTTACAATGTTGGTGATGGTTGTAGTCATCTTGATGGTATTATATTGGTATTGTGTGTAATGTTGTGTGTGTTAGCATGTGTGTATGTGTGTGACAGTGTGAGAGCTTGGATGGATTTTTATTAGCACATCTCCATTGCTATTCTCCAGGGTAATACATTCACAATTCTGTCCATTGGGACTACACACAACATCTATTTGGTGTTTTGCAAAGGATATGAGATGGTAGTGTTATCAATTTTTTTTTTTTTTTCAATTATAACTCATCTAGAATGTGTGAAAGTATGTGGCCTAGTGGTTAGATTGTTGAACTCATGATCATAAGGTCATGAATTTGATCCCTGAATTGCACAGTATGTTGCGTACTTTAGCAAGAAAGCTCATTTCCTGCTGCTATAGCTCTGTTGCCTCTATCATTAAAATACCTGAGACCTCCAAAGGGATGCAGCCTTGTAGAAGGCCAATTAAACCTACATAGGTGTAAGCTGTAACAATATGATAAGACTTCCTCCAGTTTAGTTCCTGCTACACAAACTGCAGTTTTGCAGATAAAATATTCCCCAATTATTTATGTAATAAATTATTTGTTCATTTCAGTCATTCATTAAATATGTTTGTTAAATATATTAGCATAAAATTGGAATGTTATGCTAATATATTTAACAAACATATTTAATGAATGACTGAAATTAACAAATAATCAACAAATTCTATCCAATTTTTTCTCACAAGGAAAATGTTGGATGAAAACAAGTTTTTGCTGCTCATTTTTTACATGCATGTGCTTCTAAATTATTTGAAAAGGATAGGCAAAATTTTTCATTAGATGTACGGATTAAGCAACTATAAAATGACAGCCAAACCTTCAAATAACACCAACCATCTTAGGAAATGAAGAATACATTGGATAATGTCTGATGGAGCACTCACTGAGTCTAAGTTGCACTTTCATAAAGAGACATAATGTATCTATTCTAAACCAGATACATACAGAAATATATTACACACATATACATACATTATATATATACTAACAAAATTAAAGATGTCATGTCTGAGAATATCAAAGATATGGAGAAGCTCAAAGATTCTAAGGAATAAATCCAAGCATTTATTAAAAATTAAATTAAAGGTCGATTGACATGTATATATAAAATAAACATATCAAACATTGACAGGAAATAATTTGTAAAGAGTGTAAACACACATAGTTACGGAGAAAACATTAAGATTTGATGAGAACTTTGAATATAGATACCTTGCAATAATTGTTTATCCCAGTGTATTACTGGTACTTTATTTTATCAACCCCGTAAGGATGAAAGGCAAAGTTCACCTCGGTGGGATTTGAACTCAGACCATAAAGGGGCATAGCTATGCTGGAAAGCATGGCGTCCGACCCTTGCAATAATGATTAATCTCCTTTGTATATATTCCATTATAGAGATATATTTCACCATTAATAGGTGAAACATAGATGTTAAATCCTGGATCGTCAGCAAAGGAGGGGATTTGGAATTATCTATGATCACACCCTAAGAACAAATCAAGAAATAAGGAAGAAAAGCACATGTGGTTTGGAAAAATACACAGCACCCCGCCGTCACCCCAGTGACAGGAATAGGCTTATTGACGGATAGAAATAGCAGAATATATACCAGCCCACATGAACCAAAGTATGATTGAATTTGGAGTTGTGGAGAAAGAAAGTAGTTCCTTAATTCATAAGTTATAAATGGCTGTGATATCTGGAAATTTCCTTCTCCTAACAACCTTGCCACCAGGAAGGTGAACAGTCAAAAATAAATTCAAAATCAAGAAAAAGAGAAAAAACATATATCAACAGTGACTTAGATGGCTTCTGCCTAAAGCATAAATAAGGAGGCAGAGGCTTAACATCAATCCAAACAATGTTTGAATGCTTCATCATATCTCTTGGACAACATTAACTAACCACCAAACATAGAACATGTTTCTCTACAAGATGACCTTGAACTCACCCAGGGCAATTACAGAGCAATACTGCAACAAATCAGCAGATGAAAAGCTTTATGCTTATCAGTAAGAAGTCATGCAAGTTGTCAGAAAACTTCAAAGCGAGAGTAATATTGTTTCTACTTTAGGCACAAGGCCAGCAATTACCCAGTGCATTACTGGTACTTTATTTTATCGACCCCGTAAGGATGAAAGGCAAAGTCAACCTCGGCGGGATTTGAACTCAGATCGTAAAGGGACGTAACTATGTTGGAAAGCATGGCGTCCGACCCTCTACTGATACTGCCAATCCACCGCAGAGTAATATTGATAAACAACAACCAGTATATTAGCTCTTTGAAGGATATGCTTTGGCAATCCAGGAACAGTAAATAACAAAATTGTTGATATTACCCACATCATAAGCAATGATGTCATCACACTACTATCTACTTATGAGGCATGATGTTGTGGACAAAAATTATACAATGCAATCTGTAGAAAAATAGTTCTGAGTATAAAAATACAAAAAGTTACAGTGACGTAGAGGGCATATGCACACATATTAAGAAAGAGTACAGGTGGAATATTCCATTCAAAACCACAATAAAATGTAAACATAACACACCAGGGTTACAGAAAAAAAGATATGCTCAGTATATTTATGTTGAACTAATTTACAGATACTCTTTTCTATACATTTAGATTTGTACCTGTGATCATTGGAGCACTTGGATATGTTATTAAATGATTCAGTACAAATCTTGAGAAGATGGGCTTCACAGAATCAGAAAAAGCACAGCTAATTAAGAAATTGCAATTACAGTCTAATATATGTAAAACATTCCAGAAATTTAGCACATAATAACTGCATGTACAGATGTATAGAAATAGAAACATGTATATGTGTACATACAGATCTACACATTCAATAATATCCATATCTACACACACACACACACACACACACACATAAATAATTACTTTGTTGATATTGTCTAAATTCCGTCGAAAGAGTCTTGTTTGTGAGTTAGAAACCGGCTCTAACTCTGGTGAAAATAAAATAAAATAATATAACCATAATATACATAAAGATGGAATGCTAAGCTGAATAATGATCTCACTTGTCTCAGTAACACACACACACATACATGAGTGGTTATATGTATGTGTGTTTGTTTCTCTATCTATATACTTATATATGTGTGTGTGTATATATTTAGGTATATGTATATATATGTGTAAAACAGGAACATAAGCCAGGCGTGGGATGCAATCCATATGAGAGGACAGTAGCTCAAATTATGTACTGACTGTGTCTGTGATAACCAATCTGACCCATCCCAACATGGAAAACCCACATGTAAAATAATGATTTCTTTATTTTATTTATTTATTCATTAAAATAATGATATATTTGTATATACATTAAATTGTGCACTAAGCAACCAAAGTGTACATATAATCATAGGACTAAAATATGTAAATTGGTACATCCTTTTATGATTACTACTATCTTTACAAAGCTTTATAAAGCTGTCAGTCATGAATTTCCTTGTGGTAGTTCGATGTGCATATCTCTGATGAGATCCCAATTAAAGTAAAAAAAATTGATTAAAAATATTAATCATCTTTTTCAATTTACAGGAAAACATGTAAATCTGACATGTTTACATGTTTATATACTCAATGTGTCTACTTGTATACACATTTTACACAGTCTTGGTTACACACTGTACTGTATATGGCTGGATGCTCTTGCTATCACCAACAACTTTACACTGTTTACTGAGTGTGTTTTATTGTGGAACCAACACTAGAGAGGTTGTTCTGCCCTTGACACAACAAAAGAGTTCTCTTCTCAACACTTTTTGAATTGGTTTCTATGGTTGGAAGACATTCCTCACACCAATCACTTTACAAAGCATACTGGATGCATTTGTAGCACCAACACAGGGAAGTTATCAACCATTGATTCAACTGAAAAGCCCTCTTTACTCTATAGGGTGAAGATAAGGACTTGTTCCAAGTGGGTCATGTTTGAGGGAGTGTAAGATGGAAAGAAGTAAGGAAAAGAATAAGCATGTCATGGGTGGAGAGAGAGAGAGAGAGAGAGAGAGATGACATGATGTCACAGATCGTTGGCAATACACATAGATCGCTGTATGACAGTTTGGTGGGGTTTAAAATGGTGATGTATGGTGGGAGTTGGCATAATGATATGAGAGTGTTGAGGTGGGGGAGGGAGAGGAAAGGGGTGATCCCAGATAGATACAGTGAAGATGAATGAGAACTGTTGGTGGATTGGCAGTATTGAGAGTCGGATGCCATGCTTTGACGCATAGAGTTACGGCCCTTGCCATTCTGAGTTCAAATCCCGCCAAGGTTAACTTTGCCTTTCATCCTTACGGGGTCAATAAAATAAAGTACCAGTAATGCACTGGGTGTTTGCTGGCCTTGTGCCAAAAGTAGAAACAGTTATTAAAGCTACAACTGGTTTGTTGGTATTTAAAAAGTATAGGGGTAATTCTGGAAGGTGTGTGTTGATGGAGGATACAGTGATGGTAGGACTAGGTACAAAAGAGTGATGGTGAGGAGGTGTGTCATCATTGACTTCTCTGAAATAGCCTCCCTATCCTATGGGGATAATAGGATGAAGCAGTTAAGCAGGATGCTATGGGTAAGTGACAATAGGTGTGAGTGTATGTGTATATATTGTGAGTGTATATATCTAAATATATTCACATTGTCAAGAAAATTATTGGTAAACTTGTGCATAGTGGTTGTGGTTGTGGTGGTGGTGGTGGTGGTGGTAATGATGATCATGTGAGCAGAAAGAGGAAGGGGAGGAGGAGGAAGGAATGTAGGAAATTGAAATAACCTAATATAGTATACATTAATATATTTGATTGACCTTGGGTACCAATTGTGAAATGTGAGGTCCCTATATTCCCTACCTCAGCATCCACCCTAAATTAGATACTGTGAAAAACTTGACCTCCCCACCCTTTCAATCTGTACCACCACCTCCATTTATCACTCTCAAATGTGATAGTATTTCATACATAAAACAAAAAATAGTTGTTTCTACTCCACCCAACCTTCCATGCATGT
>OZ024741.1:157382632-157415132 GCA_964016885.1 Eledone cirrhosa
CTTATCAACACTTTTGTCTTAGCTATGTTCACTCTCAGTCCTCTTGATTCCAACTGCTGTTTCCATAGCCAGATCATCAGCATAGAGAAGTTCCCATGACCATCCAGTCTTAAACTACTCTGTTATGGCTTGGAGGACTATAATGAACAAGAGCGGGCTGAGGACCAAACCCTGATGTACACCTACTTGTATTTGGAATTCCTCACTAAACTCCATTCCCACTCTCACTTTACTGACAGCACTCCTGTACATAGCTTGCACTGTCCTCACAAGCCATTCCTCTACACCTAGTTTCCTTAGGGACCACCAGATGACCGATTGGGGTACCCTATCAAAGGCCTTATCTAGGTCAACAAAAGCTAAGTATAGTGGCTTATTATTCTCTAAGAACCTCTCTTGTAGTTGTCTCACTAAGAAGAAGGCATCTGTTGTACTTTTCCGAGGCACAAAACCAAACTGCATCTCATCTAATTTGACCCTTTCTCTAATCAGTTGCGCTAATATTCTCTCTGCCACTTTCATAACCTGATCCATCAGCTTTATGCCCCTATAATTGCTCCTCTCTAGAGCACAGGTTCTAAACCCATTTAGGCCAAATGCCCCCTTTTGTCCCATGAAATCACGAAACGCCCCTACCCTATTTTTCCATTTTTCAATATACTACTGATTTTGATATCAGTAGATTACTAAAAAATTGATTAACAATATTCCAAAGATACCATTGCAGGCAGCTGAGAGTATAAATACATTCCTTGAAAGGAAATATATAAATTTCAAAAAAAGGAACATAAATGTTCTTTTTTATGAATAAGGACCAGTTGAATTTGTTATATTCCCACCAGGCGATACCAACTATTTTGAACATTTATACAAGAGTGCTCTTATCTGGAAGAAAGTGGCAATTATATCATTTCAAAGCTTTCCAATTTTCCCTTTAATGAAACGGACAGAATAAATGTTGATATCTAACTTGATGTCCCCTCTGCTTTGTGAGCTTAGAGACCACGGAAGAGGGTTTTCATGACCACGCTGGAGGGTATATTTATTAATATATGGTAAAATATATACAACAAATGAGTAATTGAATTGTAGTAGATGGTTTCCAGTCCAGTCAGACTGCAACTACAAATAAAATAATTGTTAGTTTGCTTTGTAACAATAGCATATCCAAGTTTTCGGATAAATCAACTTACTTTAACTTTGACTCATTTCAATGGGACCCTTGAGCTTCATGGAGTCTAGCTAACTCTTTGACGTGAGGCTCAATTTTCCTAAGATGTAGCCAGAGATCTCCATGTGTAATTACATTGTAGCGGTTGCGAGCCTTACTGTGCAGTCTGGAAACAGCACCAAACCTCCTCTCGACTAAGTATGAGCTTGGAAAAGGCAGAGCAAATCTCTTAGCCTCTGCATATAGGTGTGGAAATCAACGCTGAATTTCCTCTTGCATTCCAAGAAAGGGTTCACCTATTTTGGGAAATCTAATTTTGATCATGTCATCTGCTTGAAGTTCAATGAATTCTTCCTGAAATTTAACGTCCAAATCGTCGACGTTAGCTATGAAGGGATCTGCTATCCACATTGTTTATCACTAATTTCCAATAGCCGAAATACGATTCTCGCTAATTTATATATATATATATATATAGATAGGAAAAAGTATGACCTCGACGGCAGAGCTCAAGCTGTTGAAAGCAAGGCCACCTGACCTGGAATTACTCACAACAGGACAACTCATCTAACCCATGCTAGCATGGAAGAATGGACGTAAAACGGTGATGATGATTATATGCATACTCATATACATATATATACACATATATATGTGGCCGATGCTCAGGTGCAGTAAATAGCAAGTGTCCACAGGATACTAGCTCAAATGCCCAGAGGGTTCTATCGAAATAGCCGACACTTTCCGTTACCTGGGTAAATGAAATCAGCAGTGGAGGAGGGTGTTTCAAAAGGACAGTAGCCAGAGTAAGAACAGGATGGAGAAAGTTCAGAGAGCTGATACCACTGTTAGCTACAAAAGGGCAGATTGTACGATGCTTGTATAGGAACAGCAATGTTACATGGTAGTGAGACCTGGGCTCTGGGCACAGAGGATCTGTGAAAATTGCAAAGAAATGAAGCATGCACGCTCCAATGGATGTGTAATATACACGAACAACAAAGTGTAAATGAACTAAGTGTGAAATGAGGCATAAGAGGGATCAGATGCAGTATACTAGAGAGAAGACTGCGTTGGCATGGTCATGTGATGTGTATGAAGGATGACAGCTGTATAAAAAGGTACAGGGCGATCAAAATTGATGGAAGCTATGGAGTAGGAAGACCCAGGAAGATCTGGGACAAGGTGATAAAAGCTGACTTTGCACAATTGCACCTTTCAAAGACAATGATACAGGATCGAGATCTTTGGCACTATGCAGCAATACAGAAGACCCTCCTTCCCTTGCGCACGGAATCAAACGTACTTCCAGTAGGCACCTCTTAACCACTTGATTTACTATACACCTTCCATACACCCCCACCCCTACAATGTTACATATCAAGCAATACCTGTGTTTGGAGCTTTTATAAGTGAGGAAAAGCTTTGCATGGAGCCAATCTTTGCCCAATTGTACCTCTCAAAGGCAATGACACAGGACTAAGATCTCTGCCGTTATGCAGTAATACAGAAGACCCGAGTTCCCATAGGCACAGGCCAAAGCTGAAGCTTATATACAATATGCCTTAATGCACCACACCCCACCCTCCCACTGTATAGTGGTTGTGTAAACATCATGACAAAAAGCACCCAGCCCACATTGTAAATTGTTCGTGTAGGCATCACAACAAAAAGCACTCAGTACTCACTCTAAATGAGGTTGGTGTTAGAAAGCACATCCAGCTGTAGAAACCAAGCCCAAATCAGTTCTGTATAAGGCATGATCACCTGCCCTAGCAATGCCCACAACAAGACAACTTGTCTGACCCATGCTAGCGTAGAAAAATGGACATAAAACAGTGATGATGATGATATATATATACATATATATACTTGCATTATACATATATATACATACTTATATACATATATATATATACACATACATATATACACATATATATATATACACATACATATATATACACATACATATATATACATACTCATATACATGTATATACATATATACTAGCAGAATGGCCCGGCGTTGCTCGGGCTTCTAAACATAGATTGGCATGTTTATCCCTCCTTTCTGAAATAGTACAGAGAAGTACGGAATACCATGGCCTGAGGATGGTGTCTACATTTTGTGCTTAGGCAAATAATTTTCCATTAAGATTTTTCAAAAGTATGTAATTGCTTTCCCTCTCTTTTTTGTTGTTGTTTTTGCTGCTGTTGGTGTGATAGCAGTCGTTGGTCGTACCACTAACACAGTCTCGTCCTTCTTCAGTCAATCGTGTATATCCCCTTCTGCTTCATCTACCTAAACAATGATTGTAACACCTCCTTGTACACAATGTTCCTTGTTCTTCCGTGTCAGGCATATGCAAAGAGATTTCTCTTGCTTCCCACTCTTGAGCAGCCAACGTATAGTTGCCCATGTGAAAAACATGACTCTTCCGAAAGAAGACCAGCAACAGGTCTGAACCTGGGATTTGTTGATAGACATTGCAAAGCTGACACAGTTCGGCAAATGGTTCATTGATTGTCTGTTTCAAGTGCTCTTCTGGTGGCAGTACGTTCAGCATCTTGCGACCGTCGAATAGCAGATTCAACTGATGATTTGTTTGCCCGCTTTGTTCTTTTTCTTGCCGCTTTCGCAGTATTTCGGCCAATGGAGTATCTCTTCCTTCGAGGCATGACCTAAAAGCAGGACGAAGTACACTAAGACTAACTGGTAGAGTTAGGAGAAAACTCGTCAGTGATGCATGTGATTTCCGAACCGTTGACTATGTAATCGCTGGCCTTGTGCCAAAAGTAGTGGGACTTTTTGGGTGGCATATCGGCAGTAACAATGTCGATAAGCCGTCTGTGCTTTCGTGAAATAAATACATTTGTTTATATTTTGTTTTTGTGTATGCAAAAATATCTGTACATGAATATATAATTATATATATATGTTAAAATAAAAGATTAAAGTTTAAGCAAAGAATCGCTGCTTTGCCCCTTAATGGGATCTTCTGAAACTAAAATAATCAATCTGTGAACACAGAAGTAAATATTTCGAAAAACATTGCAACCGAAGGAAAACAGGGAGACGATACTTTGGTTCGTGAAGACATTCCCTGGCAATGAACGGAAAATAGCAAAGATAATACGTCAATGTTTTCCATACAGACAGATATTATAAGGGCTTGACGTTATAGCTAAAAAGACAGGCTAAGAAAGAGAGAGAGAGATCGCTAACCAGCGCCTAACACTCCTTTAACAACAGAAAATTGAAAAATAAAAGCTGCAGTTAATATCTTTAGACCACAAGGAATATATAAATGCAAGTTTGAAGTCAATCGGAGTAGAAATGTGGATTTGTATAGACTTTGCAAAACTTAGGGGACACACACAGACAACATCAGTTTTATATATATGTATAGATATATACATATATATATATATACACATACATATATATATATATACTCATATACATATATATATATATATATACACATACATATATATACATACTCATATACATATATATATACATATGTGTGTGTATGTATATATATATATATACGTACTCATATACATATATAGATATATGCACACACTCACACATACACACACACAAACAATATACTTGTGATAGAGGTGAGTGGTTTGGTGAGAGGAAGTTGGCAGTGTGATAACATGAAAAGGAGAGACTTGACACTAACAGTTCTACCTGCCTCTCCACCACAACTGCCAAACACTTGATTACACACTCTCCATTAGTTCAGATAGAGTGGTTTAAACAGGAAGTATCTTGACACAAGACTAACATCTTGACAACCCTGAGATGTCCAAGCTGATACACAGTCTGTCAGTCTGTCTGTCAAGATAGATAACTTTCTTTTTATTTGCCACCAGGGCATCAAAGAGTGGGACAAGTACAATGGGGGGAGTTTACATAAAAAGGCATCCTCAATAAAGAGGAGGCAATAACAAAATATAAAAATATAAAATATAAAATATAACAAAAATAAATTGAAAAACAAAATCCTCAATAGGGAAGAGGCGCCTTGGGGGGGGGGTCGCATACACACCCGAAAAAGTGTGCAACCCTTCTCCTCAGGAGCACAGAGAGAGGGTGCTCCCATGATCTTTCATCTTTCTCACCTACAGTCTGATGTAGAGTGAAGGCCCATTCACACAGGCCATTCTCCCCACTTTCACCCATCTTTCATAGAAACGGCTGGGGTGCAGCACCTCTCTCTCCATCCTGATCCTTCTTCCGAAATGATATCGGAAGAAACGGACCAGTTGTTGGCCAGAGAGAAAGGTGTCTGACCTCAGTCCTTTCAGACGCGTCCACCATACAACCTCTTTCGCCATGGCTACTACGCACAGGAACACCACCTCTCCTTCGTTTTTGAAGAGGGGAGGCGGCTTGATCATTACAATCGACTCGGTGGTCAACCGGATCGGTCCCACCCTTGACAGCAGTTGTTCGACATATCCCTACAGATCGGCAATGCCCGAGCAGTGTACCAATGCGTGTGCAACAGTTTCCCCGTCGCACACGCATCTGGGACAGATCTTTTTCGAGGGGTCCCTACCCGGGCGCCCGTGTCTGTAGAGCCTTTCTCGAACGGGCAGAGCCCCTCAGTAGCACTGCCAGGCCAGGGACCTCTGGAAGTTATCCATGGGTCCTGGACTGAATGTCCTACCAAACAGGTTGGCCAGTTCATCTTCCTCCATGCCTAGGGCTTCCCCGAGGGCGTCGTTGCACCTGCTAACCACCATCCCTCTATAGAATGACGAGGTGGATTCTCCACTGACCGCTGGGTCCGCCTGCCAGAGAGCCGTGAGCGCCTGGGCACACTCGGTGTGCCAGGCGCCCAGTTTTCTCGGTCTTTGCTTGACCCAGGATTGCAGCTCGGTGAGCGAGACGAGTCTGGGAAAGGCTCGCCTCACAAACGGGGCCCACACCAGTTGACCGGTGAGGAATACCTGGAGGTGCCGTAGCCTTAATGCGTGTTTACGTATCATTAGCCATGGCATCCCCAGCCCTCCTTTCGAAGGGTGTTGACAGCAGATGGATCTCCTCACCATAGGAGCTCGCTTCTTCCAAAGGAATTGGAAGAGTGCGCGCTCCATTTTGGCGAGTGTTTTCCCTTGGGCAAGGCACAAGGGTCAGGTGGTAGTAGATGACGGATGCTATATAAGTATTTGCCACCTCCGCCCGACCTTTCAGGGACAGTTTGCACTCAGCCCACTTCTGGGTCAATGCAAACACTCTGTTCGTTACCTCACCCCAGTTCTTCTCCACCTGGAGGTCTGGTCCAAACCAGACCCCGAGCAACTTCACCAGGCCCTCCGTCCAGCGCCCGATGACACGATCGGAGGGCATCGATCTGCCCCTCCACGTGCCGAGTTGCAGACCGATCGACTTGTCCCGGTTCAGCTTAGCCCCTGTAAACCTTTCGTACTCCTCCAGTAAGGTGCCGATCGCCCCGATTTCCGAGGCCGTCGACACCATTACTGTCACGTCATCGGCGTAGGCCGACACCGCTTTCCGCAATCCTGGTTCCAACGGGATGCCCTGCAACAACTCCAACTTCCGCAGCAGTGGCTCTAGAGTCATTACATACAGAAGGGAGGAGAGAGGGCACCCTTGTCGGATGGACCGCGCGATTTCGAACGGCTCCGAGAGGTAGCCGTTCACCTTGACCCTAGAGCAGATGCGGCTGCTGTGCATGGCATTGATCCAGCCCCTGAAAACGGGTCCGAAGCCTGCCGCCGCTAGCACCGCATCCAGGTAACTATGGTCTACCCTATCGAACGCCTTAGATTGATCCAAGTTGATCAGGGCCCCACCAAAGCCGATGGATGGATAGACAGCCAGCAAGATAGAAGGAGACAGATAGATGGAGGCATAGCTGTTTAACCCTTTAGCATTTAAACAGCCCATATCTGGCCAGAATTCTCTCACCTCCTTCTGTTCAAACTGGCTATAACCAGCTGTTCATAATGCAGTTAAGATATTGTTCTCAAAATAAATATCAAAATCTCATAGATTCTATATTAACCTTTAGCATTCACATTACTCTATATATACTATTATATTTTCATGGTAAAGGCTTTACCTCGCATAAATATCTCAAATAATATCGAATCTGCGAGATTTTGAAAGTATTTATTTTGAGAACAATACCTTAACATCAGTTTGAGTGACCAGTTACAGCCAGTTTTAACAGAAAAAGGTAGAGAATTTTGGTCAGTTTGGGCCGATTTGAACATTAAAGGGTTAAAGCCTTTACTATGAAAATACAATAGTATATATGGAGTAATGTAAATGCTAAAGAGTTAATTACATTCAACTCTATTGCAATCATTATTGACACTACTGGTTCACTAATACTATATATTGAAGATAGTTTAGAAATATTACCAATTGTGTTCCATAGTTTAAGTAACACTTAAACACATGTTGTACTAGGAGAATGATATTATATATAACAGAGTTTAATGAATTTATCTACAGGAATTAAAACTGTCTACCTTTGTTGGGTTAGTGAGATAGTAAGTAATTAGTGCAGTTTGTAACTAGTTCTACTAGTTTTGTGACTCAAACATTTACACCTTAAATGTGGACTATGAAAAAGAGGTGAATGGAATGGGAAAATTATTTGTTATTATTATTATTATCATCATCATCTCCATGAAACACATATATATGAAACACATATATACACATATATATACATACATATATATATACATATATATATATATATACATATATATATATACACATATATATATATACACATATATATATACACATATATATATATATACACATATATATATATATACACATATATATATATATACACATATATATATATATACACATATATATATATACACACATATATATATATACATATATATATATATACACATATATATATATATACACATATATATATATAGACACATATATATATATAGACATATATATATATATAGACATATATATATATATAGACATATATATATATAGACATATATATATATATAGACATATATATATATATATATACATATATATATATATACATACATATATATATATATATACATACATATATATATATATACATATATATATATATACATATATATATATACACATATATATATATACACATATATATATACACATATGTATATATATATATATACACATGTAATATATATACATATACATATATATACATACACATATATATATATATACATACACATATATTTATATACATACATACACATATATTTATATACATACATATACACACACACACATATATATATAATATATATACACACACACATATATACATATACATCCAGAGACTGAGGATAAAACACAAGATATGTTTGACTTCGTGGGGAAACTCACCAAGGAAGTGTACGTCCATCTGTCCCGCGAGTCCTGCGCTTGAACTTGGATCGGTGAAGTTTACAGACCGACTCGGACATTGTTTGTGGAGGAGTAGACTCCCTGAAGAAGCAAAGATCAAAACGAAACTCTTGTAGGGATTCATGATGCTGGGGGATTCATGACGTTCCCTGAGTGCTGTTGTTGTTGTGGGGCAAGAAAATAAGGCTCTAGACCTTTTAAAATACTATATATATATAATATATATATATAATATATATATATACATATATATGTATGAATGTGTGTGTGTAATTATATGTGTGTGTATTGTGTATATGTAATTATGTATTAATTATATATGCAATTTATTTGATATATCATTATCTGTGTGTGTATATATATATTTATATAATTGTACAATATAATACATATAATCGATTATATGCACAATTATATAATATATATACACAATGACATAATTATATATATATATATATATATATATATATATGGTGGCTGCCAACTCGTTTTCGAGTACGGCCACTACTTTATATCCATGTAGGAGAACCCCTACGGATGCGCTGAACGAGTGTGACTTTTTAGTCCAGCCAGCGATTTGAAAACTCTGGTACAAACACTACACTTTTGACAATTATTGACACATAGTGCTGGGCCCATGGTACCATCTGACGACAAGTGCAGAGAGATCTCCAGATATAAAGCAATGCCTGTGCCGTGAAGCTTTTATAGTGAGCAAAGGCACTGCACAAAGCCAGTCCCACTCTCTTAAACAAGATGATATGTACCAAAAAGAAGAACAAGTCAACATCATTGGATACCATCAGGGTTGCAGGTGTTATATCAGAGTTTTCCTTTTCCTAGAATTCTGCCTTGACAAAGGCTAAGGGGTCATCTCTCCCGGTGATTTTGGATGGCCATTGACTCTTAAGAGCTCCTTTGCCCTTTGACAGGTTTTGTTTTTAGTCCTGCAGGATGTCCAAAGTCACCCTCCTCACCAAGAAACCTTGGTGGGGTTGCCAGTTTAGTCGCCAACGACCCGACCATGAGACAGGTTGTACTGGGATACATGTTACCAGTAGCACCAACTGGTGACCTGACATAAATATATATATATATATATACACACACACACGTCTATTTATCTTAACATAACTTTGTTGGTTTTCAATATATCTTTTTTAAATTCCTCCAGGATTGTTATCATTTCTCCCGTTAGTCTTAATATTATTGCCATTCTTCCACTTGCTTGCTATTGTTATTGCTATTGTTGTTGCTAGTGTGGTTATTGCTGTTTTTAAATGCACCTACTTCAAACATTTATAGCTCAGAGCTAAATATTGTGCACTAAAGACACAAAATATATTTTAGAGGTGATTGAATATTTCTTTATCATATTTCTTTATATATATATATATAATATATATATATAAGCAGGGAAAAGCGGACGTAAAATGATGATGATGATGATGATATATATATATATATATATATATATATGAATTGTTCATGGTACAGAGACTGGCAAGACCACATATAATGGTAGTATTCAACACATGTTTAGGTGCAGAGTTGTATATTAATTAGTAAAATCTCAACAGGCAATCCACTGCACGAAGCCAGTTAGCTTGCTGGGCAACTGACAGAGTTAGCCCTCTGTTGGGATTTTATCAATTACTATATATATATATAGTCCAACCCATGACAGCATGGGAAACTGATGTAAAATGATGATTATATATATATATATAACAAAGAGGATGTGGTAAGATACCATGTGGACCATAACGCACCAGAGTACTCGATTGTTGGGGTAGCAGAGTGGGTAATATGAAAAGATTTAGGATGGCTGAGCTCCGGCCATTTAGACAGCGAGTTCAGATCTAGCTGTTGAAATGGCTGGAGCTCAGTCATCGGGGTCCTGAATCTTTTCATATATATATATAGCGAGAGAGAGAGAAGTAAGTCATTTGCTCTGGCCAGGGCCCCGTTTGCCTTTAAAATGTGAGGGGGACAAACCAACATTTGTTGATTCTTAAAGGAGCATGTTAGCATTGCTTATAGTGCCTTTCCCGGACTCTATGACATAAGTAAAATTTTACGTTAATTAAATTTTATCTCGCAGTAATACAGAAGACCTGACTTCCCACGGGCACAAGCCGAATCTGAAGGATATAGACAATATGCCCCCCACCCATCCACTGCAAAGTGGTCGTGGAGGTGCCACGGCAAAAAAGCCCCTAGCCCACACTGTAAAGTGGTCATGTAGGCGCCAGGCACCAAAAAAAAAAAAAGCACCCAGCACTCACTGTAAATGAGGTTGGTGTTAGGAAGAGCATCCAGCTGTAGAAATCAAGCCAGAATTAGTTCCGATATGAGCAAGACAAGGTCAGTTGACCAGGCACTGCCCACCCATCTAACCCATGCTAGCATGGAAGAATGGATGTAAAACAGTGATGATGATGATGATGATGATGATATTCAAATGAAGTTCAGATATAAAAAAAAATAAGCTTAAAAAGAATTTATTATATCAAATAAACAAAATTTTTAATTTTTAGCAAATGGATGTAAATATCGAACGTACAAAATTCAATACCGATTGCAACTTAGGGTCTATATATATTCATATAAATATATGCACATAAATAAACATGTAAAAATATGTATTATACATATGTATGACTTTTTAGTGGGGTTTTCTTTGTTTTTTAATTGGGAAAAAGTAGAGGGGACAAAAGATGGTTTCTCCACCGTTCTTGAAAAAGTGGAGGGGACTTGTCCCATGGTACCCCCCTAAAACAAAACCCTTGGCTCTGGCTGAGCTCTGGCCGTTTCAACAGCGAGTTCGGATCTAGCTGTCGAAACGGCTGGAGCTCAGCCGCTGGGGTCCTGGATCTTTTCATATATATATATATAGAGAGAGAATTAAGTCATTTGTTCTGACAGAGCTGTATACATATAAGTATGATGTATATTTGTATATCTAGTGATCGTAAACATACTATAGCAACAGTCAACCATGAAGAATTAGAGGATATACAAAACTTCTATCAAAAACTACAAATGATTGATTTTTTGCCAAAAAAGCCAGAGAGGATGATGAATCCTTGATGAGAAATAAATCAAAATTCACCCAAACTAAAATGTTAATATCCTTTCCAAATTCCCACTCGCTCTGATTGATCGACAAGATTCCCAGACCTCATTTGCTTGCCAAGTGAGTGGACCTGTCAAATCAGACCAAGGAAACAATGTTTCCATTGGTATTTCCATTGCTGATACTGTCTACTAGTCGCAACTCCTGGTAGAAAGAGCAATGTGAAATAAAGTGTCTTGCTCAAGGACATAATGCATCACCCGGTCCAAGAATTGAGCTCACAACCTCAAAATTGTGAATCCAACTCTCTAACCACTAAGCCAGATACCTTTATAAGTTTCCACTAGAACAGAATAATAATGTCAAACAATATTACCAAATCAGAAAAGTCTGCACTCAAACCTCTTCAAAACGATGAAACAATAGTCATAAATAAGCAGATAAAAGTGGTTCTATTGTCATAACGGATGCTGAGTATTGTTGAAAAATAGCTGAACTACAGTTGAAGGGCACAACTTTTATAGAGAAATACCTAGAAATAAGATGATTGCATTATAAGGTTTGGGGATCCAGCCAGATCAGTTGGAGATGGTTGCTTCTGACAGGACCTGCTGGGGTGAGTGTTTGAGGACTCTGTCCACTTATTACTGAGAGGGTCGTTGGGGAAAAGAAGAAGCATTATAAGGTGGTTCAATAATCTGTTTTTAAAACAACAAAATTCACTTACAACTAATGAAAGCAATTACCTTAACAAATTTTCTAACAAAGCCAAGCAATTTTTATGGCCCACCAAAAATATATAAATCAAAGGAAATGCCAAATGCAGTAAACTAACACAATAATAAATATGGAAAATTGCTACAACCAAAAGATCAAAACCTTAGACCTATCATAGCTGGTCTGGCATGTCCAACTAATCATCTAAGTAAGTTTATTGACATTATTTTAAAGCTACTCTGTACCTATCAAGTTTCATTTGGAATGATATTGATTTTTTGTCACATATACCCAAAATGACAGAACCATATTCTGTATTAGTTTTGATGTGGTAAGCCTCTACAATATTCCACATAACTTTGGAATTGCAATAGTAAAATATTGGATAAAAAAACATGAATAGGTGATTTCCACTTTATATACCACAGACTGCATATTAGATGCTGCTATTCTCATTCTTGAGAATAATATTTTATTTTTCAATGAAAACAAATTAAATACAAATCAGAGGTACAGTCATTGGAACCAAGTTTACTCCAACATGTGCAAACTTGGTAATGGGTTAGTTAACCTTTAAGCAGTTACATTACTCTATATATACTATTATATTTTCACAATAAAAGCTTTATCTCACATAATTATTTCATATAATATTGATTCTATGAGATTTTGATATTATTTATTTTGAGAACAATATCTTAACATCAGTATGATTGGCCAGTTGTGGCCTGTTTGAACAGAAAGAGGTGAGAGAATTCTGGTCGGATATGGCCAGTTTAAATGCTAAAAGGTTAAAAGAAAAACTATACAGAAAAGTAGTGGAAAATTATAAAATTCCCTTTAGAAAGTATATAAAGAACTGGTGGGAGAGATTTCTTGATGACTGTTTTATATGGGCAGAATCTTGATTCTTTAGAAGAATTCAGCATCCTCCTGAACAACTTACATCAAACCCTAAAATTTATAAAGGAAACAAATACCACAAAATAACCATTTCTGGACATAATGGTTATATAAAAATATCCCCAACATCACAAAAGGTTTTATTGAAAAATTCAAATTACTTATAAATGGACTAGAATATTGACTTGATTGGACTTTGTTTCATATAAATCGATGTATTTTGTAATTCGTTTTAATATATAGGTTATCTCTTTTTGATACACTTACTTAGACTTAGAAGCTCCCATGTTTTGAGACATACGAGGCAGCCAAAGTGCTCCAATGATCACAGTCAGTTGCATCTATTAATACATCATTCCAACCTATGTTGACAGGTTTCAGGAGTTTGTTGATTTTCTGGCACCAGTTCAGCTTGGGACATTCGCTTCACCTCTTTCCATGGGAGTACAAATACATACCCTGATTAGCATGTCTCTCACAACATGTTATAACCAGTCAAGTCAACACGTGCACACACAATGGGTTCATTGATGGCCTTCTTTGTTGGTGAAGAAGTCATCCTACCTGATGCCAAGGATTTTCTGTAGGCATTTGGTGTCAAAAGCATCTAATTGTTTCTCTTGGCTGGTCTTCACAATCCACATCCCACACCCATGCAGGAGCATTAAAAGCACACTGCTGTTGTAAAAACCCCATCTTCGAAGTGAAAGTGAAAGATTTTTTGCTTCTCCGGATCTTGTTCAGTTGCTTAAATGCAGTTGAAGTTTTGTCTATTCTGCAATTAATTTCTTTTAAATATCCCCACTTCTGTTGATAGAGCTTCCGAGGTAGGTGAAGTTGGCACACACACACACACAGAATGATGAGATGGAGTAAACAGAATAGGACCCCCAAAAAGAGGAAACACAAAGAAAAATAGTTGTTGAGGAGGTCACATAATGGGTGACAAAAGGAGTTTGATGAACTAACTAATATCTAATAATAAAGCTGAAGTGAAATTCAAATAGTGAGTGTGTTTTTATAGGCAAAATGACCATCCCCAATTATAACAATATCTGTTTCAACAACATACATAGACACACACACACATATATGGACATGCGAAAAGTGAATGGAATAGAAAATAGAATGAGAAATAGAAAAATAGATCAGAGTGAGAAGAGAAAGAAAAGGAAATAGATTGTTTTGGAGAAAAAGTATATGTATGTTCAGTCAACCATTATATATACATAAATACATATGTGTGTGTGTGTAAAAGGTAGTATATGGAATATATTAGTTTAATCCTTGAAATGGCAGGAAGAGGGTCTTAACTATATATATATACTACCTACACTATATATATACGTGCATATATATATATATATATATATATTTCGTTTCTGAATTTGTTTAGCAAGATTCTTTATCTGAAATCGTGTGTTGAAACCGATATTGTTATACTTTGGGAGGGTCATGTTGCCAGTAAGAAACACACGCACCAGTTGCTTTCACTTCAATTTAATTTATTAAATATTTATAAATTTACAAATTTATAAATTTCTGGTTGGTTGGTTGGTTCCACAACCAGATAGTTGTTTATATATATATAGTCATAGTTCTTTCGTCACACACACTGTGACCTCTTCAGTGACTGGGGATTTCTTTCTTCGTTTCTGTGCCTTTCCTTTCTTCTATCCTACGCCATTTTTTGGCGTAGGATAAGTGAAAGCAACTGGTGCGTGTGTTTCTTACTGGCAACATGACCCTCCCAAAGTATAACAATATATATATATATATATATATATATATATATATATGTGTGTGTGTGTGTAGGTAGTATGGTGAAATACTAGTGTTGCTACCAAATCAAGCACTCTATGCACAGGCAGAGTGTATATAATAGAAAAAATGAGGAAGTTTGTTTACAATAGGGCCAATGCCTCTCTCTCTCCCACTCTCTCATATATATATATATATGTGTGTGTATATATGTGTATATATATGTGTGTGTGTGTGTGTGTGTGTGTGTGTGTGTGTGTGTGTGTGTGTGTGTGTGTGTGTGTGTGTGTGTATATATATATATATATATATATATATATATATATATATATATATATATATATATATATACATATATATACCTTCTCGGTCCACATACCACAACAAAAATATATCTTTTGTCACATGACCAGTCTGAGGAGCAAATCAATACTAGAGTCAGGTCCATAACTCCTATGAGTCACCTTGACCCAAACCTCTGAGAAACGCGTGTAACAAGTTGGTACGCAATAAATATTTTTCATGTGAAAACGAAACTTCCTAATTTTTTCTATTATATATATATATATATATATATATATATATATATATATATATGTATAATTCAGTCAAATATGTAAAATTTGGCTTCAACCACCATTTACTCAATATATATACATATATATATATATATATATATATATATATATATATATAATAGAAAAAAGGAGGAAGTTTCGTTTTCACATGAAAAATATTTATTGCGTACCAACTTGTTACACGCGTTTCTCAGAGGTTTGGGTCAAGGTGACTCATAGGAGTTATGGACCTGACTCTAGTATTGATTTGCTCCTCAGACTGGTCATGTGACAAAAGATATATTTTTGTTGTGGTATTTAATGGAGGCACATGGCTTAGTGGTTAGAGCATTGGCCTTGCAATCGAAAGGTTGTGAGTTCAATTCTCAGACCGGGTGATGTGTTGTTTCCTTGAGCAAGACACTTTATTTCACATTGCGCCAGTTTACTCAGTTGTAGAAATGAGATGATAGGACTGGGGTCCCTATCATTCCACAGTGATCGTGGAGGTGCCACGGCAAAAAAGTACCCAGCACTCACTGTAAATGAGGTTGGTGTTAGGAAGGGCATCCAGCTGTAGAAATCAAGCCAGAATCAGAACCCGTCCCACCCTTGCAAGCAGGGAAAAGCGGACGTAAAATGAAATGATGAAATGATGATGATAAACAATAATAAAGTAAGAAGCACAGGACTGTGTATGGTTTATAATTTTTTATTCCCTTAGTAAAATAAGTTGGATTACTTTGAATAATTAATGAATGAATATTACATAATTTATCTACTAAATTTCGTGGCTGTTTATTAAATATATTTTATTACTTATTTAAAGATTCACTTCTTTAAAATTTTCAAATGTCAACACTTCCGGTTAGCGATTGTTTAAATAAATATTCATATATTTCTGTCACTAATTTTCTCCTAATGCAGTTTATATATAATATCGTCTTTTTTTAATGTATCATGGATTACGATTACTGATTAAATAAGACAGATTTCTATGTATTATATATTGTCAATTACGATTTTATTTGATGTATTATATCTACATGTATATATACCTGCATATATACACACTACACATGCTAGCAGAAAACCAACCGAATGAATGAATGAAATGAATATATATAAATGTAAGTATGTATGTATACGTACATACATATATGTATACAGACGTACAGTAGTATGTATATATATACACACATATATATGTGTACGTATGGGTTTACCGAACAAACATGTTCGGTTTGTTTGTAAACAAACAAACAGCCCGAATTATGCCGTACAGTGTTCAGGAAACCATCGTCGCCTTTACGTCTGTATGTACGTATACATACATACTTACATTTAAGTATCAGCTGTACTAAGAGTGAGAAATGAAATTTCGTTTCATTCTTTTATATATATATATATATATTGTTATACTTTGGGAGGGTCATGTTGCCAATAAGAAACACACGCACCAGTTGCTTTCACTTCAATTTATTATAATAAATTTATAAATTTCTGGTTGGTTGGTTGGTTCCACAACCAGATAGTTGTTTATATATAGTCATAGTTCTTTCGTCACACACTCTGCGACCTCTTCAGTGACTGGGGATTCCTTTCTTTGTTTCTGTGCCTCTCCTTTGTTCTGTCCTACGCCATTTTGTTTCTGTGTGTGTGTTGTGTGCTCAGTCTGCGCATGCGCCACATCCGGGTGTCTGTGTGTGTTTATGTTCATTTATTTATTTGTTTATTTACATGTTACTGATTGGTTGTTTGTTCTATGTGTGTGTGTGTTTTCATTTTGTCCTTAATTGTAAGTTGTGATGTTGCTGTTCCACTCATATTTTCTATTTAATTTTGGTTGTAATTCTTTTATGTTTATTTGCCTCTGTGATTTGTCTAAACATTGCGTCTTTTCTGTGTGTAGATTCTATTTTTATTTCTATGTTCTCTAATTTACTCTTGTGTTCTATTTTAGCATGTTGGTAGAGTACAGATGATTCTTTATTATCTTGAAGGTCTCGCCAGTGTTCATTTATCCGTTCCCCTACACTACGAGCTGTCTCACCTATGTACACTATATTTTTGTCTCTACATTTACGGAGGTACCTGGTCTTTCTACTATCTTAATATTGAGTTTATGTTTATTTAGGGCCCTTTTAAATTTGTAAGCTAATTCACCTCTAGGGGTTGTATCGATGAACATATTTATTGCTATCATACCATGAGTTTATTCTAATAGCCTTGTTCCTAGTTCTTTCTATTCTATTCCAAAATTTGCTCCTATACTTGGGGCAGGTCCCATTTATGTCATTATTTACCATGTTCATCGATACAACCCCTAGAGGTGAATTAGCTTACAAATTTAGAAGGGCCCTAGATAAACATAAACTCAATATTAAGATAGTAGAAAGACCAGGTACCTCCGTAAAAACACTTATTAGCAAGACATACCCTTTTCAAAGACCCTCATATATAGATAAGAAATGTATAACCTGTAAAATAAGCCCCCATATTAACTGTAAAACTAGAAATGTAGTGTATAGCATAAGATGTACTGAAGGACAATGTAGAGACAAAAATATAGTGTACATAGGTGAGACAGCTCGTAGTGTAGGGGAACGGATAAATGAACACTGGCGAGACCTTCAAGATAATAAAGAATCATCTGTACTCTACCAACATGCTAAAATAGAACACAAGAGTAAATTAGAGAACATAGAAATAAAAATAGAATCTACACACAGAAAAGATGCAATGTTTAGACAAATCACAGAGGCAAATAAACATAAAAGAATTACAACCAAAATTAAATAGAAAATATGAGTGGAACAGCAACATCACGACTTACAATTAAGGACAAAATGAAAACGCACACACACATAGAACAAACAACCAACCAGTAACATGTAAATAAACAAATAAATAAATGAACATAAACACACACAGACACCCAGATGTGGCACATGCGCAGACTGAGCACACAACACACACACAGAAACAAAATGGCGTAGGACAGAACAAAGGAGAGGCACAGAAACAAAGAAAGGAATCCCCAGTCACTGAAGAGGTCACAGAGTGTGTGACGAAAGAACTATGACTATATATAAACAACTATCTGGTTGTGGAACCAACCAGAAATTTATAAATTTATTATAATAAATTGAAGTGAAAGCAACTGGTGCGTGTGTTTCTTATTGGCAACATGACCCTCCCAAAGTATAACAATATCGGTTTCAACACACGATTTCAGATAAAGAATCTTGCTAAACAAATTCAGAAACGAAATATATATATATATATATATATATTAAGTATAATGAGTTCAAATCTCAAGCATTCCTTTACAATGAAAATAGCTCAAAGAAAAGAATATTTCTGAGCCGTGTAATAAATATAAATCAATATATATGATGAAACACAGATACCAACATATCTTTGTTTATATTGCAAAAGGAATTAAGTTAGCTAGAATGAAATATACTAATTATAATATTACAGCCTGCCTACATCGATTTAAAATAATAAATCAACACAAACAAACAGTATTGGCAAATGGCCATGGTGTTTAGACAAATTTAAATTTCAAAATCAAACCTGTTCCGTAGATAAGTTTAAACTTTAAAATCCAAATATATTTCGAGATAAATAAGTGTAAGGATATCATGTCCCGCTCTCTTCAGTAAACACCCAGAACAAATTGATATGCTTCACTTCCAAATATTTTAAAAGACTGTTTAACACACATGGTTTTACAGTTTCTAGCCAGTCTCATTGAGGTGGTAATGGGAGCAACTGGGATTACAGGGAATATTTTTGTTATGACCCCGTATAACTAAATATATATATATATATATATATATATATATATATATATATATATATATATATATATATATATTTCGTTTCTGAATTTGTTGGCAACATGACCCTCCCAAAGTATAACAATATATATATATATATTTAGTTATACGGGATTATAATACCATTACTTCCTCAATGAGACAAAATTTGAATGTAACCCAGCTCCGATAATATATATATATATATCCGGGCTGGGTTATTTATAAAAGCTATGTTGAATTAAAATATCAACAAAATGTAATAGAATAACATAATGTTCATGAATAGAGTCAGATGGCTAACAACAACAACAACAACATCATAGATAAAATAACAGTGAACACATGGAAAATCACCAAAATGACACATAATTGAGGCTAAACAACAGAAACTTATGAATTCTTGCTAAATTAATACACTTCTAGTGTTAGTTAGTTTTGGAAACTGTGTTCTAAAGTTCTTTCTTTCTTTGTCTTATTTTATTTTGTACTCAGTAATCATAGTAATTAAATGAGAAATCATTGGAAATTGAAATTAATGACTTTAATTCAGTAATTCTCAACCATCTCCACCATTACCACCACCACCAACACCAACACCACCACCACGATGTTAGTAGCTGTAGTGGTGGTGGTGGTGCTGCTGTTATTGCTTGTGTATTTGTTGTTGTTATTGCTACTGTTATTATTTTTACTCGACCTTATTGTAAACCCCCACTGTCCCTGTCTTTGTATTGTCCCCTACATGTCGGCCCTTGTGGCTAATAAATGAAATCATTATTGTTGTCATGGCGGTGGATTGGCAGTATCGGTAGAGGGTCGGACGCCATGCTTTCCAGCATAGTTACGTCCCTTTACGATCTGAGTTCAAATCCCGCCAAGGTTGACTTTGCCTTTCATCCTTACGGGGTCGATAAAATAAAGTACCAGTAATGCACTGGTAATTTCTGGCCTTGTGCCTAAAGTAGAAACAATTATTGTTGTCATTACTATTATTGTTGTTAGGGCGATGGTTTGGCAGTATCGGTAGAGCGTCAGACACTATGCTTTGCAGCATAGAGTTATGGCCCTTTACGCTCTGCGTTTAAATCCCGCCGAGGTTGACTTTGCCTTTCATCCTCGTGGGGTCGATAGAATAAAGTACCAGTTATGCACTGATATATAATTGCTGGCCTTGTGCCCAAAGTAAAAATATTATTATAATTATTGTTGCAGTTATATTTGTTGTTATAGTTATTGTTTGTTGTTGTTGTTGTTGTTATAGTTATCCATTAACATTTGTCCCTATTCTGTACTACAAAACGAAACTAGTAGTCAAATGTCAATCTATCCCACCACATCTCAAACTACCAACATACAATAAACATTGTGTCATTGTACTGCTATTATTGTCATTGATGTTGTTGTTGTCATTGATGTGTTGCTGATAGTGGTGGTGGTGGTGTTATTGGTGTTAATAGTGGTACATAGTAGTGTTGATGGTAGTCTATGGGTGTTGATGTGGTAGTCATTGTGGTTGTGGTGGAGGTATGATTGCTGATATATGTTTCCCTTCAACTGTGTCATTCATTATGCAACACCACCACCACCTTCACCACCTCCACCAGCACTACCATCATCACCACCACCACCACTACCATCATCACCACCACCACCACTACCATCACCACCACCACCACCACCACCACTACCACCAGCAGTACCACCACCACCATGATCATCACCACCACCAGCATCACCACCACCACCACCACCACCAGCACCACCACCACTACCATCGTCACCACCACCACTACCATCATCACCACCACCACCACCAGCACCGCCAGCATCACCACCACCACCAGCATCACCACCACCGCCAACATCACCACCACCACTATCATCACCACCACCAGCATCACCACCACCGCCAGCACCACCACCACCACTACCATCACCACCACCACTACCATCACCACCACCGCCAGCATCACCACCACCACCACCACCACCACCACCACCATGATCATATAATCATCACCACTATTCTTGACTGCCCCACACCTACTTATGCTAATGTGTCGGTTACAAAAATCACTTTCTCTCATCAGACTTTTAAATCTTTCACATACATACACACACACAAACATACACTCACATACATACAACAAGCCACATGCATTCGAACATACATACACACACACAAACATACACTCACATACATACAACAAGCCACATGCATTCGAACATACATACACACACACAAACATACACTCACATACATACAACAAGCCACATGCATTCGAACATACATACACACACACAAACATACACTCACATACATACAACAAGCCACATGCATTCGAACATACATACACACACACAAACATACACTCACATACATACAACAAGCCACATGCATTCGAACATACATACACACACACAAACATACATACAACAAGCCACATGCATTCGAACATACATATACATATATGCAAATATGTGTAAGTATACATATGTATGTGTGTGTATACATATACATATATAAAAGATAGTAATGATACATGTCCATGTATACACAAGCACACACACACACTCGTGTGTGTGTGTGTGTGTGTGTGCGTCTGAGTGTGCATACATATATATTTATATGCATATGTACATGTATATATATATATATATATGTTTGCATGTGTGTGTGTACAGACACACGCACATACGTGTGTATGTGTGTGAGTGTGCATACATATATATTTATATGCATATGTACATGTATATATATATATATATATATATATATGTTTGCATGTGTGTGTGTACAGACACACGCACATACGTGTGTATGTGTGTGAGTGTGCATACATATATATTTATATGCATATGTACATGTATATATATATATATATATATATATATGTTTGCATGTGTGTGTGTACAGACACACGCACATACGTGTGTATGTGTGTGAGTGTGCATACATATATATTTATATGCATATGTACATGTATATATATATATATGTTTGCATGTGTGTGTGTACAGACACACACGTGTGTCTGAGCGATATATGTATATATATATATATATATGTATATATATATATATGTATATGTATATATATGTATATATATATATATATATATATATATATATATATATATATATATATATATGTATATATATATATATATGTATATATATATATATATATATATATATATATATGTATATGTATATATATAAATATATATATATATATATATGTATATATATATATATAAATATATATATATATATATATGTATATATATATATATATATGTATATATATATATATATATATATGTATATATATATATATATATATATATGTATATGTATATATATATATATATGTACATATGCATATAAATATATATGTATGCGCACTCAGACACACACACATATATATACAGAAACACACACAAACGCATGAATCGATAATGACTAGTTTATGGCACCAAGCACAGTCATGTGATAGTATAAAGAGCCAATGATGTTTACAACAGTAAAGATCAGTTACTTCAACTAAACAGCTACTAATTACTAAATGACAATAAAAAAAACAGCGGATTCTATTGGTATTAGTGATGTTCTGCTGGCCTGGTAATAATAAGTTATTCTGATGTTTCACATAATGGTACAAATTGCTTTGTCATCAGGAAGTGTAGCTGTGGGCTGGGGGTGGGTGGGCATGGGTATGTGGTGTAGGTGTAAGGCTGGGTGGGGGGGGGGCATGGCTATGTGGTGTTGGGTGGGGGGGGGCATGGCTATGTGATGTTGGTGTTAGGCTGGGTGGGGGGGCATGGCTATGTGATGTTGGTGTTAGGCTGGGTGGGGGGTGGGCATGGCTATGTGGTGTAGGGTGTATGCTGGGTGGGGGGTGGGCATGGCTATGTGGTGTAGGTGTTGGCTGGGGGAGAGGGGCATGGCTATGTGGTGGAGGTGTGGGCCGGGGAGGAGAGGGGGACATGGCTATGTGGTGTAGGTGTAGGCTGGGGAGGAGAGGGGGACATGGCTATGTGGTGTAGGTGTAGGCTGGGGGAGGGGGGGGGGGGCATGGCTATGTGGTGTAGGTGCGGGCTGGGGGGTATGGATATGTGGTGTAGGTATAGACAGGGGGGGGCATGGCTATGTGGTGTAGGTGTGGGCCGGGGAGGAGAGGGGCATGGCTATGTGGTGGAGGTGTGGGCCGGGGAGGAGAGGGGGACATGGCTATGTGGTGTAGGTGTAGGCTGGGGGAGGAGGGGGGACATGGCTATGTGGTGTAGGTGTGGGCCGGGGAGGGGGGGGGGGCATGGCTATGTGGTGTAGGTGTGGGCCGGGGAGGAGAGGGGCATGGCTATGTGGTGTAGGTGTGGGCCGGGGAGGAGGGGGGGATGGCTATGTGGTGTAGGTGTAGGCCGGGGGGAGAGGGGCATGGCTATGTGGTGTAGGTGTGGGCCGGGGAGGAGGGGGGAATGGCTATGTGGTGTAAGTGTGGGCTGGGGGGTATGGATATATGGTGTAGGTATAGACAGGGGGGGGGGGCATGGCTATGTGGTGTAGGTGTGGTTGTATGGTCTAAGTGTGGAATGGGAGCAGGCATGGTTATATAGTTATGGTGTGAGCTGAACTGGGAGCATGCATGGTAGTGTGATGTAGGTGTAGTAGGGGCATGGCAAGCATGGCTGTGTGTTTAACCCTTTCATTGCTATATATCTAATGAAATACACTCTATTTCAATTAGTTAATGAAGAATTCAACAAACTTATTAATTATTTCATTACTAAGATAGTAGCTCAAGATATGGATCTTATATGAAATTACATTGGAAGATTTTAATTTAAATAGGAACCCTTAAAAATTGTTGGGTTTGTTTCATAGAAACTTTATATGCTGGATGTAGGCATGGGTGTGTGGTTAAGAAGCAATCACATGGTGTTAGATTTGATCCCACTGTAGAATAAGGTACAGTAGGATACTTAGAGCTTTACCAGTGATGAATTGACTAATTACCTTGTAAGTTGAATTTCATAGATACAGATAAAAGTATTTCAAAATACTGCAAGTAAATATTACATTTAAATATAGAAAGACATAACGTGGATTGGCAGTATCGGTAGAGGGTCGGACGCTATGTTTTCCAGCATAGTTACGTCCCTTTACGATCTGAGTTCAAATCCCGCCGAGGTTGACTTTGCCTTTCATCCTTACGGGGTCGATAAAATAAAGTACCAGTAATGCACTGGGTATTTGCTGGCCTTGTGCCTAAAGTAGAAACAATTATGTGATAAGGTTCAATGGAGATACAGCAATAAGTTTGCAGATAGAATAAACGAGATGTAATTACGTCATTGGTGCAGTGAAAAGATCTATGTGTTGATTAAAAAATCTAACGATGAATTTAGTGTATTAAGTAAGCAGAATACTTGAATAAATATTTCTTACTTCCATGTACAGTAAATTATGTTAATCAAAGCAATAATGATAGTGATTTCAATTATGGGCCACAAGGGCCGACATGTAGGGGACAATAATAATAATAATAATAATGATTTCATTTATTAGCCACAAGGGCCGACATGTAGGGGACAATACAAAGACAGGGACAGTGGGGGTTTACAATAAGGTGGAGTAAAAGTGCACAATGGCAAGACTAATTTAACAATGAAAATATAAAAATATAAAATAAACTATGCATAAATATAACAAAATAAATTCCCCGATAGGAGGTGTACGACTCTGGGGTGATTCAGGTACCCCACCAATCCTGAACCACCCTGCGCTTCTAGGGCACCCAGGGAGAGCACCCCTCTCCTCAAGTTAGCTAGCCTATAGGCGCATGGTCAGAGTAGGCCCATTCACACGAGCCATTCTCGCCACATTCACCCACCCTTTAGCAAATGTACTGGGGGGCAGCACTTCTCTCTCCACCCTCACCTTCCTTTCCAGGTGAAACTTGAAGAAGTTGATGAGGGATTGGCCGAAGAGAAAAGTGTCTGTCTTTAGTCCTTTCAACCTGGTCCACCATATAATCTCTTTCGCAACTGCCACCAGACAGAGGAAAATTTCCTGCTCTTCCTGACCTAAGGAAGGCAGTGGATCGATCTTCACTATGGACTCGGCCGATAGCCGGATTCGTTCCACACGCGACAGTAGCTGTTCGACATAACACCACAAGTCAGTAATGCACGGACATTGGACAAGTGCGTGCAGAACGGTTTCGTCGTTCTGTGCGCATCTTGGGCAGGTCCGTCTGACAGCACTTCCGTACCTGTAGAGTTTATCCCGAACCGGCAGTGCCCCCCGGTAGCACTGCCAACGAGGGATTTCTGGAAATTGTCCATCGTCCTCGGCTCAAAAGTCCTCCGGTACAGACTGGTCAGTTCGACTTCGTCGAGGCCCAAAGCTTCTCCGAGTGCGTCATCGCACTTGCCCACCACTAATCCTCTATAGAACTCGAGAGTGGAAGTTCCACTGATCGCATTGCCCGCTTGGTAGAGGGCAGTGAGTGCCTGGCAACATTCCAGGTGCCAATAATAATAATATTTCCAGGGATGGTTAAAGAAAATTGGCCCCGCCACGCTTTTTGGAATGCTTCAAAAGGCATGCTTGCTGGGAACAGCAAGAACCCTCCGATACGTCCTGAATATCTGAGGCTGCAGGTAGTGGCTTGATATTCATTTCAACAAACTTTCCAGTTAACTAACATCAATGACTGAGACTCAAAGAACAATAATAATAATAATAATAATAATAATAATAATCTAAACTATAATAAAGTAAGAAGCACAGGACTGCATACGGTTTATAATTTCTTATTCCCTTAGTAAAATAAGTTGGATTACTTTGAATAAATAATTGTTCCTACTTTAGGCACAAGGCCAGCAATTACCCAGTGCATTACTGGTACTTTATTTTAACGACCCCGTAAGGATGAAAGGCAAAGTCAACCTCGAATGAATATTACATAATTTATCTACTAAATTTCGTGGCTGTTTATTAAATATATTGTATTACTTATTTAAAGATTCACTTCTTTAACATTTTCAAATGTCAACACTTCCAGTTAGCGATTGTTTAAATAAATATTCATATATTTCTATCACAAATTTTCTCCTAATGCAGTTTATATATAATATCGTCTTTTTTTAATGTATCATGGATTACGTTACTGATTACATAAGAGAGTGTAACACAGTCTTCATTCAATTTCTGTGTATAGTGTCAATTACGATTTTATTTGATGTATCATATCTACATGTATATATACCTGCGTATAATATCAATATACACACTACACATGCTAGCAGAAAACCAACCGAAGGGTGGTTTTTCTGCTAGTAATAATAATAAAGAAAGGTGATTCACTGGCATTTATGCAAACTAAATAATTTACCACATTTTGAGAAGTGGTATGAGCATAAGCCAGAGTCGGTGATAGAAGACGATCGAGTGAAGGTGCTATGAGATTTTAGGATACAGACAGACAAGAAATTAGAACACAATAGGCCTGACTATTGGTTTTTGACAAGGAAAAAAGATTGTGCCTGATTGTAAATGTAGCCTATCCCTTTCACACAAGAGTGGAAGAAAAGGAGAAATTAAAAAGAATTTGGGGCTGTCATGAGGTCAAGGTCATCCCAATTGTCATAGGAGCACTAGGTACTATCTCGAGGAGTTTTCAAGGATGGTTAAGGAGCATTAGTCCAGCTCCCTTTTTTGGAACACTTCAAAAGGCATGCTTGCTGGGAACAGCAAGAACCTTCCAATACGTCCTGAATATCTGAGGCTGCAGATAGCAGCATGATGTTCATTTCAACAGACTTTCCAGTTATACAACATCGATGACTGAGACACCAAGTAAATAATAATAATAATAACAATAACAATAATAATTTTTCTACCAAGGAAATGGAGAAACTATCCAAATATAAAGATATAGAAATAGAAATAACCCGAATGTGGATGTTGAAGACAGAAAAAATACCTATAATTATAGGTACTCTGGGAATGATAAAGCATGCAGACAGATACATAAACAAAACCCCAGGACACACAAATATATACAACATTCAAACAATAGCACTACTAGGCACTGCACACCTATTACGAAGAGTACTCTCAATACAATAGAACAAACACCACCAAAAATCTCACTGAACCTACCCAAGACGCACAGAGCTGCACTCGGTAATGCAGTGATAACGTGTATTATAATAATAATTGTTTCTACTTTTGGCACAAGGCCAGCAATTACCCAGTACATTACTGATACTTTATTTTATCGACCCCGTAAGGATGAAAGGCAAAGTTAACCTCGGCGGGATTTGAACTCAGACCATAAAGGGCCGTAACTCTTTGCTGCAAGGCATGGCGTCAGACCCTCTACCGATACTGCCAGTCCACCGCCCTTATTATTATAATAATAATAATAATTGTTTCTACTTTTGGCACAAGGCCAGCAATTACCCAGTGTATTACTGGTACTTTATTTTACCAACCCTCTAAGGATAAAAGGCAAAGTTAACCTCGGCAGGATTTGAACTCAGAATGGCAAGGGCCGTAACTCTATGCGTCAAAGCATGGCGTCCGACCCTCTACCGATACTGCCGAAATAATAATAATAATAATAATAATAATGTCAATGAAGTTCTGAAATACATCAAAACAAATAACATCATAGAAACAAATAACCTGATAAAGTCATCAAGAAAATATGAGTGTAGATGACAAGGCAAAGAAAAACGATAAGGAAGACCAAAAATTAAAAAAATAAGAGCCATGGTGGAAAAGGAGAATACAGGCCAGTATAGATACCCTCTTGAAGGACATTTCTGTCTTAGTCCGAAAAGAGAAGGGGGAGCTTAGGAATATGAAAATAATACAGAGCACTGTAAAGAAAGTATGGCATTGAAAGAAAAGGCCTAAAAGTAGTGATGGCGGAACTCAAGCAAACGTCTCATAGCAAAAAAGATAGTTAGATACAAACAACGAATAAAGCAGTACCAACAAAATAGACTATTCAGAGTAAAACAAAAGAGATTTTACCTAGAAATAAATGGAGATTGTACAGATGAAGTGATTATAATGGATAACACTGAAAGTCAAAAATTTTGGAACTACATTTGGAGTAAAGAGCAGGAACACAAGGAGGAGGCTGAATGGTTAGAACTTAAACAAACAACAGTTTGCCCACAACAGGCAGAACTAGTCAGTTCAGCTAGGGACATGAATGAAGCCAGAAATAAAGATGAGCAACTGGAAGTCCCCAGAACTAAAAGTTCAAGGCTACTGGATCAAAAGATTTAGTCAATGCCATGAACAAACAACTGAACAACTCAACACATTGCTAAATGCTGATCAAGTGATACTGGAGTGGCCAGCAAAAGGCAGGACAGTTTTGTGCTTAAAAAATATCACTAAAGAGAATACGGTAGACAACCACAAACCGATAACATGCCTACCACTTATGTGGAAATTATTGACTGGAATAATCGCAGAATCAATGTATGGGCATCTTAAAGAAAATGGAGTTCTACCAGATGAGCAGTGCAGAGGTACAAAGGACCAGCTTTTGATAGATAAAACTATACTTAAGGATAACAAAAAGAGGAAAACCAACTTGATCGTGGCATGGATCGATTACCACAAAGCCTATGACATGATTCCACACACTTGGATTATGTGTTAACTTATTTCGTATTGAGCAATTCTTAAGGAAAAGTATGAAAAAGTGGAAGACTGAACTGATAGCATATGGAAGAGATTTAGGAACAATGGAAATCAATAGAACTATATTCCAAGTGGACAACCTGTCACCACTGAGGTTTATACTATGCATGATATCACTGACAATGATTTTGAGAAAAGTTAATGCTGGGTAGGAATTCAAAGATTGCCAGCAAAAAATCAACTACTTATTAATCATGGATGACCTCAAGCTTTATAGTAAGAATGAATCCCAGCTTGATTTGGTATATACATTTAGTGCTGACATCAGAATGGAGTTTGGATTAAAAAAGTGTGGTGTGTTAATCTTGAACAGTGGCAAAATTAAAAGCATTGAGGTGTTGGTGCTGCCTTCAAGGAAGGTTATGAAGCAAATAGAAGAGGAAGGTTATAAATACTGAGGGATAATGGAGGTTGATAAGATAATGTAGGAGGAAATGAAAGAAAAATTTATGGTGGAATACATGTGCAGACTGAGACTTATTCTCAAAATGAAACTGGTTGGACAGAATAAGATGGAAGCTATCAATACATGGGTGGTATCACTCCTTAGATATGGGTTGAGGGGGATCACATCGACATTGGAAGAGCTAATCAGTTTAGACTGATGGACAAGAATGATATTGACTAGATATGAGGTATTTCACCCAAAGAGTGACACAGACAGATTATATGTATCAAGAAAATGAGGAGGAAGGGGACTGATAGGATGTGAAGACAGTATTAGAACAGAGAAAATAACATGGCATGGTACATAAAAAAATTCCACAGAACCACTGTTGCTGGAAGTAAGAAGGTCAGGGCTGTACAAAATAGAAGATTGTAAAGAAAAAACACATTTGAAGATGGATGAAACTAACAGAATATGGACAGAAAAAAAGAATGTATGGACAATTCCATAGAGGTGAAAATAGGACCAGAAACAGAAGCCTTAATCTGTGCTGCTCAAGAACAAGCACTAAGAAATAACTACATCAAGTATAGAGTAAACCACACAGCAGAAAGTGATAAGTGTAGAATTTGTTATATCAATGGAGATACTGTATGACATATTACCAGTTAACGTACACCACTAGCTCAGGAAGAATATAAGAGATGTCACAACAACATAGCAAGGATTGTCCATTGGGCTCTTTGTGTCTTGACAGAACAGAAAAGTCGAATGAATATAACCCTGAGGGTGTTATCAAAACTGATGATGCAAAGATCCTGTGGGACTTTGTGATACAGTATAACCATGAGAATGAGCATATGAGACTAGATATTGTGAGAAAGAAAGCAAATAGTGTTGGATCAAAGATATAGCCTGTCCAGCTGATAAGAAGATATGTAATAAAGAAAAAAGAAATTGATAGTTATGACAGGTTAGCTTGGGAGGTCAAGCAGTTGTGGTCACTGGAAAAGGTGATGGTAATACCAATAATCGTTGGAGTCTTGGTAACATGAGTAAAGATCTTGAGAAATACATTAAACAAATAGGGATTGCAATACAGATGGGACACTTACAAAAAACAGCATTGCTTGGAACAGCTCAAATAATCTGAAGGGTAAATGAAAAATAAAGGGTGTTACCTCAGTTCACTGGTAGTGAACAACCATCACTGAAACACATAACCAGCAAGAGAAGCTGAGTGAAGGAACAATAATACTAATAATAATGATCCCTAGCTTAACATCACTGCAAGAAGTGCAAAAAATTGTTTTAATTAGTATGCCGCACATATTTAGAAGAGCACTATCGCTGTGAGAATGATAATCACCTATGTAATTTTTTTTTACATATCTTTATTTGATTATAATCCATAATTACATAATTTGTAAATAATCAAGTACTCTTATATAATTATTATTCTGTTGTAAATATGATTTTAAACAGATAATGTGCACATGTTTAAAGCAAATGATATACTTGTAACTATGTGAAGTCATGACATGAATAGTCTGGTGTGTTTATTTTTATGGCTTATCAATGAAGGAAGTAAGTTTCTCTGCCTAAACAGCTAACCAGAAGGTGATGGATAGGACAGGAGCGCAGCATGTAGTTTGCTTGTTTAGAATGAAACGAAACCATACGTAGGGGAAATAGTGTCAATAGGGCTATTTCATAAAGTTAGTTGAGAAAGAAGACAAAGCATTTTGAAAATCATTGGACATTGACATAAACAAATGGAGAACCTCAAAAAGAGAAAGTGTGGAAAATTGATTCAAAATATAGCTTGAATAGTCTTATCTTTTCATGGCTGAGTGGTTCTTTTAATACATTGTGGGTTTTTATTTCAATAGAGATGACATGGACTGGACAGAACAGGACATGAACGCATATGATGTGATTCTATCACACTCGAAACATTTATAAAGCAATAAACTAGTTTAGAATTTCGATTCCATCTTTCTATTTTCATATAGATATATTTATATATATTGTTTTTAGAAAAAGGAAGAATTCCAAACATGGGAAATATTATATTGTTTCTACTTTTGGCACAAGGCCAGCAATTATCCCAGTGTATTACTGGTACTTTATTTTATCGGCCCCGTAAGGATGAAAGGCAAAGTTAACCTTGGCGGCATTTGAACTCAGACCATAAAGGGCCGTAACTCTTTGCTGCAAAGCATGGCATCAGACCCTCTACCGATACTGCCAATCCACATGGGAAATATTAAAATGAAAGTTAATTGCTATAAATAATATCTTAGACAATCAGGTGAAATAACCCGATGGATGGAAAAAGTGGCTAGCAGCTGCTACAAAGAGTCAAACTCTGTAGCCTTTGAATTCCGACTGAGTGAGCTAAGGAGCCTGTAACAGTTTCCATCTAAATTAGATAGGTATACTGGACAGCTTGGATGTAGACAACCTTCTGAATAAACTATTGAAACACTGAAATTATTTTTAGAAGTAGGAATCTCAAACAGAAAAAAAATTGTAACAGTTGATTGCTCTAAATAATAGATTAGAAAATAGGATGCAATACCCCTAAAAAGCGGGAAATGGGGCCACTGTTCAGTATAGCTTTCTAATTTAGACAGAATCTGTTATCTAAAGTTACTTAGCTCAATGGTTAGTGCACTCAGTCAGAATTCAAGTGATATAATGTTTGATTCTTTGTAGAGGCTGCTGGCCACTTTTTTCCACTCACATGGGTATTTCAACTGATTTTCTAAACTGCTAGTCATGGTGATACTGATGGAACATGTGTAAGCAAGACGTGGTTACAGCCAACCAATCCAGGAGGACCGTAACTTGAATTAAATACTGACCTGTTCCATGACAAAACATCCAGAATTTTTTCATTA
>OZ024741.1:157420132-157435132 GCA_964016885.1 Eledone cirrhosa
AGTTTCTACCTACGCCTTTCCTACACACTGAGCATGGCCATTTCCCGGAAGGGACCGGCGCCTTATTTTCTTTCCTACAAACTAGAACTTTAGTCTTAGCCAGGTTAATTTTAAGGCCTTTTGATTGTAGGCCGTGCTTCCATGTTTGGAATTTCTTCTCTAGCTCGGTCATTGATTCAGCTATGAGCGTTAGATCATCTGCGTATAGGAGTTCCCATGGGCAGCCGGTCTTGAACTCCACTGTTATAGCCTGAAGGGCAATAATAAATAGTAGGGCGCTAAGAACAGAGCCCTGATGAACAGCAACTTTTACGCTAAACTCTTCACTATATTCGTTGTTAATTCTAACCTTGCTGACTGTTTCTTTATACATGGCTTGTATAGCTCTCACAAGCCATTCGTCAACACCTAGTTTTCTAAGAGCCCACCAGATAATGGAACGGGGGACTCTGTCGAAGGCTTTCTCCAAGTTGACAAAAGCTAAGTATAGGGGTTTACTTTTAGCTAGGTACTTCTCCTGTAGTTGTCGTACAATGAAAAGAGCGTCTGTGGTACTTTTGCCTGACACAAACCCGAACTGCATTTCATCTAGATCAATTCTCTCTCTGATTAGTTGCGCTATTACTTTTTCCGTGACCTTCATGACCTGGTCGATTAATTTAATGCCTCTATAGTTGCTCCTATCTAGGGCGTCTCCTTTACCCTTGTAGCAGTTAATGATGATGCTGCTACGCCAGTTCTTCGGAACAACCCCATTCTGTATGACTTGGTTTACTATCCGGGTGACCATGGTGTGTCCCACCGTTCCAGAGGCTTTCAGCATCTCAGCAACTATTTCCGAAGGCCCAGCCGCCTTACCCGTCTTCATATCTTTGATTGCCTTACTTATTATACTACCTTCGACTAACATTGCTGGTCCCTCTATTGGGTCAATGTGGGGGAGACTGTCTTTCTCCCATTTATTCTCCTCATTTAGTAGCCTTTCGTAGTGACACTTCCAAACTACCTTCTTATCAGCGTCAGTGATGGCAAGTACGCCATCATCATTAAGTACACACTTCTCCCCGACAATATCATGGTTTTCCTTGACACATTGCCTAGCAATCCTGAACACCTCACGTTTTTGATCCTCGCGTTGTAGAACATGCTTGAACTTTCTTTCCTCTGCTTCCCTTCTTGCGAAGTACACTTGTCTCCTAGCTTCCCTCCTGGCCACTTGATAGTCTTCTCTACTTCCCCCATCCTGCCATACTTTCCAAGCCTGCTTTTTGGCCTTAATTGACTCCTCCACCTTACTGTTCCACCACCATGTTACTCTCCTCCTACCTACAGGCCTGCTCCAGCCACAGACTTCGTCTGCCGCCATCAGCAGGTTTGCTTTCAGGAATTCCCACTGTTCCTCTATATTGTACAACTCTAATTGCTCTTCCTTACTGTCGAAAGCATCAAGTAATATGCTTTTAAATTTATTTCTGGCTGTGGGGTCCTTTAGCTTCCATATTTTTCTCCTGAGGATAGTCCTCTTCTGCTGTCTAGTACGTCTCGTCCTGACTATGAGGTTGCTAATTATCAGTCTATGTTGGGAGGTGCATTCTTCATGGGGGAGGGATTTAGTGTTTACAACAGACACTCTGTCACGTCTACAGATATATATATATATATATACACACAGATATATATATTTATACATACAGATATATATATATATATATACATACAGATATATATATATCGGATAGTTGAAGATTTGATCTCGCCCTGTAAGCTCGAATAGCTGGATTTATTATCAATTCCTTGTTGACAATCCAATAATATCCACTTTCCGTGACTTACTATCTGATTAATTGGTGAAATATATTTCTTTAATGGGATATATACAAGGAATGTTAATCACTTTTAAAGGTAAATATTGCCTAAACTAGCTATGCGCGGTTACACACAAGCTTGAATTATCTCCTGTGATTATTCATGTATTTTTATATGTTAATCAATCTCTAGTTATTATAGATATATATAGATCTATATATATATATATCCATAGAAAACCTGCCAGACAGTCCCATATGAGCGAGACGACCAATCTTGCCTCAAGTGTGACAATTCCATCTTAACCCATGCTAGCGTGGATGATGATGATGATATATATATATACACACACACACAGATGAAAATGTGTGTAGACACAGACAAAGATTAAAAAAAACAGGCCATCTGATCAATCAATTAACGATTTTTTTTGTCAACAATGGCTGCAGATCAATTCGTAAACACAAATGCGAGACACTGTAGCATTGTATTTCACCGATAAAGGCATAATGACCAATAGTTATTATAATATGACTAACAATGACAAAACAGAAATAAGGTGTATTTTTAACAGAAAGAGTAATATAAAGCCACAGTCTCAGCCTTCTGGTTGTGGTGGTGTCAACAATAATAAATCATCATCATCATCATCGTTTAATGTCCATCTTCCATGCTAGCATAGGTTTGGACGGTAATTTCCCACTTGAGGCAAGATTGGTTGTCTTGCTGAGGACTGTCTGGCGGGTTTTCTACAGCTGGATGCTCTTCCTAACACCAACCACGTTTACTGTGTGGACTGGGAGGTTTTTACCGTGTTACCTACACGGCCACATTACAGTGTGGACTGTGTGTTTTTTTGTCGTGACACCTACACGACCTCATTTATTTAGGACTGGATGTTGTGGTACCAACATAACTTTACATCGAAAAGGGTGGTGTGGATGGGGTGGAGGTAGTGGACGGGGGGCATTTTGGTAAGAGGCGCCTACTGACTGTAGGTTTCGCTTTGCACTTAGGCTAGGCGGGTCTTCTGTATTACTGCGTAGCGCCAAAGATCTCGGTCCAGTGACATTGTCTTGGAGAGGTGTAAGTATGTGAGGTCGGAATTTATCAAGTCGTCCCAGGTTTTTCTAGGTCTGCCTACTCCGTGGCTACCGTCTATTTTGATCGCCCTGCACTTTTTTATACAGCTATCGTCCTTCATGCGCATCATGTGACCATACCAACGTAGCCTTCTCTCGAGTAAACAGCATCTGATCTCTCTTATTCCTAATTTCTCACTTAGTTCATGTATGCTTTGCCGTTCACGTATATTACTATTACACATCCAATGGAGCATGCAAGCTTTGTTCCTCTCCAGTCTGCGTAGATCCTCGGCATGTAAAGCCCAAGTCTCACTGCCATGTAACATTGCTGTTCGTATGCAGGCATCATACAGCCTGCCTTTCATTTTTAGAGAGAAACCTTTAGCGGCTAATAGTGGTATAAGCTCTCTGAACTTTTTCCATCCCGTTCTGACTAGCTACTGTACTTTCAGAGCACCCTCCACCACTGCTGATTTTGTCACCCAGGTAACGGAAGGTGTCCACTATTTCTATAGAACCATCTGTGCAATGGAATGGGCTAGTATTCTGTGGGCACTTGCTGCTACTTATTGCACCTGAGCACCGGCCACATATAAAATCTATATTCTTAGTTAGCTTACCTGTGATCCCACTACATCTTTTATGCAACCATACTTTGCATTTGGGACATAAGATGGAGTTTCTGCCTACTCCTTTCCTACACACTGAGCATGGCCATTTCCCAGATGGGACCAGTGCCCTATTTTCCTTCCTACATACTAGCACTTTAGTCTTAGACATGTTAATTTTAAGGCCTTTTGATTCTTGGCCATGCTTCCATGTTTGGAATTTCTTCTCTATTTCAGCCATTGATTCAGCTATAAGCGTTAGATCATCAGCGTATAGGAGTTCCCATGGGCAGCCAGTCTTGAACTCCTCTGTTATAGCCTGAAGGGCAATAATAAATAGGAGGGGCTAAGGACGGAGCCCTGATGAACACCAACTTTTACACTAAATTCTTCACTATATTCATTGTTAATTTTAACCTTGCTGACTGTTTCTTTATACATGGCTTGTATAGCTCTCACAAGCCATTCATCAACACCTAGTTTTCTGAGAGCCCACCAGATAATGGGGCGGGGGACTCTGTCAAAGAGTTTCTCCAAGTCAACAAAAGTTAAGTATAGGGGTTTACTTTTAGCTAGGTACTTCTCCTGTAGTTGTCGTACAATGAAAAGAGCGTCTGTGGTACTTTTACCTCACACAAATCCGAACTGCATTTCATCTAGATCAATTCGCTCTCTGATTAGTTGCGCTATTACTTTTTCTGTGACCTTCATGACCTGGTCAATTAATTTAATGCCTCTATAGTTTCCCTTATCTAGGGCATCTCCTTTACCCTTGTAACAGTTAATGATGATGCTGCTACACCAGTCCTTCGGTACGACCCCATTCTGTATGATTTGGTTTACTATCCGGGTGACCATAGTGTGTCCCATCATTCCAGATGCTTTCAGCATTTCAGCAACTATTTCCAAAGGCCCAGCCGCCTTGCCCGTCTTCATATCTTTGATTGCCTCACTTATTATACTACCTTCAACTTGCACTGCTGGTCCCTCTATTGGATCGTTGTGGGGGAGACTGTCTTTCTCCCATTTATTCTCCTCATTTAGTAGCCTTTCGTAGTGACACTTCTAAGCTACCTTCTTATCAGCGTCAGTGATGGCAAGTACACCATCATCATTAAGGACACACTTCTCGCCGACAATATCACGGTTCTCCTTTACACATTGTCTAGCAATCCTGAAGACATCACGTTTTGGTCCCCGCGTTGTAGAACATGCTTGAAATTTCTTTCCTCTGCTTCCCTTCTTGCGAAGTACACTTGTCTCCTAGCTTCCCTCCTGGCCACTTGATAGTCTTCTCTACTTCCCCCATCCCGCCATACTTTCCAAGCCTGCTTTTTGACCTTGATTGACTCCTCCACCTTACTGTTCCACCACCACGTTACTCTCCTCCTGCCTATAGGTCTGCTCCAGCCACAGACTTCATCTGCCGCCTTCAGCAGGTTGACTTTCAGGAATTCCCACTGTTCCTCTATATTGTACGACTCTAATTGCTCTTCCTTACTGTCAAAAGCATCAAGTAATATGCTTTTAAATTTATTACTGGCTGTGGGGGTCCTTTAGCTTCCATATTTTTCCCCCGAGGATAGTCCTCCTCTGTTGTCGAATACGTCTCATCCTGACTATGAGGTCGCTAACTATAAATCTATGTTGGGAGGTGCATTCTTCATGGGGGAGGGATTTAGTGTTTACAACAGACACTCTATCACGTCTTCTGGTAAGGATATAATCTATCTGACTGGCGTGTTCTATAGGTGATCAAGTGATTGTCTTGTTTTTTGGAGTTAGTGTTACATATAGTTAGGTTATTTGCATCACAGAATTCCAGGATTCTGGAGCCTTCCTCATTTCTAGTACCAAACCCATAGCCTCCATGGATTCCGTCATAGCCGTCACAATGTTGTCCAACGTGACCATTTAGGTCGCCAGCAATAATTATGTAGTCACTGTCGGTTATTTGGGAGGTAGTGAGCATTAATGACTCATAGAATCTGTCTTTTATAACGCCAGGCAGTCCGGATTGGGGTGCGTACGCAGATATTACTGTCATAGTAGTTCTATTTAGGACAAGTCTTATTTTAATTATTCTGTCGTTCACTCTATTTACGTCTATTATCTTATCTGCCCATTTTTCAGCTAGCATGATTCCTACTCCACCCAGGCCATTGTCATTTCCCACCCAGAAAAGCTTATAGCATCGTTTTTTACCCACAATGAATCTAGCAGACCCACCCCTCCAACTGGTCTCTTGGATACAGCAAACATCCACCTCCTTACGTTCAAGCATTTCTACAACCTCGTTAGAGCGCCCTTTTAAGGTGCCTACATTCATGGTACCAACTCAAAAGTTTTGGATTGCATTTGGTGGGTGGGAATGGTGGGGCGCGGTGAGGGGTGAGGGAGATGGGGTTATGTTAGCCATCTGCAGCCGAAATAAAGAGGAGGAGTCCTTGCATTTTCGTCCGGCAGCATGAGGTGAATTTGTCTTTATCTTTGGCATTGTCACTGAGTGTCCAGATTTTTCAGACTCTCCAGAATTCCGTAGTCCATCCATCATATCAAAAGGCAACCAGGTCTAAACTTAAGAAGTGATAGCATAGGCCGCTGACTTATGATTGGTCCAGTAATATGGTGGCGAGTGGGGGTGGGTGGGAGGCGTATGGGTAGTTAGCATTTAAATAAAATCCTCGAATTTTGGGCATAATTGAACAAGCATATGTACAGCCACCGGAAATAACATCTGTGAAATATACAGCGCCATCTACCTGTTAGCTAGCTACCTCACCGTGAAACAAAACAATCCTCAGAAGCTACCAGAATAAACGCCTACACAGCGGCTCAACATAAAACGATTATTTCTGTATAAATAGAGTGGTTCCAAACACTTCAGCAGTCGACTTTTGGCAGAGTCACCTAGCGCATCGTTGTTCCTTTACTCTGCCTTGCTTTATCACTCACACACGCCTTGTACCTCGTATCGTCGCTTCATGTGAAAATAAATAGCTGATCGAAATTACATCTCTCGCCTTGCTTCGTCCTTTCAACTTGTGCTTCCGTCTGTTCATCCTTACCGTATGTGACAACAGTTCTTTTAAGGGTTATCTTCAGATACGATCAGACCATATGCGATAACAGTCCTTTTAAGGGCTATTCTCGGATCTGATCGGAAGTAGTGACCAGACTGACTAACCGCGTCGCTACAATTGGTGACCCCGACGTGAGTCGAACGCGCAACCAGACAGCACCTAAGAAAATACCAATATGGACATGTCACAAATGACAGAGGCCGAGATACCAACCACACAAGCGGCGTTAACATTGAAAGTCCCCGTCTTTTTGTCCAACGACCCGACTCTGTGGTTCACTCACATAGAAGCGCAATTCGCCGCGAACAGAATTAAGAGCGATTCCGCAAAGCTCACCTACATCATTGGATCTGTCCCACCAGAAGTTTTGGCTGAGGTGAGGGACCTCGTCATGGCACCGCCGGGCACGGTGTCATATGAATCATTCCGCAAGGAATTGATCAAGCAACTCGTGTCTGGAATTGGGAGACAGAAAACCGTCCCAACTATTGCGAAAGATGAGACAGCTGATGGAGGACCAGCCACTTTCAGAAGATGTGCTGAAACGGCTGTTTATACAGCGCTTCGCCTTATCGATGCAGGGCATTCTGGCGTCGACTAACGAGTCAGCAACCCCGGAGGAACTGGCGAGTGTCGCAGATAAGATCGCTGAGGTGTCAAACCCTTTTGCCTCAGTAGCACAGGTAGATAGTCTGACGAACCCTTACGTACCGTCCTCGGACTCCACCTCCGAGATTTCAGAGCTGCGGGCTATGATCAGAGAGCAGGCTGGTCAAATTAAAGCCCTCTCAAACCAATTAGAGAGCCTGACCTTGCAAACACACCGGCGGCGCATCAACAGTCGGTTCAGGCCCTTTCACCGTCGAAGATCCAGAAGTCCCAGTCAAATCGTGTGTCTGGCAACCTCTGCTGGTATCACGAAGAATTTGGCATACAGGCATCTAAGTGTAGGGCCCCGTGCTCTTTCCAGAATACCACCCAGGGAAACGGGCAGACCAGGGCCTAGCGACGACATTCACCCCTGGTACTGAAAAGAAAAGTCATCCGTTACCTCGTGGATACAGGAGCCCAGGTTAGTGTTATTCCTGTTTCACTAATCTCGGGCAAAAGACACCCAACACCGTCCTTTCTGCAGGCAGTGAACCTATCGTCAAATCACTGACCCTCAATTTAGGCCTGAGGCAGCGTTTTCAATGGGTGTTCGTCGTGGCAGACCTGCCGACCTCTATCCTAGGAGCCGATTTTTTCCACCACTTCAACCTTCTGGCGGACATGAAGAACCGGAGGCTTATTGACACCACCACAAACCTCACTGTGAGAGGTATATTTATCACGCAATCCACAGTGAGCCCTGTAATTTGCCAGTCAGAGCCTTCGCGGTACAACGGCATTCTCCAGAAATACCCAGACATCACTCGCCCGGTATTTAAGGATGGTCCTATTAAGCATAGTGTCACACACCACATCGAGACAAGAGGACCTCCCACAGCTTCCCGACCAAGGAGACTGCCTCCAGACCAATTGAGAATCGCCAATCAGGAGTTCCAACACATGCTGGACCTCAAAATCATTCGCCCTTCCTCCAGCAACTGGTCTGCACCCCTACACCTTGTTCCTAAATAAACGAGAATGATTGGCGACCATGTGGGGATTATCGTGCACTTAACAATTCTACAGTGCCCGATAATTACCCTGTACCTCACCTGCACGATTTTTCTGCCTCTCTGCAAGGCGCACGCATCTTTTCCAAGATAGATTTGGTGCGTGCATATAACCAGATACCTATGGAGCCTGCAGATATTCCGAAGACAATACACAATCACAACACCGTTCGGTTTATTCAAATTCCTGCGAATGCCGTTCGGTCTGCGCAACACTGCACAAACTTTTCAGCGGTTTAATGACACCGTGTTACGCGATCTACCCTTCATATACGCGTATATTGACGATGTGCTGGTAGCAAGTACTTCCGAGCAAGAGCACAAGAAGCACTTAGATCTCCTTTTCCAACGTTTGGCTGAGTACGGTATCATCATCCACCCCAGCAAGTGCCTTCTCGGCGTTCCTTCACTGTCCTTTCTCGGGCACATCATCGATAAAGACGGCATCCGTCCACTTCCCAAGAAAGTGGAAGCTTTCCGCGGTTTTCCCGCACCTACATCACTTCGGAAACTGCGTGAATTCCTCAGTCTGGTGAATTTTTATAGGCGTTTTATCCCTCATTGTTCCGACGCAGCCAGACTCTTCACGGACCTTCTTCGTAGCCGGACTCTCAAAAACGAAGTGATCACTCTAAACGGGGAAGAATTAACATCTTTTAACCGCCTAAAGGAAATGTTGGCAAACGCTTCCATGCTCGTTTTCCCCAGGTCTGGCGCTCCTCTTTCGCTGCTAGTGGACGCATCAGATACGGGGGTTGGAGGCGTTTTACAACAACATGTCGACGGCGTGTGGCAACCCCTATACTTCTTTTCTAAGCGGTTGCGACCGGCAGAAACGAAATACAGTACCTTTGGCCAGGAACTCTTGGCAACCTATCTTTCGGTTAAGCATTTTCGGCACATGCTCGAAGGATCAGATTTCGTGATCTATACGGACCATAAACCACTAGTTTATGCATTCCGTACCAAACCTGATCGACAAGAGTTTATCAAGCTCCGAGATTCGCAATCCTTCAAGTTTCAGCAAGTTCCCATTCCTTCTTCTCCGGGACAAATTTGGTGCGACTTTTCTACCGTTCATGAACGACCGTACGTACCACAGATGCAGCGTCGACAAGTTTTTTCTGCTTTACACTGCTTGTCTCACCCGGGAATCCGGGCTACACAGAAACTCATCTCTGCTCGTTTTGTGTGGACTAACATTAACAAGGATGTGCGCGACTGATCCAGGAGCTGCATTGCCTGCCAGAAAGCCAAAGTCCACAGACACATCAAAACTCCACTCGGCACATTCGCACAACCTGATGCACATTTTCATCATGTGCATATCGACATCGTCGGACCTCTACCACCATCACAGAACTACACACACTTGCTCACCTGCATAGATCGATTTTCTCGTTGGCCTGAGGCTTTTCCCATAAATGATACCTCAGCGGAAACAGTCGCTAAAACTTTGGTTTTACACTGGGTATCGCGTTATGGCACCCCAGCGAAGATAACAACGGACAGAGGACGCCAATTTGACTCCCACCTCTTCAGGGAACTGACTCGCCTGTTAGGATGTAAACACATCCGCACGACAGCTTATCAGCCGCAAGCTAATGGTCTCGTGGAAAGATTCCATCGCCAACTGAAAGCTGCAATAAAAGCATATCCAGACAAGACCCATTGGTTTGAATACCTACCACTCATCCTTCTGGGCATTCGATCCACCATTAAGGAGGAATTCGGACACACACCTGCAGAATTAGTGTACGGCACCACCCTGGTTCTACCTGGTCAGATGGTTGCTCTCATCTCTCCTCAGGATGTTCCGGACCCAGGATCATACGTACACCGTCTTCGACAATATATGTCTCACCTTGCTCCTGCAAGCACCCGTCAACAGAACACGGCAACACACGTACCTTCAGACATTAAAGATTGGACACACGTTTTCGTTCGAAACGACACCATCTCAGCTCATCTTCGACCTCCATATTCTGGCCCTTATCGTGTTCTAAAAAAATATCCGAAATATTTTATTCTCGATCTAGATGGTAAACAGAATTCTGTCAGCGTGGACAGATTAAAAAAAGCCATCACGGATACTGTTACAGTCTCTACACCAGAAACTCCAACAGATTGCTGTCCCAGTGAGCCACCTGTTTCATCTCCAGTCACGAGAAGTGGACGACGCGTCCATTGGCCCGCCAAGTTGGCACAATGTGTGAATTACCGTTAACCTCAAGTGAGTTTCTTAATCATTCTTCGTGCAAAACATTTCCATTTTTCTTGTGTTTACTATTTCCAGTTTCAAATACAATGAACTTGCTGCTTGAACAATTGCAATTTTTAGTGACCATGTGCTCATGTCACGAATAACATTATTTATTACAAACACTATTTAAGAACAAATATTGTGTATATCATTGTGTATAACATTTTTTTTTTCTCTCTCTTGTTTTGCAAAATTTTTTATTTTTATTGTTCTGTAACATTGATTGTGTAATTGCCATAATTTTTATATACAAGGCGTGTACATATTCTGTTTTTCATGCACACTACAAAACCACGTTTGTTTCACCTTTTGGTTCATACAAGGAGCAATAGATATCTGTGTCCCTCTAACTCTTACACTACAAAATGTTTTCTCTTTGATCACGCATTTCACAAATCGCATCCTCAAAACACTGGGCTTCTTTTTTCATGTACACATTCACTCAATAGCTCGAGAACGCCTCGCTATTTTTTTTACCACATGCATTCGCTCAAGTCATATGCTGTGGAGCAAACTGTTACTTTTAGGCAGCATGCTTACGGCCATTCAGTTCACACATTACGGTTATCTTCACTGCCCAGTTAGACTTTTTGTCACACAATTCACAGGCAGCTCAACCCAAATTGCAACAGGCTCATTCATCACGCCTGCATAAATCTGGTCAAAGTCATTTTATAGTTTATTTCTTTTTTCTCTTCCTGACACACACATCTTGCCATATCATCTCTACATCGACTCTGTCCTGTACTCGATGATCACAACATTTCACAACGTGCTGGACACTCCTGGGGCTATTGTCATGATAAATGCACCACTGGCCCATTACTATACAATATTTCGCTCTTTTGTTGTACAAAAGATCTGGCAGGGGGATAATGTACAGCCACCGGAAATAACATCTGTGAAATATACAGCACCATCTACCTGTTAGCTAGCTACCTCACCGTGAAACAAAACAACCCTTAGAAGCTACCAGAATAAACGCCTACACAGCGGCTCAACATCAAACGATTATTTCTGTATAAATAGAGTGGTTCCAAACACTTCGCCAGTCGACTTTTGGCAGAGTCACCTAGCGCATCGTTGTTCCTTTACTCTGCCTTGCTTTATCACTCACACACGCCTTGTACCTTGTATCGTCACTTCATGTGAAAATAAATAGCTGATCGAAATTACATCTCTCGCCTTGCTTCGTCCTTTCAACTTGTGCTTTCGTCTGTTCATCCTTACCATATGTGACAACAGTTCTTTTAAGGGCTATCTTCAGATACGATCAGACCGTATGCGATAACAGTCCTTTTAAGGGCTATTCTCGGATCTGATGGGAAGTAGTGACCAGACTGACTAACCACGTCGCTACACATATAACAGTAATAAGAGAAGAATTATGGGATTTTAAAATACAAGAAGATTATTTTGAACAATCAGACAGAATTATATAATAGCATTGAAAAAGAGCAATGATATGGATAGATGAATGGACCGGGGGAAGGTGGAGAGAAGAGAAAAAATGGCATTGTACATTTCATTTATTATTTTCAATGTGTCATCTACTATAGCCTCAGTTTGACCAATATATTCTGAGTAAAATTTGCTACATATATACATATATTATATACACACACACACACACACACAGGGTTTCCCAAAAAATTGTATACACAAAGGGTGTGCATTTTAATAAATATTGCCTGTAGAAGTAATCAAAGTGTGTATACATGTTTTGGGGCATATATATGTATATATATATAGTAATAATGTGAAGACTAAAATCCGAAGAGGGCTTGATAAGGATAATATATATATCAAAATATATAAAACCATAGAGAAAATATTTATTAAAATAACAGATTAAAGTTTAAGCAAAGAATCGCTGCTTTCACCCTTAACAGGATCTTCTGAAACTACAGAAGATCCTGTTAAGGCTGAAAGCAGTGATTCTTTGCTTAAACTTTAATCTGTTATTTTAATAAATATATATATATATATATGATATTAAACAAATGGAAACTATATTTATAAAACCATATTTATTTCATTATACATATTTCGGGGATACCATATTAAAAATATGGCATGCCTTCCTCAGATAAAATACAATATATAAACAGTTTTATAAATAATTTTGACGTACCAAACCGGCTTCCTATATAACGGTTGCTCAATATTTATGGTACGTCAAAATTATTTATAAAACTGTTTATATATTGTATTTTATCTGAGGAAGGCATGTCATATTTTTAATATGGTATCCCCGAAATATGTATAATGAAATAAATATGGTTTTATAAATATAGTTTCCATTTGTTTAATATCGTATATCTACTCCAAAACTTGTTGAGTGCTTTATATCAGTTATAAAATATTTACTTATTGTAACCCAACAATTTTAAATAAAACTTTTGCATTATATATATATATATATATATATCATCGTTTAATGTCCATGTTCTAGTATGGATATATATATATATGTGTGTATATATAAGCAGAAGGGATATTCAATGTGTTGGGATAACTTGAACCGTTAAGGTATATTATCCTTGGTTATGTCAAATATTTATAAAACATTTTGTATTTTATCTGATGATAGCGTACCAAAATTTTGGTACCCTTGAAATATATATAATAGAATAAATATGGTTTTATAAATATAGTTTCCATTTATTTAATATCAATGTATGTGTATATATATCCAGGGAGTGTAACGTGAAGTTACTGTCGGTTCACCCAGGTGAGCACTCGATGTTTAGGTTCACGTCAGTGGCGAGGTGTAGAGCTATACAGAGAGTAATATAATACTACAAGGACGATTTGTTATGTCTTCATTACGTTTATTGATTGGTGATGCAAGTTTCACTATTGATCAGCTCAAGATTCAATCTGTCATTACAACAGCAGAGGTCCAACAAGCTTTTGATTCCAGAGTCGGGCCAGATTAATACAGATCGAACCTTGAGCTGATCAATAGTGAAACACGCGTCACCAATCAATAAATATAATGAAGGCTTAATAAATTGTCCTTGTATTATTATTATTATATATATATATATATATATATATATATATATATATATATTGGGCAAATGGGGGTATTAAACCCCCCAGGGGCATTAAGTTCCACCACACTACAAATGCATTATATTTATACTTGGCTGATCAGCCAAGTATAAATATAATGCCAAGAACTGATCAGAATGTTTTTCTTGAAAAGGAAGTTATATGAAGACCAATGAATTGAAGTGTTACAATTTCTGCCAAAATTTGAATCTGCAGCTCTTCATTGTATAATTACAATGTGTCAGATCTTCTCTGTCTTTGGAGTTCAGTTATATCTACAACTTCTGTTTTCACCATTTCACTGTTTACAGATTTAAAAAAATTGTCAGAAGTCTGTTAAAGTACTAAGGCAAGTTCTTATACTTGAGTACTTGGGTTTACTATTTAGATAAATAAGACATGAGTAAGAGTAGTGTTTGTCAAATTAAATCTAATTAGGGATAAAGAAAAAAATGGCCACTGTAGTAAGGATATTTTTAGGATCCCAAACTGGGTGATACAAATAATCAGAAAATATGCATGGTGGCTGTTTTTGTTTTCTTCAGGTATAGTATAAATATAAATGAGCATTTTTTTTTCTATAGCCTAACATTTTATTTGAAAATGTCTGGTGCCTAATGCCCCCAAGAGATTTCTTTTAGTCATAAATGTTGTCTAAAGCTGTCAGAATGTACAAACACTCAGGTAAAATTGGATTGTGGGACATTTATACCTACATACAAGCAAAGAAACATTCCTTGCTTGGTTTATTTAGTTTTTATTGTAGAAATAATAATAAAAATGTCGCCATTTGTTTCCCTTCAGATGGTACAACATTATAAGAAGCCTAAGGGTGGCAGGAAAAACTCTGCAAATAGTCAGGAAATGGCTGATGCCTACAACTCAGTAATGAAGGAGAAGATGTCAGCTAATCAGGCAACTAAATACTTAGGTGTTTGTAAGAAGTCTCTTCTGAGGAGGGTTATAGAAAAAATTCCAATTAATGTGCATGAGGGAAGGACATGCAATTTATCCCCTGATCAAGAGTTGGAGTTCGCAGAATGCTTGAAACTTTTCACGAAATGGGGATGTGACTTCAACAAGGCTGAGGTTAAGGTTCTGGTTCAGGATTTGTGCACACATCATTGTATGAAGATCCCTTCACAATTACCCAGGCTGTGATTGGTTGGATGGATTTTTACGATGTCACTCATATATATATATATATATATGTTCATATACACATATATATATATATATTCAGATACACATATATATATATATATATATATATATATATATATTCAGATACACATATATATATATTCAGATACACATATATATATATATATATATATATATATTCAGATACACATATATATATATTCAGATACACACACACACATATATATATATGCGTGTGTTCCTATACGCACATATATAAAATCATGCTAA
>OZ024741.1:157447632-157507632 GCA_964016885.1 Eledone cirrhosa
TTCTCAACATTCTCTACCAGATATTTTGTTTTAGACTCATTTATTCTCAGCCCCACACTTATCGACACAGTCTCAGCCTCCTTCACTGTATTTGTTACCAAAATTATGTTGTCGGCAAATTCAGCATCCGATATATTTTTCGCCTTAACTCTCCTGCTCTGAGCCGGTGCTACAGTAAAGCCAGAGTCCTGGTGTTTCTCCAGTGCAAGGCGCTTACAATAGTCCACTACGATGATAAAAAGGTCTGAGACTTGGACACTGACCAAGAAACTCACTCAGATGGTGGATGGGTGCTACACGAGAATGCTGAGGATGGCTCTGAACATTAATCAGTATACACTGAGGATAAAAAACCCAGAGCTGTTTGGGAGCCTCCCAAAAGTCAGCTCAAAAGTGACACAGAGGAGACTGAGGTTAGCTGGACATGCTCACCGACATCCAGAGTTGACATTGCACTCAGTGCTCCTGTGGGAGCCCCTACATGGACACACTCGAAGAGGAAGACCAAGATTAACGTATGTTGATGCCCTAAGGAAAGACACTGGTCTGTTGGAGATGCAGGGCAAGGCAGCGATAATGAGGGACAGAGACCGCTGGATCTCGGGAATTTTACCCGTCCTAGATACATATACACACATACACACATATATATATATATATATACCTTTCATTTATCATCATCATCATCACCGTTTTACGTCCGTTCTTCCACGCTAGCATGGGTTAGACATTATATATATATATATATATATATTAGCAAAGAGATATTTAAGTTGCTGGTAATTCAACAAATTTATTTATAACAGATTCGAGGCACTTGATAAGTTTCCTGGAGTATAATACCAATGATATTAACATCCAGTCCAAACTAATGAGGTCGTGTAGGTGTCAGGTCAAAAAAAAAAATACAGTCCATGCTGTAATGTGGTAACACAGTAAAAAGCTCCCAGTCCACACTGTAAATGTGGTTGGTGTTAGGAAGGGCATCCAACTGTAGAAAACCTGCCAGATAGTCCTGTACGAGTGAGACATGGTCACCTGACCAATCTTGCCTCAAATGGGACAATTTCCGTCTAACTCATGCTAGCAAGAAAGATAGACGTTAAACAATGATGATGATGATATACATACATATATATACACATATACATACATATATACATACATACATACATATAAATACATACATACATATGCATACATATATACATACACATATATATATACACATATACATACATATATATATACATACACATATACATACATATACATACACATACATACACATACATATACATATATATACATACACATACATACACATACATATATATACATACACATACATATATATATATACACATACATATATATACATACACATACATATATATATATATATACACATACATATATACACATATACATATATACACATGTACACATACATACATATACACATACATACATATATATATACATACACACATACGTACATACACACATATACATACACACAAATACACATACATACATATATATTTATAAAGAAATGTATATTAAAATAGGTGGCTCACAGGACAAAGACAAATGAACAAACTACACGGAGAGTCCCATCTTCTCAGTCAACGTCTGGAAATCACATTCACATTATTACCATTCATTCCAGTCATTTCCTCATTGACTTTTCAGCCACACACACACAGTGTTTGTATATCATCATCATCATCATCATTTTACCACCGCTTTTCCCTGCTTGCAAGGGTGGGACGGGAACTGATTCTGGCTTGATTTCTACACCTGGATGCCCTTCCTAACACCAACCTCATTTACAGTGAGTGCTGGGTGCTTTTTTGCCGTGGCACCTCCACGACCACTTTGCAGTGGGATGATATAGACCCCAGTCCCTATCATCTCATTTCTACAGCTGACTAAACTGGAGCAATGTGAAATAAAGTGTCTTGCTCAAGGAAACAACACATCACCCGGTCTGAGAATTGAACTCACAACCTTACTCTGACCAACTCCATCTCACTCAACAAATATTAGGATATACCTAAGTATAATCCCAATTTAGTGTTTGGGATGCTAACTATACAGTATTCCGGGGAAAGTTGGTTGTATTATTTTATATGAGATATAATGAAATAAATCTCTCTTTCCTTCCATACAATCGTTTCGTTATAAGATTTCTACAATTGGGGATAAATAATGTTCAGGTTATGTAGAAACTTGTATATAATCCAAAGATATACACACAAGCGGGCCCTTATATCTCATCAGTGGATGCCCATGCAATATCGATATAAAAAACTACATCGATACTAATAATTAGTGATGGTCTCCGTCAGTGCTAAAAGGACTAAATTTGAAAAGCCAGTAGTCCTTCAAAAAGAAAATTCACACTGTCCCCAAAAAGGAAAGGGGAGGTCATCGTAAAATATAAAATAATATACACGCTGGTCATTGAAGCCTGTTAGGTGTTTTAATCACGTGTTTAAGAACTCAATTGGATATTAAAAAAATAAATATATGTATGTACCATCTATACACACAGAGATATTTAAAAAAAATATATAATAAATAAATATACACACTATCTATACACACATATAGGTATTTTCTCAGGCAATATGTACGTTTATTTGTATAAGTAGATAGAGGATTAGAACGTAATCTCTATTACTACTCTGTGTATCAGGTGTACTCCTAGGTTAAACCAGTCCTCTCCAGCACAACTTCCTTATACACACATTCACACACATTCATATATACACATACATACATGCATACTTATACTCATACATGCACATTCATACACACAGTTAAATTTATACACAAAATCATGCATACACTTATACACAGCCACACACATACACAATTATGTATATATATACATGTCTGAGTGTCTATGTTTTTACATGAATTTAGTAAGCGAGTCTTACTAGCTCTACTATTCTTACTAGCTTTACTATAAGAACCAACCAAGCAACGAATTGTGGAAGACAGCCCTGACTCACTGGAATTAGATTTCTTCTGAGAGAAGGCATTCTCCTGCAGCACTCTTAGAACTTCTCGGATTTCCTGTTTTAACCATTCCACATAACACTAACTCATTTAATACAACAAATGAATTTTTAAAAATATAAAATAAAAATGAAAGAAATTTGGCTTCAAATTCTGATTTTTTTTAAATTAAGAATTCTTAGTATTTAAAAATGATTGCATGATTGGGTGTGGTCTAGTGGTTAGGATGTTAGACTCGCAATCTACAAAAAGACACTGCCTATCATTTTCAAATATTTTTGTAAACATACAAGAATTTGGAGAGATTTTATCATGTAACTAACTTTCTCATTAATCCTTCAGCATTTATACATACTATTGTATTTTTGGGGTAAAGTCTTTATCTTACATAATTATTTCGCATAATATCAAACCTACAAGATTTTGATACTATTTATTTTGAGAATAACATCAGCATGAGTGGGCAGTTATGGCTGGTTGAACAGAAAGAGGTGAGAGAATTCTGGCCAGAGACAGCTGGCTTAAATGCTAAAGGGTTAAGCTAGTGTTTGGAACAAAATGGAAACCAGCACTAGTTCTACAATACAATACAAAACTGTATATTTTAAAATGTTTGTATTTATCAAAAGATCTTTGGTCATAATTTTATATAAGAACATTTTTCAAAAACACAAGCTTAATAATCACAAACATATTATTCAATTCCTTCAGATTCTTGAATGTTTTAAAAACTTTTTAAATCAAAAACACTGTCTTTTGTTAAAAATATGGTAAATGTAATTGAAGTGTTTATATTTATGAAAAAAACCTTCCATCATAATATTATATAAGAACGTTTGTTAAGTTATGTTTGAAACCAAACACCAGATTAATAATGGGAAAATTAGCTATATCACTAAATCTTTTCAAATTCTTTAATTTTGAAATTATTTGAAAATAAGTCAATTGGTTGAAAAAGTGTTTTCATTAGATATATGGTAATGAAAGGGGATGTTTGGGTTCATGAATATCAATATTTTGGTTAGAGAGTATCAAGAGATGTCTATTAGAATGTATAATGATGACATTAGCATTGAACATATTTCATTTTGGGAGTTCAGTATTGATATACCATATATACCAAGATTACCAGATACATGAACGATAATAGAAACTGGGAAATTTGTGTTTATCTAAATTTATTGTTTGTTTCAGATAAACCCTATAAATTATGTTGATTACAGACATTAAGTGATAATAGATATGAATGGTATTTTAATATTTCATGACTTGGATATAATTACATAAATGTTAAACATATAGGTACAAATGACATACATTAAATGAATGAGTAATTGTGAAGAAATAATTATTTGCAGAGGTTAAAGGTTAAAATGAGGAGCTTGTGACTGGAAAATGTACTTCTTATTTTGCAATATGACTGAGATAGGAAATGCATTGTATGTATGTTTACATGGGTATGTGTGTCATCATCATCATCATCATCATCATCATCATCGTTTAACGTCCATCTTCCATGCTAGCATGAGTCTGAACGGGAATTGTCGCACTTGAGGCAAGATTGGTTGTCTTGCTGAGGACTGTCTGGCGGGTTTTCTACGGCTGGATGCCCTTCCTAACACCAACCACGTTTACAGTGTGGACTGAGAGGTTTTTACCGTGTTACCTACATGGCCACATTACAGCGAGGACTGTGTGTTTTTTGTCGTGACACCTACACGACCTCATTTATTTAGGACTGGATGTTGTGGTACCAACATAGCTTTACATCGAAAGGGGTGGTGTAGATGGCGGTGGGGGTAGGGGTAGTGGGACGGGGTGTATTTTGGTTAGGAGGTGCCTACTGACTGTAGGTTTCGCTTTGTACTTAGGTTTCACTTTGTAGCGCCAAAGATCTCAGTCCAGTGACATTGTCTTGGAGAGGTGTAAGTGTGTGAGGTCGGATTTTATCAAGTCGTCCCGGGTTTTTCTAGGTCTGCATACTCCGTAGCTACCGTCTATTTTGATCGCCCTGCACTTTTTTATACAGCTGTCATCTTTCATGCGCATCACGTGACTATACCAACGTAGTCTTCTCTCGATTAAACAGCATCTGATCCCTCTTATTCCTAATTTCTCACTTAGTTCATTTATGCGTTGCCGTTCGCGTATATTACTATTACACATCCAATGGAGCATGCAAGCTTCGTTCCTCTCCAGTCTGCGTAGATCCTCTGCACACAAGGCCAATGTCGCACTGCCATGTAACATCGCTGTTCGTATGCAGGCATCATACAGCCTGCCTTTTATTTTTAGAGAGAAACCTTTAGCGGCCAATAGTGGTATAAGCTCTCTGAACTTTTTCCATCCCGTTCGGACTCTAGCTACAGTACTTTCGGAGCACCCTCCACCACTGCTGATTTTGTACCCAGGTAACGGAAGGTGTCCACTATTTCTATAGAACCATCTGGGCAATGGAATGAGCTAGTATTCTGTGGGCACTTGCTGCTACTTATTGCACCAGAGCACCGGCCATATATAAAATCTATATTCTTAGTTAGCTTACCTGTGATCCCACTACATCTTTTATGTACCCATACTTTGCATTTGGGACATAAAATGAAGTTGCTGCCTACTCCTTTCCTACTCACTGAGCATGGCCATTTCCCAGATGGGTTCAGTGCCCTATTCTCCTTCCTACATATTAGAACTTTAGTCTTAGACAAGTTAACTTTAAGGCCTTTTGATTCTAAGCCATGCTTCCATATTTGGAATTTCTTCTGTAGTTCAGCCATTGATTCGGCTATGAGCGTTAGATCATCTGCGTATAGAAGTTCCCATGGGCAGCCGGTCTTGAACTCCTCCGTTATAGCTTGGAGGGCGATAATAAATAGGAGGGGGGCTAAGGATGGAGCACTGATGAACACCAACTTTTACGCTAAATTCTTCACTATATTCGTTGTTAATTCTAACCTTGCTGACTGTTTCTTTATACATGGCTTGTATAGCTCTCACAAGCCATACATCTACACCTAGTTTTCTAAGAGCCCACCAGATAATGGAGCAGAGGACTCTGTCAAAGGCTTTCTCCAGGTCTACAAAAGCTAAGTATAGGGGTTTACTTTTAGCTAGGTGTTTTCCTGTAGTTGTCGTACAATGAAAAGAGCGTCTGTGGTACTTTTACCTGACACAAACCCGAACTGCATTTCATCTAGATCAATTCGCTCGCTGATTAGTTGCGCTATTACTTTTTCTGTGACCTTCATGACCTGGTCAATTAATTTAATGCCTCTATAGTTTCCCCTATCTAGGACATCTCCTTTACCCTTGTAGCAGTTAATGATGATGCTGCTACGCCAGTCCTTTGGTATGACCCCATTCTGTATAACTTGGTTTACTATCCGGGTGACCATGGTGTGTCCCACCGTTCCAGATGCTTTCAGCATTTCAGCAACTATTTCCGAAGGCCCAGCCACCTTACCCGTCTTCATATCTTTGATTGCCTTACTTATTATATTACCTTCAACTTGCACTGCTGGTCCCTCTATTAGATCGATGTGGGGGGAGACTGTCTTTCTCCCATTTATTCTCCTCATTTAGTAGCCTTTCGTAGTGACACTTCCAAGCTACCTTCTTATCAGCGTCAGTGATGGCAAGTACACCATCATCATTACGGACACACTTCTCGCCGACAATATCACGGTTCTCCTTTACACATTGTCTAGCAATCCTGAAGACATCACGTTTGTGGTCCTCGCGTTGTAGAACATGCTTGAACTTTCTTTCCTCTGCTTCCCTTCTTGCGAAGTACACTTGTCTCCTAGCTTCCCTGCAGGCCACTTGATAGTCTTCTCTACTTCCCCCATCCGGCCATACTTTCCAAGCCTGCTTTTTGGCCTTAATCGACACCTCCACCTTACTGTTCCACCACCAAGTTACTCTCCTCCTGCCTATAGGTCTGCTCCAGCCACAGATTTCATCTGCCGCCTTCAGCAGGTTAGCTTTCAGGAATTTCCACTGTTCCTTTATATTGTACGACTCTAATTGCTCTTCCTTACTGTCAAAAGCATCAAGTAATATGCTTTTAAATTTATTACTGGCTGTGGGGTCCTTTAACTTCCATATTTTTTTCCTAAGGATAGTCCTCCTCTGTTGTCAAATACGTCTCGTCCTGACTATGAGGTCGCTAACTATGAGGCTATGTTGGGAGGTGCGTTCTTCATGGGGGAGGGATTTAGTATTTACAACAGACACTCTGTCTCGTCTTCTGGTAAGGATATATGTACGACTCTAATTGCTCTTCCTTACTGTCAAAAGCATCAAGTAATATGCTTTTAAATTTATTACTGGCTGTGGGGTCCTTTAACTTCCATATTTTTTTCCTAAGGATAGTCCTCCTCTGTTGTCAAATACGTCTCGTCCTGACTATGAGGTCGCTAACTATGAGGCTATGTTGGGAGGTGCGTTCTTCATGGGGGAGGGATTTAGTATTTACAACAGACACTCTGTCTCGTCTTCTGGTAAGGATATAATCTATCTGACTGGCATGTTCTCCTGATCTCTAGGTGATCAAGTGATTGTCTTGTTTTTTGTTACAGATAGTTAGATTATTTGCGTCACAGAATTCCAGGATTCTGGAGCCTTCCTCATTTCTAGTACCAAACCCATAGCCTCCATGGATTCCGTCATAGTGTTGTCCAACGTGGCCATTTAGGTTGCCAGCAATAATTATATAGTCACTGTCGGTTATTTGGGAGGTAATGAGCATTAACGACTCATAGAATCTGTCTTTTATAACGCCAGGCAGTCCAGATTGGGGTGCATACACAGATATTATTGTCACAGTAGTTCTATTGAGGACAAGTCTTATTTTAATTATTCTGTCGTTCACTCTATTTACGTCTATTATCTTATCTACCCATTTTTCTGCTAGCATGATTCCTACTCCACCCAGTCCATTGTCATTTCCCACCCAGAAAAGCTTATAGCATCGTTTTTTACCCACAATGAATCTAGCATGAATACAGCAAACATCAACCTCCTTATGTTCAAGCATCTCTACAACCTCGTTAGAGCGACCTTTTAAGGTACCTACATTCATGGTACCAACTCTGAAGTTTTGAATTGCGTTTGGTGGGTGGGAAGGACAGGGCGCAGTGAGGGGTGAGAGAGATGGGGCTATGTTAGCCGTCTGCGGCCTAAATAAAGAGGTGGAGTCCTTGCATTCTCGTCTGGCAGCATGAGGTGAATTTGTCTTTATCTTTGGCATTGTCACTGAGTGTCCAGATTTTTTCAGACTCTCCAGAATTCCGTAGTCCATCCATCATATCGAAAGGCGAGTGTGTAAATTTTAAAGAGTTTTATATAGATATATATATATATCATCATCATCGTCCATTTTCCATGCTAGCATGGGTTAGATGAGCTGTCCCATTGTGAAGAAAGCCAGGTCGAATGACCATGTTTTGCTCAATATATATATATATACACAAACACACATGACTGAGTCAGAAAATGCATTGAGTGTCACTATATGTGCGTGTGTGTGTACAGACAGAAATATAAATATATACATAAATATATAAACACCCTTGGCATATTATTGAATGTGTGTGTATGTGTGTGATGCATGTATGACTGTGTCTGAATGTGTGTATGTATACATCTGTGTAAGTCTATGCATCTGTATGTGTGTCTCTGTGTATGTATGTATGTATGCCTGTATATATGCTTGCATGTGTGTGTATTTATGTACATATGTTTATGTGTCTGTAGAAATAAGTAATGAGTGCAGGTATAACTCAGTAGATACAAAGTTTGTTTTATAATCATGAGGTTCCATGTTCAATTCCACTGCACCTTAACAGTATTGGAGACCTCCTGGAAAAGCAATGTCCTGGGACCCCAACATACATAACCAAAGTATACGTAGATTAGGGCTCTTAAACCAAGTTTATTGATGGCTTAACCATTTAGCATTTTATCTGGCCAGAATTCTCTCACCTCTTTCTGTTCAAACTGGCTGTAACTGGCCACTCATACTGATGTTAAGGTATTGTTTTCAAAATTTATAATATCAAAATCTAGTAGATTCGATATTATGTGAGATAATTATATGAGGTAAAGCCTTTACCATTAAAATATAATGGTAAATATAGAGTAATGTAAATGCTTAAGGGTTAAGATGATAATACATTATATGGCATCTTGAGGAAGTGCCTCTACTATAGTCTTAGGTTTCCCCAAGCCTTGACTGAAACTGGATAGACAGAAATTGTTTAGAAGCCCATCAAAGATCCAACTTTGTTATATTGATCAGCCTTTGGAATTACATTAATGGTACACATATCTATGGAATATTCAGCCACTTTCACTACAATAAAAGATGGGGAATGTACCTGTAATTCGAATTTCCAGTCTTGTCATCACTGCAACAACCACAACAGCAATTACCACCTCCATCACCTCTACCATCACAGCCATCATCATCACGATCACCACAACCACGATTATCACCCCCAGCATTGCCATCATCATCAGTACCACCACCACCATCAGTTCAATCACTGCCATCACCACCACCATCACCATTACAACAATCATCATCACAATGATAATGATTATGAGTTATTTATAGACATATGTACAAAAGAACAGCTGTTGTGAAGGTTTTGAAAAACCACAAAAGAAGAAGAAAACAACATTAATAAGAAGAAAACAATAATAAAAGACTGATTGATTTCACATAAAGTTAGTTCCTTGAATAAAGAAGTAATGTAGAAAGTGGAGAGTTTTACGCCTTTTTATTTCAGCAAAGTATGTGGTGATAATTGGTGTGACTTTGAATGCATTATCAAACAGTAAGGGCGGTGGATTGGCAGTATCGGTAGAGGGTCGGACACCATGCTTTGACGCATAGAGTTACAGCCCTTGCCATTCTGAGTTCAAATCCTGCCGAGGTTAACTTTGCCTTTCATCCTTACGGGGTCGATAAAATAAAGTACCAGTAATACACTGGGTAATTGCTGGCCTTGTGCCAAAAGTAGAAACAATTATCAAACAGTGAATAGCCCATGTTAACAGTATAGATTTTGTTAATTATATATATATATTTATATGAAAGATTGCATTGCGTGGAAGATGCTGTGTGGAAAATGACCAGTCCAACCCATGCAAGTATGGAAAAACGAGCATAAAACAGTAATGATGATGATGAGATAACTCAGACCATATATGGCTTAACTAGCATGTTCAACAAACTGAAACGAAACCGATGTTATCCACAAATCATAATCCTATAATCAACCCTACCCACCAAACCATAGTGCACCAGCCATAAATTATATTCAAACATATACTTCAAAATCATACTCTAGCCCTCTCAGTCAAACAACAGTCAACCTACTCCAATTACTGGTAGTGTCATGGACATTGGTATCTACAGCCAACATATTACATAGTTTCTATATTACACTGCAGCAACTACAACCCTGTTATGTAATTGGCATGGCTCTCACACATAATCAGTACAACCACCAGCCCATACCCTCAATATATATGTTGGACTTCCAACAGTTTCAACAAGTATTCCAGTTGTCTGATCAATGGAACAGCCTGCTCATGTAGTTGAGCATTCCACAGATATATGCAACCTTAACACAGTTCTCAAAGATATTCAGCATGGACGTTAAACGATGATATATATATATATAATGATACTACTAAATATAATAATACAAACTTCGAAAGATCAAAATTCAGAGAGGATTCAATAAGAATTATATAAATGCAATGATATATATATATATATATATATATATATATATGGCAGTAGAGCAAATATTTAAAACTTTAAGCACAGCCTGTGATTAAATTTTTAATCTGTTTAAATAATATATATATATATATATTATCTGGTGGGCTCTTAGAAAACTAGGCGTTGACGAATGGCTTGTGAGGGCTATACAAGCCATGTATAAAGAAACAGTCAGCAAGGTTAGAATTAACAACGAATATAGTGAAGAGTTTAGCGTAAAAGTTGGCGTCCATCAGGGCTCTGTTCTCAGCCCCCTACTATTTATTATTGCCCTTCAGGCTATAACAGAGGAGTTCAAGACAGGCTGCCCATGGGAACTCCTATACGCAGACGACCTGACACTCATAGCGGAATCAATGGCTGAGCTAGAGAAGAAATTCCAAACATGGAAGCACGGCCTAGAGTCAAAAGGACTTAAAATTAACCTGGCTAAGACCAAAGTTCTAGTTTGTAGGAAAGAAAACAAGGCGGCGGTCCCTTCTGGGAAATGGTCGTGCTCGGTGTGTAGGAAAGGCGTAGGTAGAAACTCCATTTTATGTCCCAAATGCAAAGTATGGGTGCATAAAAGATGTAGTGGGATCACAGGTAAGCTAACTAAGAACATAGATTTTACATGTGGCCGGTGTTCTGGTGCAATAAGTAGCAGCAAGTGCCCACAAAATACTAGCTCTTTCAATTGCGCAGAGGGTTCTATAGAAATAGTGGACAGCTTCCGTTACCTGGGCGATAAAATCAGCAGTGGGGGAGGGTGCTCTGAAAGTACTGTAGCTAGAGTCAGAACTGGTTGGAAAAAGTTCAGAGAGCTTATACCACTATTAGCTGCTAAAGGGTTCTCCCTAAAAATGAAAGGCAGGTTGTACGATGCCTGCATACGAACAGCAATGTTGCATGGCAGTGAGACCTGGGCATTGTGTGCAGAGGATATACGCAGACTAGAGAGGAACGAAGCTTGCATGCTCCGCTGGATGTGTAACAGTAATATACGTGAACGGCAAAGCAGAAACGAACTAAGGAAAAAATTAGAGATAAGAGGGATCAGATGTTGTTTACTCGAGAGAAGGCTACGTTGGTATGGACACGTGATGCGCATGAAAGTCGATAGCTGTATAACAAAGTGCAGGGCAATAAAGATAGACGGTAGTCACGGAATAGGCAGACCTAGAAAAACCTGGGACGAGCTGATAAACTCCGACATCACACACTTACACCTCTCCAAGACAATGTCACTGGACCGAGACCTTTGGCGGTACTCAGTAACAGAGAAGACCCGCCTTACCTAAATATATAGTAAAACCTACTCCAGCCAGTAGGCATCTCTAACAAAATACACCCCGTCCCACCACCACCACCCCCACCCCATCCACACCACCCCGTTCTATGTAAAGTTATGTTGGTGCCGCGCCATCCAGGCCGAAACAAATGAGATCGTGTAGGTGTCACGACAAAAAAACACACAGTCCACGCTGTAATGTGGCCGTGTAGGCAACACGGTAAAAACCTCCCAGACCCACACTGTAAATGTGGTTGGTGTTAGGAAGGGCATCCAACTGTAGAAAACCTGCCAGACAGTCCTATGCGAGCAAGACAATCACTCTTGCCTCAAGTGGGACTACCCCCGTCCAAACCCATGCAAGCGTGGAACACGGACGTTAAACGTTGATGATGATGATGATGATATATAATTATCATCATCAGGTATCTCTTCTTTATTTTGATTTTGAGCAAGAATAGTCATTGAGAAGGTCACAGAATGTGTGGCAACAGTGCTTTAACAGTTAAATAACCATCCAGTTAATAAACTAACTGAGGAATGGATTAGTCACCTAACTAATAATAAAACTGAAGAACTTATGTATGTTATTATTGGCAGCATGACTCTACCAAAGTAAAACAATTTCGGTTTCAAATTACCCTTTCACAACTATCTTGCAAAACAAATATAAAAATATATAAAGATATGCATGTGTATGTGTATATATATATATATATATATATATACATATATTTATTTTTTCCGTTCTTTGCCAGGGAACGTTTCCACGAACCAAAGTATCATCTACCTGTCTTCCTTCGGTTGCAACGTTTTTTTAAATATTTTAAATATTTACTTCTGCGTTCACAGATTGACTTTTTTAGTTTCAGAAGATCCCGCTAAGCAATTCTTTGCTTAAACTTTAATCTGTTATTTTAATAAATATTTGCTCTACGGTTCTTATATATTTGATATATATTTATCCTTATCGAGCCATCTTTGGATTTTAGTCTTCAAATTTATTATTATTACTATATATATATATATATATATATATATATATATATATATATATATATATATATATATATATATGTAGGCAACACGGTAAAAACCTCCCAGCCCCACACTGTAAATGTGGTTGGCGTTAGGAAGGGCATCCAACTGTAGAAAACCCGCCAGACAGTCCTATGCGAGCAAGACAACCACTCTTGCCTCAAGTGGGAAAACCCCCGTCCAAACCCATGCAAGCGTGGAACACGGACGCTAAACCTGATGATGATGATGATGATGATGATATGTATGCAAAGGTTATATTTAATTTGTTGGAATTCAACAAACTTAAAAGTTTTATAACTGATATAAAGCACTCAACAGTTTGGTGGAGTAAATATTCATTATATTAATAATGGAAACTATATTTATAAAACCATAATTATTTTATTATATATATTTCAAGGGCAACCAAGGCAAATTTTGGTGCGCTTTCATCAGATAAAATACAAAATTTGTTTTATAAATGTTGACATACCCGCAGAAGCACAACCTTGACGGTTGGAGGTTCGCTGGATATATATATATATATAGAACAAGGAATTAGTAAGGCATCAAACCACAATTTATTAACATATTACATATGTTTCTCTGTCAATCAGCTCAAGGCAGGATCTGTTACAGATCGAACCCGACTCTGCATTCGAAGGTTCTTCAGATATGTCTTGTGTATTCAAACATCACAGCTGTTCTATCCTTAGCACATAATAGCACCCTGTTATTTCATTCAAAACAATGAAAAGGCTGAAATAACAGGGTGCTATTATGTGCTAAGGATAGAACAGCTGTGATGTTTGAATACACAAGACATATCTGAAGAACCTTCGAATGCAGAGTCGGGTTCGATCTGTAACAGATCCTGCCTTGAGCTGATTGACAGAGAAACATATGTAATATGTTAATAAATTGTGGTTTGATGCCTTACTGATTCCTCGTTCTTTATACTAGTACACTCTGCTCTGCGCGAGCATCGAGTGCTCAACTGGCATACCACCTACAGACGCATTTACCTGCAACCCTACAACAACTATACATCTTGGAAGTTGTTTTTCGCTAATTTCCAATAGCCGAAATACGATTCTCGCTAATTTATATATATATATATATATATGAAAAAGTATGACATCGACGGCAGAGCTCAAGCCGTTTCGATGGCTATTTCCAATAGCCGAAATATGATTCTCGCTAATTTATATATATATATATATATGAAAAAGTATGACCCCGACGGCAGAGCTCAAGCCGTTTCGACGACTAATTCTGCTGTCCAGAAATAGCCATCAAAACGGCTTGAGCTCTGCCGTCGGGTTCATGCTTTTTCCTATTTACCACTCTACTTCCCTAAGTATTGAGTACTCTGGTGCGTTATGGTCCATCTGGTACCTTACCACAATTCCTTTGTTTATATATATATATATATCATCATCATCATCATTTCATTTTACGTCCGCTTTTCCCTGCTTGCAAGGGTGGGACGGGAACCGATTCTGGCTTGATTTCTACAGCTGGATGCCCTTCCTAACACCAACCTCATTTACAGTGAGTGCTGGGTGCTTTTTTGCCGTGGCACCTGCACGACCACTTTGCAGTGGAATGATAGGGACCCTAGTCCCTATCATCTCATTTCTACAGCTGAGTAAACTGGAGCAATGTGAAATAAAGTGTCTTGCTCAAGGAAACAACACATCACCCAGTCTGAGAATTGAACTCACAACCTTTCGATTGCAAGGCCAATGCTCTAACCACTAAGCCACGTACCTCCATATATATATATAGGTAGGAGACTACTGACAATCATCTCGGAATCGAATAATTAAGCTTAGATTAGTTGTAGGTAGGAGACTACTGACAATCATCTCGGTCTATGCTCCCCAAGCAGGCCTAGGCAAAGATGAGAAAGACTGCTTTTATGAGCAACTTTTGCAAACAACCACAATGACAGAGGACGGAGACATCGTTATGCTAGCAGGAGACTTCAATGGTCATGTTGGACAGCTCCAGGATGGTTACACTGGGGTACATGGTGGGCACGGTTACGGTTCAAGAAATGAAGAAGGAGTGAGACTTCTTGAATTTTGTGATGCAAGTACATTGACTATTTGCAACACAAACTTCCAGAAACCTGCCAATCACCTAATAACCTACAAATCTGGTGAGCACATAAGCCAGATTGACTTCCTGCTAGTTAGGCAGCGGGACAGGCAGATAGTGTCTAATACCAAGGCATACCCTGGGGAAAAATGTACCCCACAGCATAGGTTAGTTGTTAGTGATATCTCAGTAAGCAAGAGATGGAATGAGACATATAGGAAGGTGTGGAGAAGAAAGGTCTGGAAGCTAAAAGACCTTTCACTAAAATTCAAATTTAGGAAAGCCCTTCAAGATGTATATGACGAAAAAGAAGACGATTTAGAGACGTATGACATAGATAATAACTGGAAGTTCTTACGTGACAACTTGCTGCAGGCTACTGATGAAACCTGTGGCTGGAGCAGAGCTCCAACCAGACAGAGAGTGACCTGGTGGTGGAACAGCACAGTAGATAAGGCTATTAGAGACAAAAGACTAGCATGGAAGGCTTGGAAAAAGGGTGGGAGTAGGGAAGAATATACAGCCACTAAGAGAGAAGCTAGACGTCAGGTGTACTTAGCACGCAGGGAGGCAGAGAGTAGGAGGTTTGCCAATGTTCTGCGACGGGAAGATCAGAGGCGTGCGGTGTTCCACATTGCAAGGCAGTGTGTCAATGCAAATCAGGATGTTGTTGGAGATAAATGTGTCCGGGATGATGCCGGTGTACTTAGTGTCACGAATGACCAGAAAAAGGAGGCCTGGAAATGTCATTATGAGAGACTGATGAATGTGGAGAACGAATGGGAGAGAGAGAAATTACCCTTGGTAGATCCGACAGAGGGACCAGCTATTGAGATTGACGAATATAGGGTCCAAGAGGCGATTAGGGAAATGAAAAATGGTAAGGCGGCCGGACCATCGGGAATAGTTGCTGAGATGCTGAAGGCATCAGGGGACATAGGCACTAAACTGGTTGCACGCATCATCAATCAGGCTATATATGGTGGTGTCATACCCAAAGACTGGTGCAGCAGTATTCTCATAAATTGCTACAAAGGTAAAGGGGATGCTTTGGAGAGGAGCAATTATAGGGGTATAAAACTGATAGATCAGGTTATGAAAGTGGCAGAAAGGATTTTAGCACAACTAATTAGAGAAAGGGTCAAACTAGATGAGATGCAGTTTGGTTTTGTGCCTACAAAAGATTCTACAACAGATTCCCTCTTCTTGGTGAGACAAATGCAAGAGAGGTTCTTAGAGAAGAATAAGCCACTATACTTAGCCTTTGTTGACCTAGAGAAGGCCTTTGATAGGGTACCCCGATCTGTCATCTGGTGGTCCCTAAGGAAGCTAGGTGTTGAGGAATGGCTTGTGAGGACAGTGCAAACTTTGTACAGAGGTACTCTCAGTAAAGTCAGGGTAGGAATGGAGTTTAGTGAGGAATTCCAGATACAAGTAGGAGTACATCAGGGTTCGGTCTTCAGCCCGCTCTTGTTCATTATAGTCCTCCAAGCCATAACAGAGGAGTTTAAGACTGGCTGTCCATGGGAACTTCTCTATGCTGACGATCTGGCTCTTATAGCAGAATCAGTAGAGGAGCTAGAGAATAAATTCCGGCTATAGAAACAGCAGTTGGAAGCAAGAGGACTGAGAGTAAATCTAGCTAAGACAAAAGTGTTGATGAGTAGAAAAGAGGACAAAACCCTGATTCCGTCAGGGAAATGGCCATGTTCGATATGCAGAAAAGGAACTGGCATAAATTCTATAAAATGCACACAATGCAGGTCCTGGGTACACAAGAGATGTAGCGGGATAGCAGGCAAACTAACAGGTAGGGAGAAATATGTATGCAGTAGATGTACAGGGAAATTAGACAGTAGAAGTCGCACTGATAGACACATTTTTCAAATGCGAGAGGGCGCTATAGAAGTGGTGGATAGCTTCCGGTACCTAGGAGATCAGATTAGCATGGGAGGAGGGTGTTCCGAGGCCATAGTATCTAGAATAAGGACGGGTTGGAAGAAGTTTAGGGAGCTGCTTCCTCTGTTGACGAAGAAGGGTTTCTCCCTGCGTACGAAAGGCCGGTTGTATGATGCCTGTGTGAGGAGCGCGATGCTGCATGGTAGTGAGACATGGGCAGCAACCGCAGAGGATATGCGACGGCTGGAGAGAAATGAGGCAAGCATTCTCCGTTGGATGTGCAGTGTAAATGTGCGTGAACGACCCAGCATAAATGTGTTGAGAGAGAAACTGTGTCTGAGAGGGATAGAATGTAGTGTACGGGAGAGGAGACTGAGGTGGTATGAACATGTGATGCGCATGGAGGATGACCGATGGGTGAAGAAGTGCCAGGAAATGCCAGTTGAAGGAAGACGTGGTAGAGGTAGACCACGAAAAACATGGGCGGAGATGGTGAGAACAGACCTCAGATCATTGAAGCTCACGGTGGAGATGACGAGGGACCGTGACGAGTGGAGAGATGCTGTGCTGAATAAGACCCGTCCCACCCTTGCAAGCAGGGAAAAGCGGACGTAAAATGATGATGATGATGATATATATATATATATAATACATATAAAATTAAGAAGTGATATATCAAATAACCATTATTATTAATGACAAGCTGGCTAGATTGGCAGCTATGGTGGTGGTCGTGGCAGTTATGGTGGTGAGGATAATGATGATGAGAAACATGATATCTTTTCAACATATATGATGATTAAAGTCTATGAGCAATTAACTGATAAAGCTTCTTGTGCAGTGCGTGTATGTGTGCATGCACATCTGTGTGTGATTATCTGTCCACTGTTCATCTTCCCTTTATCAGTTAGGAAAAAAATTCAAAAAAATATATATACAAATAAAGCATATTAGAATAAAGAAAGTGCTCAACAGAAATGCTATAAAGATAGATTATAAAACAGCGTAGACACCATTAAAAGACAGAAAAAGAAGTTACCATCAGCTACTATGAGGAAGTGAACCCTATATATTCCAGATACCAGCTGACATCTTTTTCCGTTTTTTAAGGGTCTTCACCCTATTTTATAAGCTATCTTTATAGCGTTTCAGCGCTTGAGCACTTTCTTTATACATACACATATATATAAATATATATATATATGCAGAGGTTATATTTAATTTGTTGGGATTCAACAAGCTATCCATCGAATTTCAACCGTTAAGGTTGTCTTTTATCCGGGTGTATCAATATTTATTTATAAAACAAATCTGTATTTTACCTGATGAAAGCGCACCATAATCTACCTTGGTTGCCCTTGAAATATATATAATAAAATAATTATGGTTTTATAAATATAGTTTCCATTTATTAATATATTGTATATATATATATATATCATCATCATCATCATCATTTTACGTCCGCTTTTCCCTGCTTGCAAGGGTGGGACAGGAACTGATTCTGGCTTGATTTCTACAGCTGGATTCCCTTCCTAACACCAACCTCATTTACAGTGAGTGCTGGGTGTTTTTTTTGCCGTGGCACCTCCACGATCACTTTGCAGTGGAATGATAGGGACCCTAGTCTTATCATCTCATTTCTGCAGCTGAGTAAACTAGAGCAATTTGAAATAAAGTGTCTTACTCAAGGAAACAACACATCACCCGGTCTGAGAATTGAACTCACAACCTTTCGATTGCAAGGCCAATGCTCTAACCACTAAGCCATGTGCCTCCATATCATCATCATCATCACCGTTTTACGTCCGTTCTTCCACGCTAGCATGGGTTAGACGGGTTGTCCTGTTGTGGGCAGTGTCTGGTCGGCTGACCATGCCTTGCTCATACAGGAACTGATTTGGCTTGATTTCTACAGCTGGATGCCCTTCCTAACACCAACCTCATTTATAGTGAATGCTGGGTGCTTTTTCGTGGCGCCTACACGTCCACTTTACAGCGTGGGCTGGGTGCTTTTTTGCCGTGGCACCTCCACGACCACCTTGCGGTGGGGGGTGTGGGGGCATATTGTCTATATGCTTCAGCTTGTACCCATGGGAGGTCGGGTACTCTGTATTACTGCGTGACGCCAGAAGTATAAACACTTCAACCCTTTTGTTACCATCTATTTCTAATGGAAGACTATTATTTTGAAAATATTCAAAAATTTAGAAAAATTTAGTAATATAACTAACTTTATCATTATTAAGCTGGTTACAATGGAAGGTTTTTAGATTTTAGATAAACAAATCATTTTAAAATAAACAGCTTTGTATTATAGAACGATGACCAGTTCCAGGCAGCTTGGCATCAAAATATTGAAGTGAAATAGATTGTAAATATTTTGCGAAGCTTACCCCTGATACCGACAAATTTATAATTAAAAGTACTCTCGTCATGATCATCAATTTTTCAAATGTAGCATAACTAGGGTTACACTATTGAATGTGTCATTCCTTTTGTTCTTGCTGTTGTTTATCCCTAGATCAGCCATAATTCAGACAGACCCATGATTAAAGCTGTTACAGCCATAACCATCCTCTTAATATAGTATATTCAGAACTACATTATCCAATGTCTTTTTCACTTTTTAAAACAGTAGGTTATTATTTGAGGGAGATTCAACTGCCATAGCTCTAATCCTCTCATTGCTCCCTAAAACATACTACATCTGGTACTTCCATATTTAAAAGTGTGGTGTAATTTGAGGGAGATTTGGTTGTTCTTTTGGTGCAGGTTTTCAGAATTGCTTATGTTGCATTTATAAAATTGACATATAGAGAATTGAAGGACAGTATTGAATGATTAGGTGTGATGGATAGTGTTTTATTATAGGATTATAGGTACATACTACAATAAACTAAGTCATTCAAGTTCAGAAGGAGTATATTGCAGTCATAACAAAACATTTGATGTTTGTTTATCTAAAGTAGTGAGCAACTCTTGTCAAACATATGAATACATGTTTAGAGTTCACAGTAGACTGAGAATGATTCCTTCTCTCGATACATAATGTTTTATCAACACTTAGACGTGATGACCTCTTTCAAATGAAAGTATCCTTGAAGCAGAAGTAAGGAGATTTCATATCTGCATATCAAACAAAGGTAGGGAAATCTAATATGCCACACCGTATATGTGAGGGTGAAGCCCTATGTAAACATTACATCATGCAGTTTGGAAAATGAAATGAAATTCACAGCTCACACCTATGTCAGTCTACCTGGCCTCCTATGAAGTTGTACCTCATAGATAGTTACTTAGGTATTTTAATGATAAGAGTCACAATCCTATCATGTTGTTGCTACAGCTTATACTTATGTAGATTTACCTGGCCTCCTGTGAGGTCATGGAAAGTAATGTGAAATGAATCATCTTGCTCAAGAACACATGTTGACCAGTCCAGGAATAAAACCTACAGTAGTTTGATGAAGACAAATGACAAATAACATACTTATAAATAAAGTGTAGTTTGGTGTCAGGAAGAGCATTCATCTATTAAAAATCTGTCTCAAAAGGTTTTATGTAACCCATGGAAAAGCAGATGATGATGATTGTGTATGTTTTTATAAATTATATTTACCTACAATAAAAGGGACAGTACAAAACGTCAACAACAATTCACAACCTGATGATGTGAGTGTAAAAGTCTAGAGATAATTATTGATTTAGGAACTTTGTTATTCCAAATAAACTGCAAGAGACTCAAGTAAATGCTAAATAAAACTTATATGGATGAGTGTGCTGTAGCCAAGGGTCCTAGAATATTTAAAGGGCTACAAAATATTTTTTTTTGCTGCTATAAATAATATGCAAGGGGCTCTTGTTAAATTTTCAGCCAAACAATTTTCCCGTCATCCAACCTATACCAGTATGGAATGAGAATGTAAAATGATGGTGATGATACATGTTCACTTGTAGCCAAATACATATACTCCCACACAGGTTTACATTACTCTTAATTTATTCCTAAATATCAGGAGACAATCAGATATGAAGGAGAACTGAACTACCAGTAGACATAGTCAAACAGATGAACTGAACTACCAGCAGACGTAACAGACAAATGAACCGAATTACCATTAGGCGTCGTCAGACAGATAGCTAGCTGAACTACCAGTAGAAGTAGTCAGACAAATGAGCTGAACTACCAGTTAAGTTAGTCAGACAGATGAACTAAATAGACATAGCAGTAGACCTAGCCAACTTTTGTCCTGAAACAATATACACTTTAACAGGAAACTTCAAAAACATTTCTCAACAATGGGACACTGGGTAGGTGACACAACTGATTTAAGTAACTTTCAGACCACACTACAATACAATTGTTCTCAATATAACAGGAGAGCCAGTTATATGCAATACAACAATGTTTGTTGTATGAAAATATCGTCTTCAATATAAATACAAAATTTGAAATGTATGTATATACATATACATGGATGGCACTACTATTTAATCCAACTAGGCAGCCACCTAGAGTGAAAACCTCAGAAAGGTACATTACAGAACCTTAAACATCAAAGTCTTTTATACAAATTGGTATAATTGAACTGAATAAAAATTTCTGAGTTCAATACAAATTTGTATAATTAAATTGATTATAATTTTTGGTGATTGATAAAATAATCATTAACCCTTTAATGTTCAAACTGGCCAAAACCGGCCAGAATTCTCTACCTCTTTCTGTTGAAACTGGGTGTAACTGGTCGCTCAAACTGATGTTAAGGTATTGTTCTCAAAATAAATACTTTCAAAATCTCATTGATTCGATATTTGTGAGATAATTATGTGAGGTAAAGCCTTTACCATGAAAATATAATAGTATATATAGAGTAATGTGAATGCTAAAGGGTTAAACATGATTGCCATGTAGCAGTGTTGTTGAAGTATCCAAATTGGTTGTATGGAGTTGTAATATTTCACATGATTCAGCTTGGGTTAGCGTGGACTGTGTCGTGAAAAATGCAGGTTTAATAATTTTCTTAGTGTAGTCAGAGCAAGAAGTATTGAAAACTAGACTTATCAGCTTACAAAACTGTAAATTAAAATTATTTTATTTGGGAGAATGATGCACATAACTGTAAGAAAGGGCACACATTCTAGGGATAGACTAGAGCCCTAGATATGAAAGCACCAGCTTTGCACACACACTCACACACACACATTCATTCATAGGATATACCTTTGTTAGTTACAATGATGAATGCTTCAGTTATTTGAATAATGAACAGCATTACCCATGAAATTAACATGTAAGTGATTAAACATTCCACAGACATATGACAGGTCATTTGAATTTCACTTTAACCAGCTGAGTGGACTGGAGCAATATGAAATAAAGTGTCTTCCTTAAAACCCTTTAGCATTTAAACCAGTTGTATTCGGTCAGAATTCTCTCACCTCTTTCTGTTCATACTGGCCATAACTGGCTACTCATACTGATGTTAAGGTATTTTTCTCAACATAGGTAATATCAAAATCTCATAGATTCGATAGAATGTGAAATAATTATGTATGGTAAAGCCTTACCATGAAAATATAATAGTAAATATAGAATAATGTAAGGACTCAGTGCATTACTGGAAATCAAACACATGGCCCTACAATTGTGAACCGAATAACCTAACCACTAAGCCACATGACTCCACTCACATATACATATACACACACATACACATCAGTCTGTCAATGTACACACACACACATGTACATGCATATATATTGTATGTATTATGCATACAAATATACATATTGTATGTATTATACCATTATACACACAATATGTATATTTGTATGCATAATACATACAATATATATGCATGTACATATGTACATGTGTGTGTGTGTACATTGACAGACTGACATACCTACATATTGTATATATTATACATACATATTGTATGTATAATGTATGTTTTTACATGATCATAATGCCAGTTCCAGAACCACATACATAAGTTACTGGCACTCTGTTGGTTATGACAAGTGTTCCAGTTGAGCCGATCTATGGAACAGCCTGCTAGTGAAATTAACATGCAAGTGGCTGAGCATTCCACAAACAAGCTTACCCTTAACATAGTTCTCAGGGAGATTCATCATGACACAGACTGTGATAAGGCTGGCCCTTCGAATTACAAGTACAGCTCATTTTTGCCAGCTGAGTTGACTAGAGCAACATGAACATATATATGTACAATATACATATATACACACATAATAAATATATATATATATATAGAGAGAGAGAGAGAGAGAGAGAGAGAGAGAGAGAGAGAGAGAGAGAGAGAGAGAGAGAGAGAGAGAAATAAGGATGGAAACAGCACAGAAGGATCTTTTTTCTTCTTTAAACTGACAAAGTGATTATTGAAAAAAGGAGAAAAACATTTTTTTTTAATAAAATATATAAAAAATATTACCGGTTTCAATGTAATTCATCTTATCAAATATTAAAAAGTTAAGAAATAAAAATTAAAAATGTGTATGTATAAAGTATTTTTTTCAAAAGTGACCCATTCATCCTCTCAATGTTAAAGATAAACAGACCTTCTTCAACTCTTAATTATTAATTCTTAATTTTTTATATTTCATAATGTGGAGGCACATGGCTTAGTGGTTAGAGCATTGGCCTTGCAATCGAAAGGTTGTGAGTTCAATTCTCAGACTGGGTGATGTGTTGTTTCCTTGAGTAAGACACTTTATTTCACATTGCTCCAGTTTACTCAGCTGTAGAAATGAGAAAGTGGTCGTAGAGGTGCCACGGCAAAAAAAAGCACCCAGCCCACACTGTAAAGTGGACATGTAGGTGCCATGAAAAAAAAAGCACCCAGCACTCACTGTAAATGAGGTTGGTGTTAAGAAGGGCATCCAGCTTTAGAAATCAAGCCAGAATCAGTTCCCGTCCCACCCTTGCAAGCAGGGAAAAGCGGACGTAAAATGATGATGATGATGATGATGATGAATTACATTGAAACCTATAATATATTTTATAATCCCCCTTTTTTTTTTTTTTAAATGTTTTTCTCCTTTTTGCAATAATCACTTTGTCGAATTAAAGAAAAAAAAAGATTCTTTAAATATACTTCCGTGCTGTTTCCATCCTTACTTTTTTTCTATAACCTCTGTTTTGTATAGAACTTTAACCTTTTTTCAAATATTATCTGATATATTTTTACAAGTGTGGACCATATTGTAGTTAGACCTGTTGATAGCCCTCTGTAATATGGAATCTTCACTTTTTATTGTGAAACATACTCTAATTTGAGCATGTCCAGGTGTAATAGTTATTATTGGATGGGTAGTACACTTTAATTTTATCTTTTAATTGATCTATATTAGCTTTTACTTTCGTGGACAATATGTTTTTCACCCTGGTGGTTTTCTATCCCCTATGACCTCTCTGTGTATTTCTCTCTATATACTGTCTTATAAAGAGCCCGGAATCTATTCCTTTGAGCTCATTAAATTGAACCGTTAAGGTCTCATTCCTGGATATGTCAATATTTATAAAACAAACTTTGTATTTTATCTGATGAGAACGTACCAAAGTTTTGGTACCCTTGAAATATATATAATAGAATAAATATGGTTTTATAAATATAGTTTCTATTAATTAATATCATTGATATATATATATATATATATATATATATATATATATATATATATATACAACATATCGACTGCCCAACACTAGCACACCAGCTCGCACACCAGCCATACACACACCCCTCACACCAACCATACACACACAGATATTAAACATGACTGTACCAGTGGTAGAAATTCTCTACATTGCTTCACAAAAAATTATAGCAAGATTATCTAACTGACATAACACATGACCATGTGCAACTGTGCAGAACAATACTTTAATATACAAGGGTCAGCTGAAAAGTTCATAGGCTGACCAAGATGAGGAGGGGTATTTCAACTGCATGAATTATCTCTTTCTCTCTGGCCCAATGGTTCTGTAAACGTTCAAGGAAACCTGCTGGATCTGCCTCAAACAATGTCAGATTTTCCTGTGATGTGATCAACCTTGTGCACTTTTGCTCAGGTGTCAGAAGACATGGCACCCATCAAACAGAAACCTTCATCATGCCAAATTCATTGTGCAGAATATTCTCAACTCTCTCACAGAATATGGTAATAGCAGAAGCTATTTGGTGAACACAATCAATGTTTTCCTTGGTGGTGGCAGTTGCAGGACATCCAGACATTGGGAAGTCTTCAAGACTACCTTCTCCTCCTAAATTCAGCTGCCCACTTTTGCACTGTTGATAAAGCTTGAGTGTCATCTCTTAATGAATCAAGCATGTCAGCATGAATGTCTTTGGGGGCTAAACCCTTTTTCTGCAGGTACATGATAACACTGTGATGCCAAATTTTGTTCATTTTCAAGAAAAGTCACTACTAGTTACTTTTGAAGTCTTCTTTGAACAGTCAGATGTCAGTTTACCAGGAAAGAACAATGCCGTTAATAAGAAGAGTTGGAATTAATGCATGCAAGATTTCACAGTTCTAACATCACTCTTTCGTAGTTAGGCTATGAAGTTTTCAGCCCACCCTCATACATCAAATGTGTTAGTAATCTCATTATTACTTGAAGAGCCGGCACCACCATTAAAGCCAATGGAGCAGCCATCTAGGAAGCAGACCTCAAAGAGGTGCATTACTGAATCATAGCCCATTCATTGCCATAATTCTAAAGAAAGACACTGCTTCTAATTTTGAAATAATTTTGAAAATAATCAAGAATTTTGAAGGACATAGTAATATATCTAACTTTCTCATTACTAAGTTTGGAACATAACAAAGATTCTTATATTGAATTATGGTAGGTTTTTAGATAAATATAAACACTCTAAAAAAAACATATATATCATAAAGCCAGGTGTGTTTTCAGACTGTATGGTATCAAAAGTATTATAGAATTACAGTTTTATAGAAATTTGTAAAATAAACTTGAATATATGTCATCAGCCATCTACTATAACAACAATCATTTTAAGGCCATCTTTCCTGCTAAAGTATAGGTTAGCCTTGTGGGGGAAGGGGGCATGACAAGCTTCTCCACTTCTCCTTATCAGCTGCATCCATCTTCACCAAACCTATTTCATTTTCTCTTCCATCATTTAACCCTGTCTTTGTTGGGTCTTCTCCTTCCTCTACTCACATTTATTTCCATCACTGAACTGTAACCCTTTTATTACAAAACCCGAAAACACATGACCCCCCCCCCCCCCCCCCCCCGATAACACATGAAACAGCCCTGGTTCAAAGGTACTACATTATGTTTCTATGTAAGAATATTTGTCATGTTCATATTACCAGTTTAATACTGAAAAAATTAGTAATATTATTAATTCCCTCTAAATTCATGATTACTTTCAAAATTATTTGAAAATCATAATTTCTTTTGTTAGATATATAGTATCAAAAGGGTTAAAGGATCACAGTTTTATACAAATTTGTACAATTAAATTAAAATATATAATAATTCCATGCAATCAATAAAAAAGATCACTAAACGTCTTTGCTGTATGGCAGCATTGGGGAAATATCGAAAATGATGGTGAAGGTTGTAGAGTATTATGACTTGTCACCAGAGTAATAATTAGGGAAAATAGCGCTTATGTCAAGCAGTGAAATTGTGCCCCTGCTCAGCACTGTATTTTTTACCTATAGACCTAATAATATATATAAATGGTTTAATGATCCAGCCACCATAGTGTTCTCACCTACGACAATCAGAGACAGATCATACATCTGAAAGATTTTCTTTTTTCACTCTCCGACGAGGCTTATTTGACTTTAATAGAACGTGCTCCTAGTCCAAGTGGTGCCCTTGGCACGCACCATACTTGTCATACACAAGTTACGCCTCTACCTGTCACATGATTTGACATGGGTGAATGTGTGGACTGGTATAAGATACGTGCTCAGTAATTTTCTTAGTGCGGTCTGAGCAAAAAGTATAAAAAACTTGGTACGTCAGCTTACCAAGCTCTAAGTTGAAATTATTTTATTTGAGGCACATGACTGGAAAACAGGGGTACGCCCTGTAGAGTTGACGTCAGGAAGGACATCCAGCTGTAAAACATTGTGCCATAACAATCTAACTAACCCATGCTAGCATGGAAAAGTGGAGTTAATGATGATGATATCAGGTACCGATTTATTCATTTTATTTTCTACGGGACGATTGCAGACCTGTCAACACTCCCGTCAGATGGGGAGATCTCCGACGCATTTTAGGGTGGGTGATGTCTTCTCGTGTGAAAATTGGGTATAGCTTTCATTTTATAAAACTCCCTATTTTGCTTCATTTTTTTTCATGGTACTCCCCGTTTGGGTTTTTAGAGGCTGGCGGGCCTGCGATTGCTGTCTACTTCAAACGAAAGAAAACCCACAATTTATAAAATAAATAAGATTAAAAAAAATAGTAAATTCTCTTCCTTGTTTCTGTAATTAGATTGCAGCCATGCTGGGGCACAACCTTGAAGGGATTTTTAGTCAATCATATCATCCCTAGTATACTTATACATATTTTCAAGTCTGGTACCTTTTTTTAAATTTTACCAATCTCCTTTTGTCGAACCGTACACATGCACGCACATACACATTTACATACAACAAGCTTCTGCAGTTTCCATCTATGAAATTCCACTCACAATGCACTGATAAACCGGAAGACAGTTGCCGAAGGTGCAGTGCAGGCGAAGTGAACCTGAAACCACGTTGTTGCAAAGTAAACACTAACTACATGGCCATACCAGCGGAAATTAATCAGAGAAAAGGAACTCGAAGCGCGTTGTCCAATGTTTCTAAATTGTTTTAATTGTAACCACATAGAAAAATTCCTCATCGATTCGTGTATGTGAGTGTAAGTGATGTTTCTGTGTGTAAGTGTATGTGCGTTTATGTATGTTGTGAATGTAAGTGTATGTGAGTATGTTTGTATATGTGAGTGTTTGTGTGTGTGATGTGAGGGTGTATTTGAGTATATGTATGGATGTGTGTGTGTGTATTTGATTGCCTATGCGGTCGTCCAACACCAAACACCTGTTATATATAGAGAACACTAGTCCCTGCTTTATCTCGCCTTATAACCATATTATTGACCAGAGAGGAAGCCTTTTCATGGTTGCTCCTCCACCTGCTAAAAATAGCAGTCAAAATGCCCTTAAAATATCATTAAACAATCGAGAATGTGTAATATAACTAACTTTCTCATTATTAAGGTCCTTGCATAAAATTGTGATATTAGGTTTATAAATAAATATATAAGAAAAAACGTTGGTATCAAAAGAGATAAAACTAAAAGCTGATATCCTAGAAAGAAAATATTTTGAATAACGTAATATATCTCATAACGTAATATTAAGTGTTATATTCCAAATAGAAGGCATCACATTAGGTCTCGGTATTTGTTCCCAGCTCACAGCGCTTTCACTTCCAATCCTACCAAGGTCAGGATTTCATCCTTTTGAGATTGATAAATAATCTCTCAAAGAGAAAGAAAGAAATCGATTGTGGTGCAACCTGGAGAGGGATGGGCTCCGCTAAGTTTGAAATACCCAACACATGCTGTGTGCCATGACGGTGTCACCGCAACACCACTAGAGATTAAGGGTACTTGACATTAATATTAGATACACAGTGTTTGAAAACAAACGTCAGACCAGGTTGTCAAATTTAGAACGTATTCAGGCATTCGTCTACTTCATTTGAACAGACTTAGAACTTAACGATGAACCCAGAAAGTTACAATATATTTATCTAACTATACCGGTTGCTAGATCGCTCATCTGTTTTTACATGTCCTCCAAAACTCTATCCACCATTTCATTTTATTTAAATACCATTAAAAAATGTGGTTTACATAAATCAATGGAAACTTAAAAGATACGTCCGTGTGTGTATGTATGGTGTGGTAAGATACCAGGTGGACCATAACGCACCAGAGTACTCGATACTTAGGGTAGTAGAGTGGGTAATAGTACAAGAGTCAGGACCCCGACGGCTGAGCTCCGGCCATTTCGACAGTTGTCGGGGTCCTGGCTCTTTTCCTATATATATATAGGAAAAAGTATGACCCCGACGGCAGAGCTCAAGCCGTTTCGACGGCTATTTCTGGACTAAAAATAGCCGTCGAAACGGCTTGAGCTCTGCCGTCGGGGTCATACTTTTTCCTATTACCCACTCTACTACCCTAAGTATTGAGTACTCTGGTACGTTATGGTCCATCTGGTTCCTTACCACAATTCCTTCGATATATATATATATATATATATATATATATAGTGGTGGAACACTGGAAGGTAATATCCGTAGTGGTAGAGCACTCAGTCCAAGGGACGAGTTAGGTAGAAGTGGTTACACAACAGTTAGTTCACCATACCGAGAACAATTGTTTCACCTTAGCAGATCTTCAGCTCGGGATGTGTATGGTTATAGGAACAGCTGTTCCTACTGTTCCTATAACCATACACATCCCGAGCTGAAGATCCGCTAAGGTGAAACAATTGTTCTCGGTATGGTGAACTAACTGTTGTGTAACCACTTCTATATATATGGTTAGACCGTCGGGCTTACAATCCTGAGGTTGTGAGTTCGATTCTCGGACCGGGCTTTGCGTTGTGTTCTTAAACAAAACGCTTTATTTGACGTTACTCCAGTTTACTCAGCTGTAGAAATGAGTTTACTCAACTATGTGTTAAATAGCCTCACTAATCCGCAATTGCCCAAGCGTGATGAGTGCGGTTACACCCTGACCTGACCAAACCCCCAAAACAGAAAACGATGGAGGTCAATCAGGGAGGGGTTCCTCCGGTAGGAGTGTAAAGGTCTTGGATTGGATATATATATATATATACACACACAAACAAACAAACACACACACACACACACATATATATATATATATATATATATATATATATACATATATATATATATATATATATATATATATATATATATATATATATATATATAGTAATAATAATAAAATTGAAGACTAAAATCCAAAGAGGGCTCGATAAGGAAAATATATATCAAATATATAAGAACCGTAGAGCAAATATTTATTAAAATAACAGATTAAAGTTTAAGCAAAGAATCGCTGCTTTCACCCTTAACGGGATCTTCTGATATATGTATATGTATATATATATATATATATATATATATAGGGATTTACTAGTAAAACATTGCTCAGTTTAGTATTCGATAGAAAGTAAAGTGTAGGTATTATAATGGTTTTCTGCCCTGCCTGGTCTCTTCCCGTTTCGACAGCATGTGAATTACCTTCTTACTGAAGAAACAATAAGAGTTCAGTCGTAGGGCAGAAAATCATTATGATTATATATGGCAGTGCCCCAGCATTGCCTCAGCCTGTCGGTCGTAACACGTAATACAATATATATATATATATATATATATATATATATATATATATATATATACACACACATATATATCTTGTATCATAAAACACAAGGTCATGTATGTAACAACCACCTTATGCTATCTTTCACAAGAAATGGTAATTTGGTATCTTCTTCCCTACCTTTCACTCACACAGTTTTGACAAGATGTTCAGTGGTAGGTAGTAGAGATCGATAGCTACCTACCTATGTACCTATCTATCTATGGACAATATCTCTATCTGTCTTTCTATCTACCTACATATCTGTATGTTTGTCTGTCGATATCTGTCTTTATGTCTATCTCCCCAACTACAGATCTACCTACCTCCATATCTGTATGTTTGTCTGTTGATATCTGTCTTTATGTCTATCTACCCAACTACAGATCTACCTACCTACATATCTGTATGTTTGTCTGTTGATATCTGTCTTTATGTCTATCTACCCAACTACAGATCTACCTACCTACATATCTGTATGTTTGTCTGTTGATATCTGTCTTTATGTCTATATACCCAACTACAGATCTACCTACCTACATATCTGTATGTTTGTCTGTTGATATCTGTCTTTATGTCTATCTACCCAACTACAGATCTACCTACCTCCATATCTGTATGTTTGTCTGTTGATATCTGTCTTTATGTCTATCTACCCAACTACAGATCTACCTACCTACATATCTGTATGTTTGTCTGTCGATATCTGTCTTTATGTCTATCTACCCAACTACAGATCTACCTACCTACATATCTGTATGTTTGTCTGTTGATATCTGTCTTTATGTCTATCTACCCAACTACAGATCTACCTACCTACATATCTGTATGTTTGTCTGTTGATATTTGTCTTTATGTCTATCTACCCAACTACAGATCTACCTACCTCCATATCTGTATGTTTGTCTGTTGATATCTGTGTCTTTATGTCTATCTACCCAACTACAGATCTACCTACCTACATATCTGTATGTTTGTCTGTTGATATCTGTCTTTATGTCTATCTACCCAACTACAGATCTACCTACCTACATATCTGTATGTTTATCTGTCGATATCTGTCTTTATGTCTATCTACACCCAACTACAGATCTACCTACCTACATATCTGTATGTTTGTCTGTCGATATCTGTCTTTATGTCTATCTACCCAACTACAGATCTACCTACCTACATATCTGTATGTTTGTCTGTTGATATCTGTCTTTATGTCTATCTACCCAACTACAGATCTACCTACCTACATATCTGTATGTTTGTCTGTCGATATCTGTGTCTTTATGTCTATCTACCCAACTACCGATCTATCTACCTACATATCTGTATATATTTTTCTACCTACCTATCTATAAATCTACCTTTCTACCGCTCTATTTGTCTGCCTCCCTGTCTATCTGTAAGTTTAGCAGTTATTCTATAATTATCTAGTTATATTTACCAATGTAGCTATCTTCGGACAAGAAAACAAGATCATAAAAGTTGAGTTATATGTTTGATAAGGATTAAAGAAAATGTGGAAGAAATTATTATAATTGATTTAACTGAATATAAAATGAAAGGAAATGATCAAGGAAAATCAAGGATACAAGCATCTTTATATAGAATGTAATCAAGAAATTAATAAAATGTTTCCTATAAACCCCGTCATTTTTTGACGGGCACAATGTTAATGTGTGTGTGTGGGGGGGTTCTAATATTTTCAGGTATTAGGCTGCGGCTATGCTGGGGTACCGTCTTGATATTTATGTATGTATGTGTACATGAATATAACGAAAAAAGTTAAAGAAATTATTAAAGTGACCCACCTTAGTGTTATGACGATGGACTCGGAGAGCGAGTTGTTGAACGATGACAGGATCATGTAAAACACAGCCAAAGAATGATATTGGTATATTAATGGTATGGTACTATTAATCCTCCGACCGTTGTCACTTACTCACTAAATTAATGGTACAGCCTTTCACATATACTAACAGAGCAGCAGGATACAAGTTCGGGTATAATCCATAACAGTTAGTTGGTTTTAACTACTGCTTTCGTTTATATATATATATATAATGTGTGCGTCTGATACTACGATATCTACTCGTGTTTGTCACTGTGTTTTTGTGTACATATTATATAGAGAGAGGCATATATCACTATGTATATGTGTGTGTGTGTAATACATAGAGAAGGTAAGAGGGCACACCCTTATCCACCAAACTTGCGAGCACTCATACACACACATTGATAGGACCGTTAACATCAACAAAAACTTCCTCCCCCTCTCTCTCTCTCTAAAGGTCTCTGCACCTCCTAACTAAAATGACCACAAGCAAGTGTCAAGTGGTTTTAAATATAAACATCGACTTCATTATTGAAACTTTTCTTCGAAGTTCTTTACTGAAGCTTTCCAACATTATGAAATTTTTTTCTTATTAATCAATCATCTTTTTGTACATAAATATTTATCGTATTTTAAGCGCGGGACCCTCTGTCATCATTGTTAGTATTATTAAGAAACCATGAGGTGATCTTTAAGTGGGGTCGATGAAATATACGAACTTCCAGTTAGTGAGGCAGTGCGCTGGATGAAATCGATTTAAACGACTATTAAACCCGTCCCTCGAAAAGTTTGTTGTTGTTTTTTTAGCTGTGTGCCTGCTAGAAATAAAACGATTATATGTAGCTTGCTTTACTTTTTTCTTTGATAATATATACGGCTGCTGGCTTTATTTGCGTGTTATAGTTATTTGTAATTCTGTGTGAATGGAGTTTGCTTTCTATTGTAGGTTGACAGTAACAGTGTAGACAGGCAGACACCTAAACAAAGACAGGGGATGAAGATGCTTTGGGATGCTTTGGCAAACATACGCGTTTTTGTTGTAGTTACTTTCTTTGTTTTGTGCCTTGTTACCGGTTCATAACTTGGGGTATACACGGCTAGATATAGAGGTCCGTTAGTTAAGTTGAAAATTTCAACTACTTTGTTAAAAATATAATATACACATGCTATTGGGTATATATTCGTCTGTCTTTCACATATTCTCAATGTAAACAACCCGGGAATGCGCGTAATTGTAATGAAAGGTCCTTTGTAGTGAAAAAGTTGGAAATTCTTGCTGATAGAATAATGGTTTGTCCTAATGGTATTGATGAATTAACGAACCGGGGGAGATATCGATTTAAACAACCAACTCCTCATCCGAAAGTTTCTAGCTTTCTGCCAGTTAAATACAAGACTATTATATATATATGTGTGTGTGTTACTGGTGCTTGCTTATATATGTTGACAGTTACACGGGGTACAGACTAACACTATAGGCACGGAAAGAGAAGTAAAGATAGAGTGGCGAAAGATGTTTCTGTGTTGTTGTAATGCAGTAGTACCACTTTTGTTGTTGTTAAAACACAGTAACAACTTTTGTTGTTATACAGTATCACAACTTTGAAGAGGCCCTGAGAAAGTTTCCTTCGACCTTCTATTACTACAAGACGGCGGGCGCGAGTAAATTAAATGAAAAATACAAAGAAACTTCAAAACTACGGAAGACCAACTGAAACACAATGTCACCAAAAATCTCTTTCGATGTAACCAATCCCATTTTGTCACTTCGTTCGCTGACACATACATATAACACACTCACACCACACGTACACACATACATATACCAGACAGACAACATTCACATACATATACACGCACATAATACTTACGTACACCACACACATTTATACATACACATCCACATCAACGACACAAAATATTTTTTTCTTATTTTTTAAAGTAAGATTTCATGAATTTTCAATATGCTTTTTATTTTGTTTTCTATCTTTCTACCCCTCCCCTCTACATCTCCACCAACACCATCACTACCTTTACACCATACACTAACAATAAAAACAACTCCACCACCACCACCACCAACAACATTACTACACCACTATACACCAACAACAACTACACCACCACCACTATTTTATTATCACCAGTCCAATATCACTACCATCACCAATACCACTATCACCATCTTTATCATCAACATCCCTTTAACTCCCATTATCACCTCCAGGCACCATCATCAACATCAACACCACTAGCATCACTAACACCACCATAACTCCCATTACCACCTCCTGACACCATCACCCCAATCACCAGCATCAACACCACTATCACCACCAATACCACCACCACCAACACCACCAACACCCCAATCACCAGCATCAACACCACTAGCACCACCAATACCACCACCACCAACACCACCATCACCCCAATCACCAGCATCAACACCACTAACACCACCAGAAACACTACCATCACCACCACTAACAACTGCACTGCCACCACTACACCAACATCACCAGTCCAATATCACACATCCCCACCACCAAACCACCACCAACACTACCATCACCACCACTAACAACTGCACTGCCACCACTACACCAACATCACCAGTCCAATATCACACTTCCCCACCACCAAACCACCACCAACACCACCATCACCACCACTAACAACACTACCATCACCACCACTAACAACTGCACTACCACCACTACACCAACATTACCAGTCCAATATCACACTTCCCCACCACCAAACCACCACCAACACTACCATCACCACCACTAACAACTGCACTGCCACCACTACACCAACATCACCAGTCCAATATCACACTTCCCCACCACCAAACCACCACCAACACCACCAACACCACCACTAACAACTGCACTACCACCACTACACCAACATCACCAGTCCAATATCACACTTCCCCACCACCAAACCACCACCAACACCACCATCACCACCACTAACAACTGCACTGCCACCACTACACCAACATCACCAGTCCAATATCACACTTCCCCACCACCAAACCACCACCAACACTACCATCACCACCACTAACAACTGCACTACCACCACTACACCAACATCACCAGTCCAATATCACACTTCCCCACCACCAAACCACCACCAACACCACCATCACCACCACTAACAACTGCACTGCCACCACTACACCAACATCACCAGTCCAATATCACACATCACCACCACCAAACCACCACCAACACCACCATCACCACCACTAACAACTGCACTACCACCACTACACCAACATCACCAGTCCAATATCACACTTCCCCACCACCAAACCACCACCAACACCACCATCACCACCACTAACAACTGCACTGCCACCACTACACCAACATTACCAGTCCAATATCACACTTCCCCACCACCAAACCACCACCAACACCACCATCACCACCACTAACAACTGCACTGCCACCACTACACCAACATCACCAGTCCAATATCACACTTCCCCACCACCAAACCACCACCAACACTACCATCACCACCACTAACAACTGCACTACCACCACTACACCAACATCACCAGTCCAATATCACACTTCCCCACCACCAAACCACCACCAACACTACCATCACCACCACTAACAACTGCACTTCCATCACTACAACACCCATCTAATATCACACTTCCCCACCATCACCATCGCACTGCCACCACTACCCCACTAATATTATAATCACCACCACACAACCATCACTAATACACTACCACCACCAACAAACTCAGAAAATAACCTCAACAACAGTTTGATATTCCTGCATTTTCTAAAACTTCAAATCAACCAGTCCTTCAATACATTGTTTAAAAGAAAGGGTTTGTTTACATTCAAGCTGTTCGGCATCTATGTGGAATCTGTGATAAACAGCTCTTTAGCTTAATAGTAAAGTGCTCAACCAGAATTCATATGATACAGAGTTCAATGCTACATAACAGTAGTCGGCCACTCTTTTCCCATCTCTAGTGATATTTAACCTGATTTTCTAAACTATTAATTATAATAATTGTTTCTACTTTTGGCACAAGACCACAAATACCCAATGCATTACTGGTACTTTATTTTATCGACCCCGTAAGGATGAAATGCAAAGTTAACCTCGGCGGGATTTGAACTCAGAATGGCAAGGGCCGTAACTCTATACTTCAAAGCATGGCGTCCGACCCTCTACCGATACTATTAATTATAATTGTTTCTACGTTATGCACAAGGCCAGCAATTACCCAGTGCATTACTGGTACTTTATTTTATCGACCCCGTAAGGATGAAAGGCAAAGTTAACCTCGGCGGGATTTGAACTCAGAATGGCAAGGGCCGTAACTCTATACGTCAAAGCATGGCGTCCGACCCTCTCCCAATACTGCTATTAATTATAATAATTGACTGTTGTTACAGTTATTTTCAGCATTTGGGATTCCTGCATTTTCTAATAAATAAATATATATATATATATATATATATATATATATATATATATATATATATATATATATATATAAATATATATATATATATAGAGAGAGAGAGAGAGAGACATACCTATATATATATATATATAGTAATAATAGTAATAATAATAAATTTGAAGACTAAAATCCAAAGAGGGTGCGATAAGGATAAATATATATCAAATATATAAGAACCGTAGAGCAAATATTTATTAAAATAACAGATTAAGGGTGAAAGCAGCGATTCTTTGCTTAAACTTTAATCTGTTATTTTAATAAATATATATATATATATATATATATATATATATATATATATATATATATATATATATATATATATATATATATATATATATATATATATATAAAATGGGGAGAAAAATACTGCTGGTAGCACATGGATAACATGTAATAAAATAAGTCCCTCATCAGTGATTTGCCGACGATCATAGATATTTCATTGCATTAAAAATCATATACCTCACGTCGGTGCAATAATAACTAAATTAAGTTATTAGGACAATATATAGTATTAAGGATACTATTTATGGTTATGTATATAATAAAACCTTTTATAGTTAAATATATTTTAAACTCTAAGGTGGAAACAATTGTAAGCAAATAAATGATTTAAACTGAACTTTGATTCATGTAATTTATATATATATATATATATATATATATATATATATATATATATATATATATATATATATATATATGTTGTCTAACCTGGTTAGTTTTTTCGTTGATTTGGTATTGTATGGCTGGGTTTTGCCTGCTGCAATTTTCACTTTGTCAAGCTATCTCAACATATTGTTATTACTCTGAGGTCCTATCCTTATTGAGTGCTTTGCTACTCATTCCTAATTGTAGTTCGATTTTGCTTACTTCAGCTGGACACTGCCAGATGGCGTTAGTTGGTGGTGTTTTGGCATAGCTATGGCTCTCTAAATGTTTATTATAAACATACCATATTTCTTCTGAAATACGAAATTCCAATACATATCTGTATACAACTATGCCTGAAGCTAAATTGTAATTATATATATATATATATATATATATATATATATATATATATATAAGGGATTGTAACGTCAAGGTACTGTTGGTTCACCAAAGTGAGCACTCGGTGCACAGTCTTCAGTATGTACTTTGGGGTTGTACTAAGCAGAGTGTAATATCAATGATAAGTATGGACAACGTGTCAAATTTTCATTAAGTTTATTCAGGTGTGATGCAATTGATCAGCTCGGGATTCAATCTCTATTGATTGAACCCGACTCTAGAATCAAAAGCTCATGAGACTTCTGTTAGCTTAATGACGGAATTCCAGAGTCGGGCCCAATCCATATTTATTATTAATTATATATATTTATTAATTTATTTTATTTAAACGTCCGTATAGAACTAGTAAGCCATGGCGTACTCAGGGGAAGTATAGAGTACTCTTTACAATTGGTAATCAAAAAGAGCTAGTAAGACAAGTAATAAAAAAGAAAAGAAACTGAAATAAAAAAAAGAGTAAAGGGAAAAAAAATAAAATAACAAAAATAACATTTCAAATATTGAAGGCAAATGGGAGGCAGATTATGCCTAAGAAAACGAAAAGGAATATATATATATATAGTTATGTAATAAACAACATAAGATAATTATTTCATTTACCAAAGGTTTCATGAAGACAGACAATTTTATTTAAATAAAATTTCATTCTGACGACCGAAGTCAGACGTCTGTGTCAGGCTCATCTGTCTTCGTGAAACCTTCGGTAAATGAAATAATTATCTTATGTTGTTTATTACATAACTAAAAAGCTCTGTAACCTACATAGAGCACTCTCTTTTCCTTTACCTTTTCTACGGAAACACTTCATATATATATATAGAGAGAGAGAAACGATATTAAGAAATTTAGGTCTTCTAATAACACCTTCGTCCTTTCCGACAAAACTAACAATATTTACGAAGTCGACAACACCACTTTCCGCCACCTGGCCCATAACGCTATTACTTCTAAATATAAGAAAGCTAACCCTATGGCCTACCACGACATTAATACAGAAGCCAAGGAACTCGCCACCGACCTTAAGGTAGATAAGAAGCTACAATCTCTAGCTAAGCGAGAGGCGTTCCTCACCCTGAAAGATCACAAGGTAGACTTTACTTCTAACCTCACATGCAGACTAATAAACCCGGCATGCACAGATATGGGACTAGTCAGTAAAGCCATACTTAGAAACATAGTTAAAACCATTAGGACCAAGTCCAACCTGCCCCAGTGGGAGAACAGCGACTTCGTAATTAAGTGGTTTAACTCCTTAAAATCCAAAAAAGCGAAATTTACACAGTTTGACATTGTCGATTTTTACCCGTCGATCTCAGAGACCCTGTTAAACAAAGCGTTGGACTTCGCTACCACTTATACCACCGTCGATGGTTTAGACAGGGAAATCATCGCTCACTGCCGGAAAACCCTCCTCTTCAACGACGGATTAGCCTGGGCAAAGAAGTCTACATCTTCAGACCTGTTCGACATCTCCATGGGATCGTTTGACAGTGCTGACGTATGTGACCTGGTTGGCATTTTTATCTTAGACATATTACGTGTTAGATTCCCGGACTTCCACACGGGAATATACCGTGACGATGGACTGACTTTATCGAGCCATAAAAGTGGTCACGACCTCGACCGGTTTAAAAAAGACTTAGCTTCTACCTTCAATAAGTTAGGCCTTAGGATAACAGTAGCCACCAACCTCTCTAGCGTGGATTTATTAGACATTAATTTAGACCTTCGCACCCACACACACAGACCCTTCCATAAGCTAAACGAGAAACTTAATTACATTCACAAGGACTCATGCCACCCTCCTACAGTTTTTAGAAACTTCGTTAAGAATATCAGTACTAGAATCTCAAACCTCTCCTCTAATAAGGCTATCTTTGACAGGGCGGCACCCTACTATAACACGGCGTTGGCTAACAGCGGCTTCTCACAACCTATCACCTACTCCCCCACTAGCAACAACACCATTAAAAAAAGTAAGCGCATCAATAGACAAACTATCTGGTTCTCTCCTCCCTTCTCACTCAACGTTAAAACCAATGTAGGAAAAATATTCTAGCCCTCTTAGATAGACACTTCCCCATAGGTCATAAATACCGCTCCATCTTTAACCGACACAAAGTTAAACTAGGATACTCCTGCGCTAAGAACATGAAGGCCCACATCACCAGCAGCCCTAAGAGCAACACCCCACCAAGGTGCTCTTGCCGTAAACCTGAAGCTTGCCCCCTTCAACAACAATGCCACAGACCAGCTGTAATCTATGAAGCTGTGGTCACTTCCAACCGACCAAACGAACCACAGGAGGTCAAATCCTATGTGGGCATGGCGGAGGGCCGATTCAAGGAGCGTTTCCTGAACCACCAGTCTACCTTAAGATACCCGGACAGACGTTCATCCACGAAACTCGCGAGCCACGTATGGTCCCTCAAGGACTCAAGTATAGGGTACTCCATTCAATGGAAAGCCATCCCTAAGTCCAAGCCATACGCAAAGGGAAATCCGACGTGTGGCTTATGTATTGACGAACGGATAACTATCCTAAAGGGATTACGCAATAGTGATTGCCTAAACACGAGAAGTGAATTTTTCACACGTTGTCCACACGTCACCAAACATCTATTACATAACTACAAGGCTCCGGACTGATTCTTTGTAATTTTATTTTTTTATTTTTTTATCAACCAAAAAACTTTCCGGACTTTCGCAGTTATCTCCCTTACACCCCCCCCCCGCACGCAGTCTACTATTTCGTGTGTGAAGTGACCGAGTTTCTGCGCATGCGCGTTCGTACGGTTGTCCTTCCTGTTCCTATAACCATATACATCCCGAGCTGAAGATCCGCGAAGGTGAAACAATTGTTCCCGGTATGGTGAACTAACTGTTGTGTAACCACTTCTATATATATATATATATATATATATATATACTAGCAGTGGTACCCGGCGTTGCACAGGATAAGGTATTTTGGAACGCAGGCCGCCAACAGACCTAATCGTGGAAAAACTGCATGCCTGGACAATTTTCTAGGGCGGGTAAAATTCCCGAGATCCATGGACGAGTTCTCTCCAGTGGTCTCTGTCTGTCATTATCGCTGTCATGTCCAGCATCTCCAACAGACCAGTGTCTGTCCTTAGGGCATCAACATACGTTAAGCTTGGTCTTACTCTTCCAGTGTGTCCATGTAGGAGCTCCCACAGGAGCACTGAGTGCAATGTCAACTCTGGATGTCGGTGAGCATGTCCAGCTAACCACTGTCTCCTCTGTGTCACCTTTGAGCTAATGTAGGCGGGAAGCTGCTAGAATTGGTTGAGGATTTCCTGTATTTGGGAACAAAGATTGGGAATACGGAAGATGATGTGGTTGAGAGGAAGAGCAAAGCCTGGGCGGTGTGCCACAGCTTGAGATCAGTGTGGAAGTCGGACCTTCGTAAAGACCTGAAAATCCGCCTCTTCATTGCTGTAGTGGAGTCTGTGCTACTGTACGGGTCTGAGACTTGGACACTGACCAAGAAACTCACTCAGATGTTGGATGGGTGCTACATGAGAATGCTGAGGATGGCTCTGAACATTAATCAGTATACACTGAGGATGAAAAACTCAGAGCTGTATGGGAGCCTGAACAATATGTAAAGAAAATAAACCGAATACTCTGATGGCCGGATAATCTTTAAGATTTTCCTCGATGAAGCAGGAAAAATTCACATCGTAGGGGATCAAGAAAATGAATTTTTTTTATGTGCATAATATGTCTTGAAATTTCGGGAAAATCGGCTAGACTTAAAGTCACAAAATAGCCCTAAAAAGCTGAAAAAATGAAGTTTTTCACCTAATGCGGGCCTTAGGCCAAAACAAAGTTGGATTTTCTTTGCTCACGTATGTAAAAGAGACTGGCTAATACATAGTTACAATTTCAAGGAAATTGGGTGACGTAACACCTAAAAAGCTGAAAAAACGCAGTTTTTCACCCTAGGGGATCAAAAAGTTGTGTATAACACTCGCTGAAACATAAGTAATACACATGTAAAGTTTGAAAAAAATCGGTTGGGTACTTCTCGGGTTTCAAACACACACACACATACATACATGGTGGCTGCCAACTCGTTTTCGAGTACGGCCACTACTTTATATCCATGTAGGAGAACCCTTAGCGATGCGCTGAACGAGTGTGACTTTTTAGTCCAGCCAGTGACATGAAAACTCTGGTACAAACGCTCCACTTGTGACAATTATTGACACATAGTGCTGGGCCCATGGTACCATGTGACGACAAGTGCAGAGAGATCTCCAGATATAAAGCAATGACTGTGCCATGAAGCTTTTATAGTGAGCAAAGGCACTGCACAAAGCCAGTCCCACTCTCTTAACCAAGATGATATTTACCAAAAAGAAGAACAAGTCAACATCATTGGATACCATCAGGGTTGCAGGTGTTATATCAGAGTTTTCCTTCTAGAAATCTGCCTTGACAAAGGCTAAGGGGTCATCTCTCCCGGTGATTTTGGACGGCCATTGACTCTTAAGAGCTCCTTTGCCCTTTGACAGGTTTTGTTTTTAGTCTTGCAGGATGTCCAAAGTCACCCTCCTCACCAAGAAACCTTGGTGGGGTTGCCAGTTTAGTCGCCAACGACCCGACCATACATACATACATACATACATCCTTCCTCAGTTTTAAATATCAGAATGTCGTAATGCAGACAGACAGATATTATAAGAGCACTACGGAGATGGATAACCGGCGCCTAACACCCCTTTAACAACAGAAAATTGAAAAATAAAAGCTGCAGTTAATATCTTTAGACCGCAAGGAATATATAAATGCAAGTTTGAAGTCAATCGGAGTAGAAATGTGGATTTGTATAGACTTTGCAAAAATGAGGACACACACACAGACAACATCAGTTTTATATACATAGATTATAATAATGGTTTCTTATATAGGCACAAGCCCAGTGTATTACTGGTACTTTATTTTATCGACTCCGTAAGGATGAAAGGCAAAGTTAACCTCGGTGGGATTTGAACTCAGACTATAAAGGGACGTAACTCTATGTTACAAAGCATGGCATCCGACCTTCTACCAATACTGCCAATTCACTGCCCTTATGTATAATAATAATAATAATAATAATAGTAATAATAATAATAATTAAATTATTGTGTACAGTGCTCAGGTGCACTACAACTCATCAAGGGTGCATGTATAGTACATAGAATAATGTACAAATGTCAGGAAAGTGAACAGTGTATGAATCATGATATACATGTGTATGGAGGGGGGATATCAGGTGTAGTGTTGATAAATTTCAGGAAGCATGGAGGTTTTAAAGGGTACAGTGTCTCGACAGCTAACATCTAATGCAGGTAGTTTGTTCCATGCTTCAGCAACTCTGAGCAATAAAAAATGTTTCCAAAAGTCATGGGAGCTGTGCTGTTTTCTGACTTTGTAGGCATGCCCACGGGTGTTAAACATATGGAATTCAAAAAGGTGCTCAGGGTTGTTGTTGGCAAGGTGGTTAATAATTTTGTGAGTGTCTACCAAGTCAGTTGAAAAGAAAACCAGAGTTTGTAGAAATCAATATTATTTGGTTTCCTTTGAATACATATTTTATGGTCTGTGATGCTGCTTATTTTTCAATCTTTTTCATTTTACGTCCTGGACCATACCTCAGATTTATTTGATCTGCATGATTAATAATTGTAACAACACATTGAGCTTCCAATTATCTTATTTAGTCAAAACTAAGTGGATATATCCATTTATAAATCTTAGTATGTATATATATATTTTCAATGTGGTCTGTCTTTCGTAGTAGGGTCCGTACCGTAGATAGAACTCAATGTAATCTGATAACGAGTAATCCAGTGAAATCCATAGAAAGGTTCCATGTTCCGCTGACGAGTCTGATATTAGATATTAATTTTACAATGAAAATAATAACAGTCAAGTTATTTTACCTATTGATATCATTGTTTTACAATAGTTTTGGAGGGCTGAAACCTCCCCTGAAAAGATCGTAAAACAATGATATGAATAGTATATATATGAATGCGTGTGTGTGTGTATATATATATATATATATACTTAATACATTAACAGAGAAAGCTTTTAGCGATACTCCGACCAACTTGTATTTCGTGGATAGTTGGCTGTATTATTTTATATGAGACATAATTAAATAAATCTCTCTCTTTCTATATATATAATGGGAATGGGAATGGTGGTGGTGTTGGTGTTGGTGTTGGTGGTGGAGGAGGAGAAGGAGGAGAGCATTAACTATTTAACTATATTGAAATAGAGATAGATAGATAGATACCTAGATATCATCTTACTCAATCTGATGATCTGATTGAGCTAACATCGTATTTGAAATTGAGTGGCACTGCTTATAGTGTTCAGCAATTTTTAGACAACTTAATCAGAGAAACAATTGTTAGACTGTAAATAAATCCCCTTTTTTGTACTGTTGACCATGTTATTCTTCACTTTTTCAAAATTATATATATATATCATCATCATCATCATCATTTAACATCCATTTTCCACGCTACCATGGGTCAGGACTATATAAATATATATATATATATAATGGACCCCCAGCATTCGCAGGCCTGGTTATTCACGGGATTTTCTTTAGAACCTAATTAACAAATATTCATGGAAACCACTGCATATGGAAGTTCCCGAGAGACAATCTACTGAAAGTCACAAATGAGGCATGTGGCTGCAGTAGAGGTTCTATAAGTAGGAGAGTGACTTGGTGATGGAATAGTAGGGGGTATGAAACAAGTAAAGTCAAGAAACAGGCATGGAAGGAATAGGAAAATGGGGGTAAAAGAGAGCTTTACCAAGTGGCAAAGAGAGGGACGAAATAACATGTATACTTTGCAAGGAAGTGGAAAGTAAAAAATGTATACATATTATGCAGCATGGTAACCAAAGATGTCAAGTGTTCAGGATTGCAAGACAGTGTATCAGGGAAAATTAAATATCTCTGAGAAGACAATGGTGCATTAGCCCTGACTGAAACTGAAATGAAAGCAGCATGGAAATGTCATTATGAGAGACTGATGAATTAGGAGAATGTGTGGGAGGAAGATAGCCTGCCTCAGGTGGACCCTACAGAGTGACCAGCAGTACAAGTCAGCAGCAGTGTTGTAAGTAAGGCAATTAAGAACATGAGAACAAGCATTTGGGTTAGTTGCTGAGATTTGGGCTTGCAATCGAAAGGTTGTGAGTTCAATTCTCGGACTGGGTGATGTGTTGTTTCCTTGAGCAAGACACTTTATTTCACATTGCTCCAGTTTACTCAGCTGTAGAGATGAGATGATAGGACTGGGGTCCCTATCATTCCACTGCAAAGTGGTCATGGAGGTGCCACGGCAAAAAAAAAAACACCCAGCCCACACTGTAAAGTGAACGTGTAGGCACCACGGAAAAAAAGCACCCAGCACTCACTGTAAATGAGGTTGGTGTTAGGAAGGGCATCCAGCTGTAGACATCAAGCCAGAATTAGTTCCCGTACGAGCAAGAGAAGGTCAGCCGGCCGGACACTCCCCACAACAGGACAACCCGTCTAACTCATGCTAGCGTGGAAAAACGGACGTAAAACAGCAATGATGATGATGAAGATGCTGAAAGCATCTGGAATGGTAGGACACACCATAACCATGCATATTGTTAACCAAGTTATACAAAATGGCATCATACACAATGACTGGCATAGCAGCAGCATTGTCAACTGCTACAAGGGCAAAGATGATGCACTAGGCAGAAGAAACTACCGAGGCATCAATCTGATGGACCAGGTCATGAAAGTTACAGAAAGTGTAATTGTACAACTGATTAGGAATCAAATTAAACTAGATGAAAGGAAGTTCAGATCTATGCTAGGAAAAAGTATTATGGATGCCCTCTTCCTTGTGAAACAAAAGCAAACCCCTCTACTTAGCATTTGTCAACCAAGAGAAACCTTGTGGGCACTTTGGAAACTAGAAGTAGAATAGTGTCTAGTAAAGGTGGTACAAGCCATGTACAGAGATGCTGTCAGTAAGGTTAAAGTTAATAATGACTCTAGCAAGGAGTTTAGTGAGCAAGTTGGGGTCCACCAAGGCTCTGTCCTTAGCCTTCTCCTGTTTATTATTGACCTCCAGGCTATAACAGAAGAGTTTAAAACAGTATGCTCTTGTAAATTCCTATATGCTGATGTTCTAACTCTCATAGCTGAATCTATGACAGAACTAGAGAAAAAATTCCTTATCTGGAAGCATAACCTGGAACCAAAGGTCTTAAAGTCAACTTGGCAAAGACCAAAGTTCTTGTAAGTAGTAAGGAAAACAAGACTTTGATGCCTTCTGTGAAATGGCCCTGCTCAGTGTATAGGAAAAGGATGGGTAGAAATTCCATCCTCTGTCACAAATGCAAGCTATGCGTACACAAGAATGGGATCTCAGGTATGTTAGCTAAGAATGTAGGTTTTACATGTGGTTGCTGCACAAGAGCAACAAGTGCTATCAAACTCTTGGAAGGTTCCGTAGAAGCAGTTGACAGCTTCTGTTATCTGGGTGACCAAATTAGCAGTGGAGGTGGGTGCCGAAAGTACAGTAGCAAAAGTGAGAACGGGATGGAAAAAATTCAGGGTGTTACTACCATTGCTAGCTACAAAATATTTTTCCCTCAAAATGAAAGACAGATTGTATGATGTGTGCAGACAAAGAGCAATGTTACATGGTAGTAAGACCTGGGCGCTGTGTGCAGTGGACCTGCAAAGATTGGAAAGAAATGAAGTTGGCATGCTCTGATGGATGTATAATAGTAAGATACATCAATGGCAGAGCATAAATGAACTGAGAGAGAGAAACTATGTATAAGAGGGATCAGATGCAGTGTGCAGGAGAAAAGATTGCATTGGTATGGACATGTGATGCATATGAAGGATGACAGTTATATAAAAAGGTGCAGAATGCTCAAAGTTGATGGGAGCTATGTAGTGGGAAGACCTAGTAAGACTTGGGATGAGGTGATAAAAGCTGATCTTGCACCATTGCACTGCTCAAGGGTGATAACACAGGACTGTGATCTCTGGCGCTATACAGTAATACAGAAGAACCAACTTTCCATATGTACAAGTTGAAACATACATCTAGTATGCACCACTTTCTTTACCTCCCTTTTCCCCTTCCATACATCACCCACGCCCTAACACCCCACCCTTCACAAGATAAGTCCCCTACCCTAGATCTACCTCTCCAATCCACATGCTCCTCCCCCACCCTGCCTCCAATCCACACTATAAAGAGGTCGTTTTGGGTGACATGACAAAAAGTCTCCAGTCAAAACTGTGAAGTGGTCATGTTGGGGACATGATAAAAAGCACCCAGTGTACTCTGTAAATGTATTTGGTGAAACCAAGCCAAAATCAATTCTGTATGCGCAAGACATGGTCATCTGATCTGGCTTGTCTCACAATGGGATAATTCATCTAAGCCATGCTAGCATGGAAAAATGGACGTTAAATGGGGATGATGATATATAATATATATATGATGGCTGCCCCCTCATTAATAATTATCAATTAATTCTATCGTGCAATGCTTAAGCGTGAAGATATTTTTTTAAGTGAGGAAAGACTGTGCACTGAGCCAATCCCACTCTCTGAGCAACAGTAGCTATAACCCAAAAAGAAGAAAAGATCAACATCATCGGTAACTTGCAGGTTTTATATCGGAGTTAGCCCAGTTTCCTGAGTTGCCTTCTCCTAGAAGAATGCCCTGACAAAGGCTAGGGGTCCTTCCCTCCCAGTGGTTTAACCACGCGGTACATGTGTATATACATATTTACACACTTTCGGATGGCCGTTGACTCTTATGAGTTCTTCCGCCCTTTGTCAGGCTTTGTTTTTGTCCTGCAAGGTGTCCAAAATCACCCTCCTGACCAAGTAAACTTGGTGGGGTTGCCGGTTTAGTCGCCGATCACCCGACCATGCAACAGGTTGTACTGAGTTGACCCGACACATATATATATATATACATACATACATGTATATATATACATGTAAGTATATGTATATACATATATGTATATGTATATATATACATACATGTAAGTGTATACAAGTAGTCAATGAGGAGAAAAACACAACAATGATACAGTATGATGAAGATATATATTAGTTTAAGGCTTCATATAGTAGGAAAGGGGTTTTAACTTTTCAAACATTAGTACCTCATCAGAAGATAAATTGAAAAATAGAAGAAATAGGAGAAAATATTTTGTAAGAAAAAAGCACATGTGTGTTTTGTCAGCCATCAATATAATAATGAAATAATGAAGGTAGGATTTATAGCCATTTTAGAACTTGATGAAATGTTGATGTGAATATCTCATCACAGTGAAGTGAAATCTGTTTTTTATTTTTGTGGGTGTAAGCAGAGTATAGGTGACTGTTGTATTGCACTCAGTTAATCTACTTGCAAGTTTATGTATATATATATATATATATGTAAGTATGTATGTATACGTACATACATATATGTATACAGACGTACAGTAGCATGCATATATATATATATATATATATATATATATATATATATATATATATATATATATATATATATACATACAGGTACACATACATATATGCACGCATCAGTTTAGCGGACGCTTATTATAACGCCGCTTTGTTCGTTTGTAAACAAACTGAACAGCCTGAATTTATGGCATAAATTCAGGCTGTTCAGTTTTTTTACAAACAAACAAGACGGCGTTATAATAAGCGTCTGCTAAACTGATGCGTGCATATATGTATGTGTACCTGTATGTATATATATATATATTTATATATATATATGCATGCTACTGTACGTCTGTATACATATATGTATGTACGTATACATACATACTTACATTTAAGTAAGTGCCATACTAAGAGTGAGAAATGAAATTTCGTTTTCATTTTATTTCAACTTATATATATATATATATATATATCAAAGGTATATATTGAGTTAGAAACTCAAAATAGTCTCTTACAATAAAATAGCTCTAGGAAAGAGATTTTTCCGAGCCGTATATTATAATTGAAGATAAAAGAAAGGTAAACACAGATATATACATATATAGGGACCAGATTCGCTAAGGTGAAAAGAATACTAACTATGGACAATAGGGTTTGCCAGACTCAATTTAAGAATAAATTAAGAAAATAAATACAAATCGGAATTGTGACCTTTCTTTTATATATATATATATATATATATATATATATATATATATATATATATATATATATATATATATGCAAAAGTTCTATTTAAAATTGTTGGGATACAACAAGTAAATATTTTTATAACTGATATAAAGCACTCGACAAGTATTTGGAGTAGATATAAACAACTCACTATCCAGATGGCTTCCAAAAATAATGGTTGCATTTTAAAAAGGTACGTCAAAGCTTATTTGTAAAACTGTTAAATATTGTATTTTGTCTGATGAAGGCATACCATAATTTAATTTGGTATCCCTGAAATATGTATAATGAAATAAATATGGTTTAATAAATATAGTTTCCATTTATTAATATCGTATATATATATATATATATTAATTTCAATGATCAGTGTTGATTGATCCAAGTAAGCAACCAACTCTGGTGTAATCAAGTAGAAGCACTCCAAGTCATAGGTACCATAATTTATTATATATACTAACAGAAAAATCACTCTTCGGGGGGGGGGGGGTTCTGCTAGCATGTGTAGTGTGCATATTGATATTATATGCAAATATACATGCATGTAGATATGATACATCAAATAAAATCGTAATTGACAATATGCACAGAAATTGAAGAGAGATTGTGTTAAAGTGTCTTCTGCAATCAGTAAAGTAATCCATGATACATTAAAAAAAGACGATATATATATATAAACTGTATTACGGTGAAATATTACGAAAATGGAAAGGAGAAAATTAGTGACCGAAATATAAACTTTATATAACGATGCAAATATATAAACGTTTACATAAACAATGTAATAAGTTTTCTGATATAACGGACGTTAATCGGACATTGAAAATGTTTAAAGAAATGAATCTTAAAATAAGCAATCATTATATATAAGAATATTTATGTTTAATCAAGAGCTACGAAATTTAGTACAAAAATTATGTAATATTCATTCCTTATTTATTCAAAATAATCTAACTTATTTTACTAACTGGATAAAAAAATATATTCAGGATGTAGTCCCACACTCCTTCCTTTATTATATTATGATGGTATCAGACAGAGTATCAATATTAAGAAAAAGAAGAGTGACAGTATCACATATTCAGCATCAGTTTATTTAATTTCATTATACCCACTATGTACATTTCAAAGGCATCAAAAGGTCGTTATGCAACAGTTATCTGATGTGCTGTCATCAGACAGGTGTTTAAATATAAATTAAAGATAAACTTTTGTCTTTGTTTCTGATATGCCTTCCATTGTAGTGATGTTGACATTTCAGTATCAGGTGAGCATATGCTATATAGGAATGCTAGTGCTGGCAAGTCATGGGACAGAGGTGTGGAAGCTACTATGGTAGTAGGTGATGAAAGTAGGTCTGTGTACTAAACGAGTCAGGTTATTCAATCTTTGGTCAATCGTTTTTGTTCTTAAAGGGTTATAGAGTAGTTGATTAATCTACTTTTTAGCATTATATTTTTATCAGCTCTCAACATGCGACAATGGTCATTTTATCTCTATCACTATCATGTTAGTGTTGGTAAGTTTATGATGCATGGTCATCTATCTAAGCTGTTGTATAGAGGGAAGAGGACTTATATTTAAGCTATAACATGTGAGTATTGCTATGAGCCTGTGTGCAAACTAGATCTAAATAAAGTGGGTTTGTATCATCATAGCCATGTACGCATGTGCATAATCCTATAGCAGTAGTATGCATAGGTAAATATGAACTATAAATTACCCACAGACACACCGCCCATATGCGCACGTATAAGTTTACACATCACTCACACAAGGAGGTAAATGAATAGAGGAAAGGAAAGTAAAAAGAAATCATGTCATAAGTAAAGGTGATGATAAAAGTTTAGATGCTAGGGAAACGGTTAATTTGGGTCCACACTGTAAGGTAGAAATGTAATAATCATGGAAGCGTGGTGTTAGTAGAAGTTAGGGTACTGTGAAGTGTTGTAATATTTGGGTTGTGCTGAAAAGATGTAGGCTACAATCTATAAGCTAGCTAAGGAGTTTAAGAAGGCTTTTGATATTTTGTGTCTACAAGAGTTAAAGAGATCAGAGTGTTTATTGATTATGTGGGGTCCACTCTCTAAAATTTCCACTGCTTCTGGGGTGCACAGATCACAACCATTCACAAAAGATCCTCCCTCATATGGGTGTGCAGTTGTAAGTGTTGACCATGACAATAAATGTTGTATTCTATCCTGCTTAAGCCTCCATTTAATCTTGGCTAGTACCATGCTTTGCTGCTTGTCTATTCTATTAAAAAAGTGGCAATGGTGGTACCACCTGTCCTTAAAACTGGTCACTGTCAAACCTATATGCTTAAAATTTCTATCACTAGTAGTAACCCTTTCAGAGGCTCCTATTCTGCATGGAGCAATTTGCTGTATTTCTGAAGTTGCAGTCACTATTACATGTATGTGCAGTGTTGGAATTCCATCCATTGGTGTGATTAAACTCTAGGTCTGGATGAATTAAATTTTGTCTGTTACTAAGTTACTTACTGTTTTTTCTTTAAGGCTGTAATGTTATCTGCAGGGGGATGCTCTAGTGAACTCGTTTTGATTTTGTTTTTGTTCTAATTTGCTATTATTGATCTTGGCTATGTTTTGTGCTAAGTTTTGGCAATGTTAGTATTCGTATAGCATACGTTTGCTTGATACTGAAATGTCAACATCTCTCCAATGGCAGGTATATCCAAAACAAATAGATAACAACATATTTTTTTTTAATAAACATTTAAACACCTGTCTGATGATAACACATTAGATAACTGTTGCATAACAACCTTTTGATGCTTTGAAATGTATGATGTAATGAAATAAACTGATGTTGAATATGTCATATCATCTATCTTCCTTTTATTAATTCATATGTACATACATACATACACATACATATATGCACACGCATACATACATACACACCCACATACATATATACATATATACGTACACACACACACATGCATACATGCACACATACATACATCATGCATACATATATACATATATACACACATACATACACACACATACACACACATACATATACACACATACATACTCACATACATACATATATACATACATACACGCATACATACAAAGAAACATACATACATACATACATACATAAAATATACATACACATATACACATACATACACATGTGCGCACACACACACACATACACACACACACACACAGATAATACAGGCTGTAACATAATTTCTTTCTCATCATTTATTGTTGGTTTTCTTTGCCAGCCAGCATTATGTTATCCATCACAGTCAGATGACAACCAAAGGCAATGGATAAAGATCCTTATAGTGCATCTTAGTTGGATTGAACTCACAGTTTGCTCTATGTAAGGAACCCTTTGTAAACTGCAGGTCATGTTTCTTGAAATTAAAGCAGTTTTAGACTTTTATTTCAACCCTTTATTTGCCATGTTTCTAATGAAAGACACAACCCATGGTTTTCAATTCATTTTTAAAAATAATCAACAATTTAGAGGAATTTAGTAATATAAATAAGTTTTTCATTATTTAGCTAGCATATAGCACAGTTGATTGGCAGTATTGGTAGAGTGATGGACAGCATACTTCGCAGCATAGAGTTACGACCCTTTACGTTCTGAGTTCAAATCCCGCCGAGGTTTGCTTTGCCTTTCATCCTTACGGGGTCGATAAAATAAAGCACCAGTAAGTACCGGGGTCGATTTAATCGACTTTGCCCTCCCCTTCAAATTGCTGGCCTTGTCCATAAAGTAGAAACAATTATTTAGCTAGCATTAGGAACATAACAAAGCTTCTTACATAAAATTATGATGGAAAGTTTTGTATGTATATATATATATATATATATATATATATGTCATCATCATCATTTAACATCTGCTTCCCTTGCTAGCACGTGTTGGATGGGTCTACGTAGACCATGTCAGTACTGAAATGGAGCTACTGACATCCCAGACAGGCCAAGGGATCTGCATCCTGCTTATGTATGGTAATATCAAGTGCTGAGGAGAAATTGTCATGTCTTTTGATCCAAACTGAAGTGTCCTCCCAACTCCTTGTTTGAAAAGCTTTCTAGAGCTGAATGCCCTTGCTAACACCAACCACCTTACAGCATATAATGGGTGCTTTTATTGAGCAAATCGCCAGCACTACGGAGGCTGTCTTGTCCTTGACAGAATTAAAGCTTTCTATAGATGGATGCCCTTCCTATCACCATCCACTTTATAGCATGTACTGAGTATGTTTATCATGTAGATCACCTATCTCTATATTTCCCTATTCTTTCTTTCCTTTTATTTCCCTTTTTTTAAATTATTGCTGTCATTATAATGTAAATATCATGTTTATACAGTTTTTATCATAAATAAATTGTAGCTTCTTTAATTGGAAAGATAGCCTAGAGAGGTTGTTGTGTCTTTGACACAATTAATGGGTCCTCCCAAACCTCTCAAACCTCTCAAACCTTATAGGCATGGTTTCTATTGCAGGGTGCCTTTCTTGTTGTCAACCACCCTTACAGAGTGTACTGGGTGCATTTTTGTGGCACCATCACTAGAATGGTTATTGGTCATAGACCCAACTGTAGAGCCCTCTCAGTTCTGGGGAGGGAGGCAATATGGGAGGGTCATAGGTATGAAGTTATATATGTATGTGGGGATTTGGCAGGGCAATGAATAAAGGGTAGGAGTGGATGACTAGTGTATGGGAATGTAGTGGTGTGAGGGATTCAGTCAATATGGTGGGGGTGGGAGGTATCATGGAGAGATAAGTAGGGGGTAAGGAATGAGTAAGAGGCAGGGGTAGCTGATTAGTGTATGGGGAGAGGGGATGTATATATTTATAAGCACATTGGAATAGATAGTTTTGTATCTTAGAACTAGAAGCAGTTTGTCATCAAAGGGGTTAATAAGCTATTTATTGTAGAAAAGAAGGTAAATTTTATAGGGTATTTTGGTGTGGTTTGGGTAAGCTAATATCCAGGGATCTATCTACTCTATTTTTATCTAGGTAGTAAAGTAGTTGAGTTGTTAGAGATTCAGGCAATTGTTCCAGTTCTCTGCACTCTGAGTTCAAATCCAGCTGAGGTCAACTGTGCTGTTTATCCTTTCAGATAAAGTACCAGTCCAGCAGGTGCAATGGATTGGCAGGATTTGTAAAGATTTAAGTTGGATCCTTTGCAATATTTGATATGGCTCTGTGTTCAGAGATTAATCTCTGCCTCTTTCTGCCAGGAGATTTGATCTCTGGGTAGTATCAGCAACAGAAAAACCAATGGAAACATAGTTTCCTTAGTTCCAATCAGACGCTTGCTTCCTTTCTTCTGCCAGATGTTGCAGCCAAGAGATAGTATCAGCAATGGAAAGAAAATGGAAACATGGTTTCTTTGGTCTAATTTGATGATCATCTCATTTCCTTTTTTTTTGTTTTTTTTTTTTGTTTTGTTTTTTTGTTAATACGTCTGACTACTGGGTAGTGGTAAGCTGGTATCTCAGTAACTATCTACCTTTATTTCAATCTAATTAATTGTATCTACCTCTATTTCTATCTAGTTTGGGTGGGCTAACAAGATATCTAGGGCTCCTTTGTTTTTTTAAGAAGGTGGGGCATATTATGAGGAAGATTTTGCTATTGTTTCAAGCAGGTTGAGCAACCATGTAACACCCCAGTCAGTGTTGGTGAGAAAGAGCTTCATCATATCACTCCAGCTCGCGGAGCTCACACCTCCAGCTGACCAGCTCAGCACCTATGGTGGTGAGAAGGGAGGTAGCCCTATGGTCGAAGACACCAGAAGTCTCCACTGCCAAGGGTACAGCCGCAAACCTGTCGGAGAGCGACCGGTATTTGAGGAGTTTGGCCTCCTCAGCGCGACGTGCAGCAGAACCTGGGTTAGTCGCAGACTTCACCAGGTTGCGGCTGCAGAAAGTGTCGGTGCAAGTGGCATTCCAGACGAGGGTTTGCCACCACGGAATGGAAAGATGGTCATGCCATCTGGCCTTTTGCCGTCCCCTCAACCTGGGAAGGGAAGCATGCAGCGTCCAAGCCATGCTTTATGACCTAGTTGAGGGCAGCATGGCGTGGAAGGTGGCCGGCACTGTGGCGACAGGAAAGCAGGTGGAGGCCGAAGAAGTCTACAGTGGATCTGCAGCAACATTGTCTAGCTGTGTGCCAGTGGAGAATGAGGGCAAGGCATCGAGCCAGGCACCACTGTGGGGTTTGGAGGTCGCATGAAAACAGGCAAGGCGGTGGTAGTCGAGCTGGCGCGTGAGCCTGTCTGAAACCAGGCTGCACTGGATGGAATCCCAAGTGCTTTGGGGGGACTTGACGTCAACAGGGGGAGAAGGAGGAGGGATGTCTACTGGGCTAAGTCCCAGCCGTTCCCACGTCTCATAGGCGGCCTCACGTTCTCTGGACACAGAGGGTTCTCTTGTATTTTGAAGAACCCTGCTGACGAGGACGCGGCATGAGGTTACCAACGTAAGAAACACCGGCAAAGCCAGTGAGATCGGGGACAGGAAGCCAATACCGCCATACCTGACAGGTAAAGTGGCCTGTTGCCATCCAATGTCGTCAAACTTGACGTTGCACATCTCCTCGGCTGCTGCTCGAATAAATACAAGTATCGAGGTCAGCAAGGAGAGATACGTTGGTGTAGCACGGAGCGCTGCAAAGGGTATAGAGGAGCTTCAGCATGGCGAAGCAGTTCCTCAACAGAAAGAGAGCTGGGTGGCCGTTGATCAAACCCAGTCGGCTCATGAGTGTCTGGAGTTATTGAAGCCTGGACCTGATGGTGGAGCGGATGGCCAACAGGTGAATCGGTCACTCGAGGATGAGGACATCCTCTTTGGGGGTCACTTGTAACTGGTGGAGAATGGACCACACGTCCGAGATGGAGGCTGCAAAGCTCTCAGCATTGTGGCTGACATTCACCACCTCTGACTTGGCCGAGTTGACCTGGAGGCCGATTCCTGCCAGGGCAGGAACCACTGATTGTAGGTCATGGCAGACAGTCTGTACGGGCCCACCCAACGTGGCATCATCCAGATACCAAACATTGAGAAGGGCTGTGATACTCCGGGTGATGTGGTCTATACCAAGAGCAAACAGGAGGGGTCCCAAAGGGTCGCTCTGTTGGACCCCAGTGGCCAAAGGTATGACCGTATCAGCAGCAAGGAGCATGCTCAGGGCTCCATACGACAGGTAGGCCAGCAGGTAGGCAGAGGCGGCTCGGCTGAGGCAGGCATCGAGCAGATGGTCCCGGCGTAAGCAGTTAAAGGCATTCCTCATGTCAAGCTTGACAATGAGGGCCTGGAGTCCCTGGATGCCGATTCCGGTGGGCAGCTGTTGAAGAACTGCCTGGTTGCCTGTGCGGCCCCCTCACAGCCACCGGACACGCCGACACCCAGTTGCACCAGACTGAACTCTTCACCCAGTTCGGGTGTTATGGACCTGCAGACTACCTTGGCAGCCAGCCTCTGGAAGACATTGCCCACAGTGATGGGGCATATGCCACCCTCTTTCTTCCTGAGAGCGGTGAGGCTAGCCGAAAAAAAGAGGCCTCGGGCGTGAGGATCCAGGGTGCCAGGGATGAGCCAATTGGTGAGTGCCACAATTGCACTCAGAAGGCAGCACCCAGCCTCAGCAGAGCGGGGGGATAGCAACTCCTTGAGGTGGCCTGGTTGGAGACCATCAGCACCACCGCTGCTGCTAGCTGGGAAGGACTTGATGGCGGACATGATCTCTGCATCGGGATCCACAGGGGGGGATCAGGTGGGGATATGGGTCTGAGATCAGTGGGTGGCTCAGTGTGCTTGAGTCGCAGGGAAGCCAGGACCGCCTCGGTGGGTTGGAGCACAGTGACCTCTGAGGCAATCACTCTGACTGCGGCTGAGACATCACCCATGATTAATTTGGCATTTATGCGGTCATGCAAACGCTTGGCGCTGGCCTCAGGTGTGGAGGATTTGGGGGTACCCGAGGGTGGGGTGTGTGGCGTCCCTAGGCACGCTTGGAATGGGCGCTTGCCCAAAGGACAAAACATTGGCCTTGACAAAGGCTGCTGTCAACCGGCCGCCTCGGTCAGCGCCAGAGCTAGGGAGGCCGAGGGTGAGTGGGGCGAAATAAAAGAGTCACTCCCAGTCGCTGGCTCGATTGGAGTTCAGGGCGCTCTGAATCAAAGAAGCGAAGGCATTGGCTACCGGCACCCGGTCTGCTCTCGGGATCCTGAGTGGGATCTTCCGGAGCCACCTGAGCCAAGCGATGTTGACCAACGAGGCTTGGGCATCAGGCAAGCTCGCTGTCTCATCTAGTGGTGTGCCAGACGGCCGTGGCTGGGCAGACGAGGGGAAGAGATAGTTTCTGCATTTCCACCCTGCGAGGGCACTGGAGGCTTGGCGCATCAAACCAACACAGGTGAGGTGGTGGAAGCAGCTGCACCCCGAACAGTTCCGGCCTCTTTTCCATCTGTTTGTGGTGCTGCAAGTGCTTCAGGTATCAGCTTGTGGGGATGGAGGATGGGGCGTGGGGCACCGAGTTGTTTGTGGTGGGATTGATAATGGTGGTAGTGGTGGTGGTGGTGTTGAATTGGTTGTTGTTGTTGCTGCAGTGGCAGTGGTGGTGGTGGTTGTTGTGGTTGTAGTGGCAGTGGTGGTGGTGTTGGTGGCCTTAGTAATCTAGCCATATACTAGTATATCAGCCTAGGATATGATAAAAGGTCAAGTGGGCCTCAGCAAGATTTGTATTCAGAACTCAAGGATCTGAACTAAATTCCACAAGTTATTCTGTCTGAAGCTTAAATGCTTCTTCCAGTTTGGGATGGTTATATAGGCTGACTAGGAAAGAGTGATGCTAGAGCTGTGAAAATGTGTATGCATTAATTTTAAATCTTCCAATCAATAACTGCATTTTTTCTTTGCAGGAAATATGTTGAAAAATAAACCTCATGAGAGTATTTTTGTCATTTTATGAACTTTTCAGCTGAACCTCATAGAAAACAGCAATATGATTGTATCATATTAAATATTGAAGTCTTTCTTCTAATACTGCAAATGTTTACAGCAGTCTGACCATTAGTGAAAATACTATGAACATTTGAATTAACAAATCCAATTTTTAGATATTTTCAGCTGAATCATTACAGGATTTTAAAAGTTAAAATTGTACAATGAGTACAAGCATTCTGCATGTTATTTTTTTCACTCATATATTTGATCTGTTCTTGTTTCATGCTTTGTTGCAAAAATCCAGCAAGGGTTGTTTTCCCAACCTCAATTGGAATATTATCCAATGCAGCAGCTTTGTTGTTTGCAAAAGTGCATTTTTCAAATTCTTTTCTTGTGAAATTAGCTGTGTTTATTGGTAGAGTTTCATTCACAACTTGTTGGGTTGGAGCTTTAGTGATGTCAAGTGGTTGACCAGGAAGTATCAAGATGTCATCTTTCCATTTGGCAATACACACCTTGAAAGTGTTTGCTTTTATCTTCCTGTGTTTGGGCCTTTTCCTCATTGTAATTTCGTTAATGGTTTTCCAAACGATTTTGTGGGGGGTTTCTTTTTGTGTTTTGAGACATAACTATTGTCTTCAATTTTCTCCTAAGTAGACATCTCGTGCCCTTTCTCATAAGTCTAATTTAGGGCCGTCTTAGCATTATATAGGTCTCTGTTAGTTGAACGCATCATCTGTTCTTGCTTACACGGAACATCATTTTAGTTAATCTTGCTTTCTCTTGATTTTCTTGTTTTCCCATGGTATCCTTGTTTTTCCATTTCACATTTTTGGGGGAAATGTTTTTCTGCAGTTTCTCTATAATCATGATGTTGTAAACAGAATTTGCAGTTTTGTCATTGGTCTCAGATTTCAAGATTTGAAATCTGTTCTTAACTTCTACAGAATAGAACAAATTGTTCCAATCACAGGGGAACCTCGTCTCACTGCATTTTTTTTTCTTTTGTTGCATGCAGGCTCAATCTTGTTCTTGCTGTTATTATGCAATGATCAGATCCAACTGAATAGAAGGAACTATAACCTTCACAGTTGACAATAATGTTATCTATTTGTCCTTTGCATAGTTGATCTGTAATTTTACCTTCTTTTATTTACATATATATATTGTTCTTTCATTGGGATGCAAGCCAATACTGCAGCTTCGATTTTACTCACATTATTGTTATGTATGTTAGGTAATTCCGAAGGAAAATCAAAGGAAAAAAGAGTGCTCTATGTATAGAACAGAGCTATTTAATTAGAAAGTGAACAACATAAAATATAACTATTCCATTACCAAAGGTTTCTGGATCACAGACGATAATAATATGTCTGGATCGGTCGTCAAACAGAGATGTTATAGATAAAAGATATGAAATGAGATTTAAAATCTGTTAAAAATTGGAAGTGAGGCTGGAAAAATAAAGGGGAAATATATATAACAAAAGAAGAGTAAGAAAAGTAATATATAAAAAATATTGCAATATAGAAAAAGACATGCGTGTACATACATATACACACACATACACACATTCAGATAAAAGGAAAATATATATATATATGTATATATATATACATACATGTATATATACATATACATACATGTACACGGACATATACATATATATACACATATATACAGATACACACACACACATATAAAAACATATACAGACATACATAGTCATATACAAATACATATACACACTCACATAAATCATATACATATATATATATATATATACATGCA